>CM030373.1:20726879-21202579 GCA_003604175.2 Clonorchis sinensis | reverse complement strand
ACCCGGGTATGACGATTATCAATGGCCAATCGCGTTACGGCGCAAAAGCTTTGTAGTCTATATAAACGCAAACACGAAGAGAGGGACTACCCACCCAACAGCGCACTGAATATGTCTCCTCAAATGGTGACGAAACGCTTGCAAATCAATCGCCAAGCTCGGCGAACAGATCAACAGCCGCCTGATCAATTACCAACATTTTAAAGTAGAACGAGGCAAATATACTACTGAGAAGTAAAACAGTCCCTGCACACAATGAATAGGCTGTCGATACCCTCGGTTTGGTTCTGATATCGAAAAAGTTCTTATTCGTAGGGTTGACGAAAAGGAACTTTCGCAGTATCCTATCCATTCGTATCAGCTGTAGAAAGTATGTTACGATGTTCGTGGGACACTTAGACATTATACAATTTCATGGAAAACTCCGAAAGAAAACTATGCCTACAGTGTGAATAATATCAATTAATTTTTGGTCTGGAATGCCAGTAAACGGATAGCGTTAATGTTGACAGGGGTGAATCACTGCAATGTCAGTGGACCACAATGTCTGGCGGACAAACTGTTGTCCCCTCTCAAAAAAACGACCACTGCTAATCTGAGCTAAGCTGCCATTCATAACGTGTTATAGTCTCTTTACAAATTGCAACGAATAAATGAATGACACTTACAGGTTGCCTAATCAACGTTTGCCACCTCATCGAACCGTTGGTGACCGGGTGTTGCAACAAGTGAGTCCCCCTGGTAATTGTTCCCCAAACATCATCATGTAGACATCCAGAGACTTTGAGAGCAACGAACTCCGAATCTCAACCAATATTATTACTAAAAACCCAAAATTGAACCTGCAGACATTGACCAGTCAAACTTCCACTTGCATGTTTTAATCATACTGGATACTATTGGTCGGATCATGAGGCTGCAAAGGTGAATGTAATCCTAGTGTATGCCGAATACTATTTGAAACAAGATTACCTGAGTTCAAACGTAATTGACCACCAATGAACGTTTGGAACCAACTGTCGCGTTGACCCGTAATCTGGTGCATGATTAAGACGGTTGGGTGCAGGGACCTTACAACGGTATATGCTCATGGTCGCAGTTGTTAGTCATCGTGGTGTACTTGGTAACATGACGTAACTCAGCTAAGCTGACAAAAGACCTATTAGAAAGTATCGATTGCGTTGTTTAACCAAGGTAGACAGCATGGTTCCATGAAGATAACTTGCTTACTTCACTCATTTTGTTGCGCACCAAGCCCTTGAGAAGTCGATAAATACACTCATTTGCAAATCAAATCGGTTTTGCGAGAGACTCATCTGGAACCCAGCTGAATCTCTCGTTTGTGATATTTCCAGGCAACTGAATGTGCTGCACCAGGCTGCCCCATGTTCCAGTTGCTACGATATTCGAGATATCGCGATACATGTATATACGTAGTGCACTACTCATAAGGTTGCTGAAAATTCCTCGACAGCCCACGACCAGTTTCGCCTTTCCTGGGTCTCATCAGGTAGGCGCCTGTGCGGCAGCGCCAGGCCTGGTAGGCGACCCAATTTATGCTGGAAAGCCAGGAAGCATGTACAGCTTTTTTATCCTTGTAGTTGAGGCACCTATCTGTTCGGCCACGAGCGGCTGGTCAGCAGTGCAACTCGCACCTAGACAGAAAATAGCGCCGCTCATCCTTCAATCGAAGAAACCCTATCATGTGATCAAGTGTTGACTGGATGCTCGAGTGATGACTTTTCAGATGGAATTTCCCTCAGCTTGTGAATTTATTTTTCTTCTGGGCTACTGATGTGTTATTGGTAGCGTGAGGTGATTTGGCAATCACAAAATCTGACCAGTTACCAAAATTACCAAATTTCCTTACACTACTATCACTCGGTAAGTAGCTCCGAGGATGAATAATTTCCATAGAGGACCAAGTTAACACGTGACCAGATGATGCGGTTTCCGTGATTGAGGTACAAGTGGCGCTATATCCTGTTTAAGTGCGAGTTAATTACACTGCTGATCATCCGCCCCTGGCCGACCGGCTAAGTGCTCAAACCGCGGTCGTTGGTTTGGAACTTCATGGAGTTTCGAGATGTACACACTGCTGATGATTCCCGGTAAGGACAGAAAGGTTATATGGTGCCTCTCAACTTTTTAGTGTAGATCGATCTCAAATACAGGACAAAGTCACCATTGAAAATGAAATGATTTAGCCGTTAGAATTTTACAGACTTGAAGACCTTCCTAAACAGCACTTGCAATGGTGACAAAAAGCGAGTTTTGCATTTCTGGTTGTTTAATTGCGCAACCTCTTGCTCAGTGGTTCGAATACCAACGCAGACGATGCTCATGAGTCAGGCTTGGACAAGACAGCTGTCCGATATTAAACTTTTTAAGAATAAAGAACAGGCCACATTTTTGTTTTCTATGTATTACACACTACAGAACAGGGACCCAGCAGCACAGAAACTTGCAAAGCCAAGTTCGCCGGAAGCAGTTCGAGAACGAATCAACTCTCTCAATACAAAATCTGAATGAATCGTACAACACACTTTAGTCCAATTTTCATGCAGTTGTGAGTAGTTACTCCAAATAAAACAGGATACGGTTGGTTCGTTTACTGATTTATCATTACCACAGGCGCTTAAATGTTAGTGAATATTCCCCATCGGTTAGCAATGCCATTGTTTTGACTTACATCGATTTTCCTGGAATTCTCTAATTTCAACCGCACAATATCACGCATCAGTTTTACACAGGGCATAAGTGGAGAAATTATTAAATTTCGATGCTGATTTACTAAAAATTTCTATAGCTTGGCGAAAGGAGTGAGAGTTTGCTCATCCAGGTGACATGGTAATAAATGGATCTGTTGCTATGACGACCGACCATTTTCATTACTCCTTTCTAATTTCCATCCATCTTGGGTAAAAAAACATGAAGAACAAGTATAATTACGTCATCGACGACGCTTCTGAATCGGTTCATTGAGCTGGGTACCTGATAGGACAGTGAGGTTGATCATTTTTATCACCTGCCCAGGTTCCCATAGAGGACGAAATTCAGTAGATCGTAGGTGGTAAAAGTAAATTAGAGTAACATACACTCATTTGCAAACAAATTTCGTTTTGCGAGAGGCTCACCTTGAACTCAGTTGAATCTCTCGTTTGTGATGCTTCCAGGCAACTGAATGTGTTGCACCAGGCCGTTTCATATTTCAGTTGCTACGATATTCGATATACATTCGATACCTTTATATAGATAATGTGGCCTGGTGCAGCACATTCAATTGCCTGAAACCATCACAAACGAGCGATTCAGCTGGGTTGCAGGTGAGTCCCTCGCAAAACCAAATTGATTTGCAAATGAGTGTATTTCTCGAAAACAGTCCAATTTGGGTTCAAGTAGGACATACGGTTGACGGAAACTCGGGGACTGCGCCTACCTGATGAGCCCCGAAAAGGGCGAAACCAGTCGTGGTTTGTCGAGGAATTTTCAGCAGCCTTATGAGTAGTGAATTAAGTATACGAACTAAAGTAATTTAGAGTAAATGGCACACAAGTGAGCACATATGACCCTGGATGTTCCGTTAGGGTTTACCAGCTAGCAATCTCCATATAACTTGTTCATCATCTGCTGTCGGTAAAATGCAAATTGTTAGTCTGCTAGTTCGTGCTTAGATGAAACAATTTCCATTGTTTTGTAACACTCGTCTAGACAGACCGTACTTCAGCTTTTGTGCTCGTGAGAATAAGTAGAAGCCTTACTAGGAAATGCATCATGTCTGAAATTGTCAGGAAGCTCAACAACCGGACGTGATTTAAGCTTGATTTATGGCCCAACATCCTGCGACGGCCCACTGTAGTTGAGGAATTACATGATATTTAATAAGGCTTCCAATAGTACGCCAATTTTTTCGCTGTATTGCTGAGACCGATGGTTTTATGATTACAAATGAGAACTGTGATGAATGCTTTCAAACTTGTTTTTTTGCTTTGACGGCGTAGTTGCGCCTGATAAAATCGCATGGCTGGTTCATGCCCGGTATCAACATGATCGAGTCCGATGAATCGTGTGGAGACCTCGGCCGCGAGCCTAGTAAAGATTTAAGTAGCCAGTTTCGCCTGAATTTTCGATCACCATTAGTTTTTACCGATAATCCAGGTGAAAGCCTTTATTCTTACTTTAATTTGCGACCCTATCAGCCGCAAACCCACCAGACAAACTCTCTGTTGAAACCGTCATAAAGTCTTCTTGAGGTAACGGTGCATGTTCCAGTTTCTGTAACTGTTTGAAACAGTCGCTTTTTCGACCTGAAACTATTGCACTCGATGTTAAACCTTGTTGGAAGGAAAAAACCGAATATTTTAATTCGCCCGGAATAACAGACTACTCATAAAGTTGTTGAGACCTCTTCCGCGATTCCAGACCGGTTTCGCCCATCCAGGTAGGCACAATTCCCTTGCTTCGTCAACCTTATGATCTGCTTGAATCCAGATTGTACGCAGTTTGCGTACGCACTAATTTCGTTTTCACAGGTGGCTCACCTGAATCCCAGCTGAAACTCTCATTTTTGGTATCTTCCAAATGGATGTGCTACACAAAGACTGCCTCAGATTATACTTGGTACAATATTCCAGACATCGCAGTACACTATCTCGACGGAACACGCTACTTATATGGTTTAGCTAAGTCTCTAGTTAACAGTAATTTAATTTGCGAACGGATATGTTTCGGTGGCTCTGCACAATTTGTCGTTGAGCTAAAACAGATAGCCGGAGACTGCATGCACGTTTTAAGCCACAGGAATGATAAAATCAGTCGTGGGCTGTCAAAATATTCCCAGCAACCTAATGAATAGTGTGCACCTAGAAGAACGATGGCAGTTATCGTAATTCATACAATTGTTCATTCAATTGTCCAGTTAAAGCCTCGGCGTTCGGAAGTTATAAACCCAACTTGTGTAAACCAATTAAACGTCTGGGTAGTCTTGCATTACCTTGGTAAGATCGGTCTTGTCGGCAGTTATAGTACTTTTATCCATATTTATCGGAGGTTTGATGATGTTTCTCGTCATGATTATTTTTCCGGCCTGTTTATTCGTTAGTTTGTCAGATTACCTGACTTTTATCCCGCCCTAACCTTGAGGCTGATCATATGTAAGCACTGTGGGAAACAGCCCAGATTTTTACCACGCTTCTGACTACAGTGCATTCTCTTTCCTCAGTGAGGAAAGCCCTAGTGCGCGGTGGTCGCGACAACACCCGAAATTGGTTTTCTTGTCGGTGTTTTCCATCGGTCATACTGTTTGTGCAAATATGTGTACATAGATATATGTATGTGGTTCTGTTCTAGATGGATCATCTCAAGTCATCTACCAAAAGTGGCACATTTGGACCTCTTCTATGAAAGGAGCAATTAGATTTGCGAGTGCTCATTAAGACCAGTTTGCAGCTCAAGACTAGTTGTTCCTCGTCATTTAAGCACAGTTTCCGAGTTTTCCGTTAAATTCATGTTCTACTTAAACCCAGTTTGCATACAATTCGCGAAATAAATGAAACCAGTATTTGCCGAAAAGCCGAGGTCTACTGAACAGCAGTTCCATCCGCTTTGAGATTCATCAGTAATGCAAATGTCACGAAATTGAGGGAGTTTCGAAACCGTCACCGTCTGACTACTGTCTAGGAGCCAGACAGTTTACTCGCTATCAGCTGATTACCAGTGTGATGGACCTATTGTTCGGACTTGCTCAGAGGCCACCTTTCGCGTCATTCCACCCCCCCCACAAACGTTCGAAGTCCTGCTTCTGAAACTACGGTTGGGATTTTGGTGAGAGAGTTTCTTATTGATGAGGGAATGAATAGAAACTCAAACACGACTAAGTCATCAGCATCATTTTCTGGGCGTGTTTTGAATCTAACATATGAATAATGGCCTCAGAGACTGGAACACTTAAACACATTCGGCTCCTCGAAACCAACTGTGACTCTCCAACTATATGCGGACGTCCATTTGTTTGACCACTATCACTTAGCGAGTGTGACTCAGAAACCATCCTCACATATACATTTATGTCGATGGTACTTCCTCGCAAGCAAATCTCAAAGCAATCGAGGAAATCTAGCGATACTAGACCGATGGTCGTGGCACAACAACAGTGAATAGCCTTGCATGCGTGTACCATGCACAAACATGCTGGTCTATCCTAATGAGAAATGATCGTGGATACGTACAATAAATTGGTAAATACGAGAAAAGTTTTCTAAGTATATCAAAATGCAGTGCACCACTGAGTTTTGAAAAGTATTTGTAAATTTTACATGTGTGGTTTGAACGGTACAGTACTTACGTTCAACTCGCTAGAGCCATCCTCAATCAGACCTTTCGAAAAACAAGTTAGGTTCTAAAATCCCTGTGCGCAATATGATTAGCAAAACTATCGAAAGACATTGCAGTGATGAACATTTTTTCAGATACAGTTTGAGAAGTCATCTTTGCTGTCCTCTTCCTTTAAAAATGTGCAATATCGGATTGTTTCTGTACTGTTTTTCCTTGAAAAATTCTGTACGAATGTCCCAACAAAATTGGACCGCAGCACTTAGTAGCAGAGCACCAATTATCGACTATCGATTGATGGAGTGGTGGTTATCTCTCCTATACGGTACTACTTTCTTGAATGACGCCTGATCCCTTTGGCTCTCATATTTTCTTGATTGACGCCTGATCCCTTTGGCTCTCATATTTGAACATTTGGAAATGTGTCATTGTTGCCGTTTTTCTAGCCATGCAAGAAACGTATGCAGCTCAAGTCGAGGGGGAAAGACTGCTGCATTCTCTTGAATCAACTCATAGGTGAGGTCAGAATCCAAAACTGTACATAAGCTTTGCACACTCAGTTATTCTAAATACTGCAAGTACTCATCCATTGAGCGGCCTTCTCGTAGCTCCCACACACTTTATCCAAGAAAGCATATTATTCCCTTGCTCTTTGCGATGGACTGGATGGGGATTCTTGCAACCACAACCGCGTTTGAGAGAGCTCTTCAGCCTTATCCGTCTTGGTGTTTCGGAATAGCTGACAATATTTCCTGTAACTTGACAGCTTTCCTCCTCATCAACGCTGTCTGGTTGGAGCTGTTCGCAGTTTGGGCTACAGATGAAGTTGAATGGATCGGTTGAAGCAAACCAATCAACTTCATGGACAGTGTGATCTTATTCTATTCTGTTTCATCGTTCACCCGTTGCATTGTATGGTCCACTATCGTCGCAAGACGTTCTGCATCTACTCACTTATAAACACGTGGATCAAATATCTGCATTACCACAAACGTAACCGATGAAAGGTATTCACTGATTGCGAGATTGAAATCGTCAAAATACGAACAATTAATGTTGATGCAGATGCCAAATTCGAGATCACTTACAGCTCAGAACCTGACGGTCAGTTTGTATTGTGCAATAACGGTGATTGTGGTCTGTCGATCCGCTTACATGCGTAGGTACATTTTACGTTTGACATTTGGTCAGAAAGCTTGATTTGGCTGTGAGATGGACGTTACCCAGTCTTTAGTCGCATAAGACTGTAAAAGGCAGTTAGTCTGTCTGATGGAAGAGAACTGCAGTTGCGGTGTAAAAACAAAGGAAGAAATTTTGGAAACGTAAGCACTGATCGTTTTGGAGATCGCTATATATATATATATAACGTTAGAGCAGTTCATGAGGAACGTTCAAAAACCCTGTCCAATCTGTCTTGACCTAAAAAACTATGCGTATATTTCACTGTTCCCGTACCTTCACTCATCAGTTGTCAGAACCAACAGAAACTGACCGTATATAAAGGTTTTCACATCGGGTTGTTATGGTGCTGTGTGGTGACAACAGGCGAGTTGCTGTGCCATAAAACGTTCGCAGCGTGTTCCGTCGTTATGTCGCACGTGGCTTTGTAAGCACCCAACACATGAATCTCGGCATGTATACCTGTCGATGCCAAATGGAACACGATGAGAGAAGAGCAGAACACTGAGTGTAGCCGACTGTTTGCTGATTACGCAGATTTTCCCACAGAAGTACTCAATGCGGTTGTTTGAGTTGCTGTACAGCAGGGAACAGCTGAGAAGCGGGAGTGATTAACTCTTGACCTCATCTGAGGAGATTTCGGACAAAGTTTGTCCTACAATCTGTTTTTTGGTTTGATGTGTGATGGAGTTGCTTTAATTCAATCGAAAACTCAAGAGAAAAGCCCAGAGTGATCGGTTTTGAGAGCTGTTCAGACGGAAGCACCATTCTTTTTGTTTCCCCCATCTACATACATACCGGAGGCCGTAAGCATTGTGCCATATAGCAGTTCTACAAGAACTATTGTACACCAAGTTTCTGTTGGCTCGTTCACTTTCGGAATAAAGTCAGGAGACTGAAATCGCAACCAAATCGATCGCTAAAACTAGGAATGGTTTATCATATGAAGCAAAAAGGGAACACTTCAAGGAAACCTATCATTGTAGTTGTAAGAGACGGATGTGGTTAGAAGTCGTGGCCTAGATATCGTCTGAGAAAAAGCGCGAATGAGCTGCAGTCCACCCGAGGACAGTGGAAATTAGTCACCTCGGATGGGTGGACGCACTCGAGGATGGTGTTGCTCGGACTGGATGAACTTAATCTATCAGGCGACCAATCTATCACTGGCCAAAAATCGATAACTGAAAATTTTTTTACCGGTGTTGGCGCTTGTGCTGAAAGCTTGTTTAACTTACATCCACAACCACAAAACTGGTTTGATTACTTCAGGATCGATACTACCGATCGATCGTGTTTTCATCCATGCTAATTTATTTTCTTTTTTATTTCGGAAAATTGCCGATGGAGCAATCCAAAATCTGTCGTTATACGCAAGATACTGAAGCAACTATCTAGTATATCATCAACATGTGGTCTACCTCTGGCATTTTTTGAAAAAATTAGAGGAATAGACCAACAGTGGTCTTTGCTGAGGGGTACGCTTAGAACGATAACTACTGTAACCGAGGGACCAATGCTATGTGAACGTTAACGCACCTACTACACCGCTTGATAAGTGACAATAACTGATGAAAAACTTTTTTGACTAGCTGTGTACCATTTTGCACCGGCTTCAGGTGCAAATACTGTTCACTTTGGAACTGCTTACTCCATTGTTCAGCGAGTAAGTCATGTCGAAGGGTACTCTGGAAGGTCACGCTTGGGTTCCTTTTCCGAATGGTTTAGCAAAAATACTCAAAACACTTGAAAATAACCTTTATTTTCAATAGAACATGGTGTCTATATGTGAAATGCCGTTTGTCAACCTCTTAATTTGTGCGTTTCAGAAAATCAGGTTCCAAACCTTCTCGATACGAACTAACAACAATCTTATGTGTAGAACTGTTCAAAATGAAAAACCTCACTTCTATATGGTTTATGCTGAAGAAGATGAACACTGAGGCTGCCTTATCGCCACACATATTTAATTGAAAGATTTCCCAAACTAGAAGTTCGTTTTTTTACTTTCATTCAATCTCTCGCTCGCACTAATTAGCATGCAAATGAACAAATTCTTTTCAACGATAACGATTGTTTGAATAAATTGCAAGCGCGCTACTAAGGTTGAGCAGTGAATGTACATTTTCTCAGGTTAAACAATATGTAGAAGCCGGAAATCGTTTGGCCGGTGCGTGGGCTTCTGGCGCCTCGCCCTTTTCAAGAACATCTGAAATCAGAAGCAGAAGCTAATCGTCCCTAGTTGGAAAAAGTACATGAAATGTTCAAGTCGAACAGTTTAATTTTTTAGTGAACAATGTCCCCGAAAATGTTAAAATTATAGCTGAAAAAGGAAATATCCTGACGACAACATGTCCCTTAATCCCACTTGGTCCGGATACCTTTCCACCTAAGAAGCTCGGCATTCTTTCGTCTGCAGATGAAATAGTCGTTAACCTTATATCATATCACCTGTGTATCACATCACCCGAGAAGGTACAGCCATAATTTCGTGTGCATTTTTTACGCGCACCTAGATTTATTGCATTGGAGGGACGGGGGTAGTCTCTAACCCCCTGCAAAAAATAAACAGCTGTATCTTCCGTTATCTTCTAAAGGTGGTGTCGTATCCATCCCATCAAAAACAATTCTCAGTAGGACTGTTGGTGTTACCAAAATCATTTCTAACTAATGAATGAATGCGTACACCAAATGCGCCACTAAAAGATCTGATCCCTGCACTTGGCAGAGAAAAAACCATAGTTTTGGCTGCACCAAGTACACCGAACCAAAACAAACACCTCGGAACTTGTATAGATTAGTGGTTTCGGAATTCAGATTTTGGGAGTCTTTGGAAATTACTCTTCAATGACCATCGTGCATATTCCTCAAGGTTGCTTTTTACGGACCTATCTTACGTGATGTAGTCACTCTAGCTTGATAATGAAGTATTACAACCCGGTGTTATTTCCTCAATACCGTCCGCGGATTTTTGCCTTCTTCTGTTGGGACAGAACTCTTTTCCATGCAAAACTCATGCCCCCAATCCAGATTTGTGCCCACAGATCGATATCCAGCCCTGTTTTATTCGATCGTGACGTTGCCTTACCTTGCTTGTAACACTAACTGTTTCATCTTCCTAAACCTCTGTGGGATATGATCACTGAAAATCTTTGCTTCTCTGCCACTTCGCAGAAAAATTTCTGTAAAACTATGGTTGAGAGTGGTTTCTGCATAAGATATCTAACACCCCTAGTCCGGGTTCTTTTAGCCTGATTACCGCAAACAGTTTCTTCAGTTTTAGCAGCAAAGAACTCACACTTTCTCCACAGAACACCTCAGAAGAACATATCAATTTGTTCAACCACAATCCCGCGGGCCGAACGAGACCCCTCTGTGATTTTTACACAATTGGCCGTGCAATGTTAATTGACTAAGCAGATAATGGTGAAACGACCGTCGGGAGCTTGCCAAGGTGAGTTTGTTTCTTAGGCCACTAAACACCGGTTGGTCAGCTAATCTGTAGTACGCAACCGCTTTTTCGTTCTTTTTCAGAGCAGTGTTCCTGGGACAGTTGTAGATGAAGTCATATGCTTCACGTCGTTGCGGTCGAAATTCTGGATAAAAACCGAGAATCATTCCATGTTGTACGAGTAGATGCTCTTTAGTGGACATTTCTTGCTGCACTGTGGGAGGCTTTTGGGCTCAGTTTATCTTCTTTTTTCCAGGAGGTTTTATACCGTGGGAGCTTCAGGAGTTAACTTAAATTGTACAGGTTCCAAAGTCCTCAGCCTGGTAGCCGAGCGCGGCTCACATAAAGGACAATTTCACTGGATGTGTGGAACTTCCGTCTGAGAAGTCATCACTCTAGGAGCCAGTCAACACGTGACCACTCAAAGTGATTTCCGTTACTGAAGGATGAATGGCGCAATGTTCCGTCTGAGTGACAGATAATCACATTGCTGGTCAGCCAATCGTCGCCAAACGGTTAATTGTTCAATCACTCGCCGGAAGGTCACGTGTTCGAAACTTTCCGATCTTCGTAAGATGCACACTGCTGATGATTCTCAACAAGGATGAAATAGGTGTTCAGTGCTTCCCAGTACTCATTGATAGACGTTCCGGTAAGATCAACTCGATCTTTCAATTTTCTGGATGTACGCTAATCTCTGCGAGAAAGAGGATATTTTGGCTTCAGTGGGGACGATGTCGTCCGGGGAAATTTGCTAAAGTTCCCAAATATTATTAACGTTATATTGCTGGTTGCCCGTTCTTTTCTTCTGTACTAAGACTCGCTCATTCAGCAGATCAACCGACCGCTGCAAATTGCAAACCCGAATTGGATGTCAACCACTCAGTGTTTTTTGAAAAGGAATTAATTACTTCTCCAGTGAGGAACCATCAAGCCACCGTGCAAAATTGATGAGCACATTCCGACTACAGGCTGGACACAGAAATAGTGTATGTCAATTTTTAGTGGCATTTTCAACTAACGTTTTTACTAGTTTTCCACTTTGATCGTCATTCACACTAAATCGGGAGGCTTACTACTAAAATCGGAGGCTATACTCACAAGGGTTTCATTTCACCTGTTTCTCCTTGCCAATTCACGAGGCTACATTAGAAAGATCATGGCCACCCACGCTTAGCAGCAGAATATATTAGGGTTATTTTGCGTTAGAGTTCTTTCAACACACATCAGGTTCCCAGAAAAGTACGACAAAGGTCATCTGCGCATTGCCAAGGGATATAGCTGAATCGCAATGAATTGCGGCTGGAACACGACCACACTACACATGAGGCTTCTAAAAACTGTTCGAAAGTCCTTGACCGGTTTCCTGCTTCTTGGGAGTCATCAGGTAGACGCACTGTCTCCAGTTTCTGTAGGCCTTATGTCCTAATTTAAACCAAACTGTAAGCGATTCACGAAATACGGACACTTGGAAGCTGCGTCCAATTGATTAGTCTCGAGTGGTGGGGAACCGGTAACGGGATGTCGAACTGCTTGAAGTAACCTTATAATTAGTGTAATCCATCATGCAAGTTTAGTGCAACATTCCGAATATCGTTCCAAGTAAAGTGCCAGGCGGCTTCAGCGCAGCAATTTCAGCGAGAGTGTCATAAGCGGGACTTTTATGAAGATTTCCGTTGACTCTCTTGTTAAAGCGCCTGACTAACTCACCAATGAATGCGGTGTTTGTAGAAAATATATTATCTGCTCTTTTATATGCTCACAGAACAGCTGTGCGGTATGTTAGTTGGTTTAAGTGGGGGTATTAATTAAAACAAATGGTTGTGTGAAATTAATTTTTCGCTGTTTTCAATTTTCGTGAAAATATCTGCCCTTGCATTTGCGCTATCGATCGGTTCAGGCGGAATATTTTTGTTTCCTAATGTTCACCAAAATGAACACTGTGCTGTATTTACCATGTTACTGTCGAGCGCAGTTACTCGCGAGTTGTACCAACTGAAGTTTCCTCACTAGTTCATTAAGTTTATTTATCCCAGGGGATAAAGGCACAATGATGACTCATATTAGTCGGCCGTAATAACAGGTGGCGGACGATTCCAGTTCAAATCCGATACTGTCACCGACCGTGACTACAAGTATACCTCAAATATACTTCAAATATTCATTGTGTAAAGCACTGAATTTACGAGTATTCGACCAGGAGTTTTCAGCTAGAGCAGTGATCGGACCAATAGACCTGACCGATGTGCCGTTGCATTGTTGAGACTGAGAGTGTCTAGTGTCTCGACTTCAACTCCGTGAAACTCTGAAGGAATTGACAGAAAATCTTTAGTAAATAAGCTGTGTCCGCTCTCAAGTGAAAACCATACATACCTAGTGCACTTTAAGCGTGTCTGATTCATGGGAAGGGTTCGTCGACAAAGGTACAATGGAATGTTCTCCATCACGAACTATTCAGGAGTTTGAACTATGCCAGAAGACTTTGTGGACAAAGTTCTTCCGTAAAATCTTCACGAAGTAAGTTGCTTTCAACTACCGAGTGCGGTTTTGAGAACTGAAAAGATAAACTTTTCTCGCCAAGAGGAAAACATCCACTCAGTGCACAACAACGGATTCGTTTGCGTTGATGTTGCTTTCAAAGATAATAAAATATATGGCAAACGTCTTCATCGGGCTGATAGTTCAAAAACTACTTGATGCCGCTGAAAGCGTTATGTAGGCCGTCTATCGTCGTCCTGAATGTTAAAAATTGATTTTTGGACAACCGCGTTTACAATAAAGCTGAAAATGTCCACATTATTTTGTCCGACGTGGACAGGAGCGGTGAAGGGTCTGAAAAATCTCTTACAGGATTACATTACTTTTTGTAGTACTCGGTTCAGTCACTTATGTTTGGATTTTGCGCTTCGAGTACACAAAAAATTACATGAAGACATTAAACGATTGTGTCGAGGGATTTTCTGCCATTTTTTCTAGAATATTTAATGTAGTTTTGTTAGTTTTAAGAACAACTTACAATCATTATTCATAGTTAATTGGAAATATTGAAAAAACTAATAAAAGTGCTGAATAAGCCTAATTGTTTTTCTCAGGGTAGGCTGGTAGAAATCCAGTTGCCAGTGAGGAAAAAAGACTTTGAATAGGTTAAAATTACTCCACAAACTAGTCCCAAAAACAACATCACTTTTGTACGCAATGCACTACTCATAAGGTTGCTCAAAATTCCTCGACAGCCCATGACTGGTTTCGCCCTTCTTGGGGCTCATCAGGTAGGCGCAGTCCCCAAGTTTCCGGCAACCTTATGTTCTGCTTGAAGCCAAATTGCACGAAATTAGCGAAATACACTCATTTGCAAATAAATTTGGTTTTGCGAGAGGCTCACGTTTGATTCAAGAAATATTTAGTTTGCTTTTAATAGAACACTTTTGTACGAGGGACCTGGGTGTTTAGCTTATTAAACCTAAAGAAAATAAAGATTCAGCAAAAGTGCAAACTTTTGAAAACGCACGCTTTGGGCATTGAAGTTTAGTAGCAGGGAGTTCAAAAGATGCGAGAACAAATCACGATTACAAACACGAATAGCTTGTGAAATTGACTGACGACCCAATGATGAGTTAAGCTAACTTGACTGTATTGATTTTCTCTGCTTACGAAGAGCTGAGGTCCATCGCCTGAGGCGTACGGACTTAGTCTTGCCTAAATATATTCTTAGTTGGTTAGATACAAGCCTCGGTATTCATTCCATCTTCGGGATTACCAAGTGTACATCTGGTTGAAGTCAAGTTCCTTTGCTTCTATGAACAATAAGGCTGCTTTTACCCTTTCAGAACCACTCTCTTTTTGTCAGGTTGAAATATTGCATGCCGACGAATTATGAATGCTTTCTACCTATGTTGAACGTGCTTTGACGTGCACAAGTACACACGTACATTAATCAGATTAGGCGTTTAAATCGAGCAACAACACAGCTGTTACAGACAGCGGGTTCGTAACTTCTAATGGAAAATTGTTGTAAGAAGCGTAGGGATGCGGTAGCCTGTGGTGAATTTGGTTGGCCATAAATCACTAAACGTGTGACATCTGCTTGTGTTGCGCTTCTTGGCTCGCCCGCTGAGCTGGACAATTAAATAATCAATTATTTTGAAGGACATCGTCGCTGCAAGTTGTTTTGGACTTTTCAAATATGTTTGTATGAATGTAGGTCGTAAATTACACAATACAATCACTGTTTCTTTAGAAGACTGTCTACCGCATCTCTCCTACTGGTTCAAAGCCTAGAGTGTACACTAGCAAGGTGATGTTTTCTGGAGATCCCAAATGAGTTATTTCCACCTGTGAGAAACTCTCGCCTGTTCAAATTATAATACAGATTAACTGTTTTTTTACTTTCCTGACTGACTAGTCTTTCGATTGGTAACGCCCCAGTGAAAGCAACTTTTTTCAGTCCATTGAGGTGGTCGTTCGAATTAACAAGCTTAAGTTACTCACATAAGTGAGAGACTATTTTCTCTCGGCACGCAACGAATCATGTTACCAAGCTATTTCTGAGACTTTACTGTAACAAAGAAGGCTAAGCTTTGCCAGGTTTTACGTCCCTCTTCCAGTTTTTCGTTTAGAAAATCTTTAAGACATGGGTGGTTAATCTACAGGACGACCGGTTTGAAACTAAACGAATGTGTTAGTAGGAAACATATCCATTTAAGTAGATGCCCAAGGTTTATGGATGAGAAATACGCTGAGAATACTGAAGAGATAAAAATATCAGGAAATTGAAACCTTTTTGAATTTATTTGCTAGTTATCACCTAGCAAATGCTTTACTTGAATGTGGTATGGTCATTATCTTACATGTGTCTGACCTTGGCTTTAGGCTAGTTAATCCAGCGATTGCAGTGGGTATTCGAATGCCCCCCTGTTCAACAAGCAGCATACTCCTCATGCCTCAAGGAAATGTTTCTTCAGTATGTGCAGAGGGACCAAACTGTGAGGATCTAAACGAAGCATAACGCAACAAAGTGGTTCCATAACTTACGTAATAAACTTCACCTTCCGTAAGATGCGAGGACGGAGCTTGGATATCAGACTATAGGCTACTTGCATATTTCACCAGTAGTATACAGCAGTATGGTGGTAGCAGTTGCTACGGATTCTTCTGACGTCACATTTTATATGGACTACAGGAAACATGTGTAAACCGGAGATCCGTTATATGCTAAGCGTCTAAGAGAGCTTCAACGAAATGATGGGTGCCCAGCGTATACAGTAATGAAACAAGTAGCAAGTCAGATTAGCTAGACAAACGCTTTGAGGGTTGAGCCCCATTGACCAACACCGTAGATGACAATTCAAGGAGTATGATTAAACGGGGAACATAGATTCATTACCATCCATCACAGAGTTGAAGAACAGCAGGACAGAAAAAGACCCAAATCAACTTTGTGGACTTCTTTGATGTGCTCTCACTGAGACAGTAGGTTGTTCACAGTATCTGATTAGCACATCCTCAAATGCTCACAATAGACAGCTTTGAAACATCTCGTTCTATCTCTTGAAAGAATAACGAGTTTAATATCTGGGATACTGGTCATATCCAGGTGGCATTTGAATCTGTGAGTAACTCTCTAGTGGGACAAATTATGGATAAACGTGCACCAGCAGCCCACACGGAAATTCCAACCTTTTATGTTGTCTATAAAAGACTGATTGACAACAGACCTAACTTCTGCTTTTGGGTTGTGAATATGAATTCAACAGTTGGGCCCTATTTATGGGCTTTTCGACCACGTGACATTCTGATGGGACTGCTTCTGGGTCTAACTACTGAAAATAGAAAAAATCATTCAGCTGTAACACCCTTCCGGTGCCTAGCTGCCGTGTCACCCGAAAGAAGCACGAGGGCTGAGATACTGCCAGGTTGCCCAAGCTTAGATAAGGAAAGTAGAGAGGCAGAGGTCGGGTTCGAACCGGGACCTTGTGGTCAATAAATTCGCGCTCTAGCCACTTGAACCATCTCGCCCCTAACTACTGAAAACCCATTTAGACTGAGTAATATATCTACAAAAATAATCTGTGTTTGCAACAGAGAGCAAGACAAACCTGGAACTCAGGTATACTGGATAAGAAAATACAACTGCGCAAAAATGCTCTACGGCCTAACAGTAAGTTCGGATGTCTCCAGTGAGAACCGCTTCTAGATTAGCAGTAAGAAGAATCAAACGTGGCACTGCCCAAAAAGCAGCCTACGTAAAAGGAAGATAACGGCACACCGGCGTTGCCACCTACCGAACTGCTAAGACTAGTTTTATCGTTCAATGAATCTGTCATTTTATCTGCACACGTGGTGCACTTGATATTGGTAAAATCGGACGAATGCTTGAAACGCGAGCAGACGATCATCCCATGAAACGTAACTTAGCTCAACTTTTGATTTATATTATAAGTCAGTTGAACAGTGGTCGAAGTGTCAAATAAAATTCGGTTAAAATGAACTGCTTAGCTAAATGTAATCTATTCTCCTGGGGGTTCAAAACAGGGGCAGGTCACGCAGGCTGATGTTTCTATTGGTTGGTTCACACAAACCAAGTTCAGGCCCAAGAATGACTTGATTTCAACCGTCAAGCTGTCAGGTTTTAATAATCGATGTCAGGTTGCCTATGACAGGTTTCTAGGCTATTGTCAGATCCGCGATTTCATTCTTGTTGGTCCCATCGTGTTTTGCATTTTTGAGGCAGTTTAGAGAGTACAAAGTGATATCGTTCAGCAGCATAGCCATTATTAGTGTTTTGTTCAGACTGGCTCAGAGGGACAAATATATTTCGCATTCATAACACTCCAAGCCACACAACAAGGCTTATGTTTATCTGCAACTTGAATCCTCTCTTCTAGTTTTGTTTGCACGCGTCATCTTTTCTGACCATCTTGCGCCTTCGTTCTATTACTGTCTGGCATCTTTTAAAGTTACATCTGGGCCGTCTAGCAGACCACAATGTTCCGATTGTTTCAGGCGTAATACGCTACTCATGAGGTTGGTGAAAATTGTTCGACATCCCAAGATCGATTTCGCCCTTGTTGGGGCTCATCGGTTAGGTGCAGTCGCCGATTTCTACTTGAACGCAAATTGCACAGAGTTAGCGAAATACTCTCATTTGTATATCAATTTGTTTTTGACGGGGACTCACCTGGAACCCAGCTGCACCTCTCGTTTGTAATGTTTTCGCACGCTGTCGAAGAGTTTTCAGCAACCTTATGAGTAGTGTATCACGTTCACATAGGTATCGCGGCATCTCGAAAATTGTGCCAAGTGAAAATGAGGCAGCCTGATGCAGCACCTGCAATTGTTTAAAACATCATAACCGAGAGAAGTAGCTCGGTTTCGGGCGGGTCTCCCGTCAAAACGAAATTGATATGCAAGTGACTGTATGTCGCTAATTTCGGTTGTTGTATTCTGTATTGCTTATGTGCTCAACAAAGCAACCATGAGTAGTATTACGTCTGTGTTATAGCGTAGGTTGAGCAGCCACACATGCATGATAGTGAACCGTGTCTTAGTATAATACATATCGGCGGAAGTAGGTCTTTTTTCTTTTGGCTAGCAAACGGTGCAAATTTAAGGTCATAGGTGAGACTTTCATAGAGACTTCCATTCGTAGAAAGATTGATATGCGTCTGCCCTACTCAAACTGGGATCGCACAAAGGACCCATTTTGAAAAAATGCTGAGTTTTAGGCAAAAATAGATGCGGCATTCACAGTGTGAAGAATGCACTGTAGATTATAATAAATGTCTGAGCGAGACGTCCTTTAGTCTTGCATCGAGTTTTCCGTCAGGAGTGTAAATCGCACTTCAGGTGTCAATCATGAACAAGTTTTGCTTCACTGGTTCGACTGAAATTTTTAGCAACAATTTTTTTAGACTCAGTCCCTACGTTTTGTTTTACAACAGCCTGCTATGTTGAGCAATGAAATGTCTATCCGTATTTGATGAAAGTTATACGGTCTGCTTGACATGCCATCTACATGGACAGAACGTGGTGCTAAACGATAGACCATCTGAGACAATAAAATGACTGCAATCATCCTCGAAAAATGTAAGTAGTAACGTACTAGAAGCCTGGGCGCTTTTATGGCTTGAGCAGTTGAGTTATAGCTTGCTATTGAACCTTCAGATCGGTCCTTATTGAAACGGGGCACGAATATTAGACTGCTGCTAGGCTTTCCACATCGAAATCTCACTGAAACCGACTCGTGAAGGTCGTATTCACATTGCAAGTGAGTCATCTTTGTTTCTGGTCTTCGCAGCAAAAAAACAGTCCGATTGTTTATTATTGTATTACTAGTATTATTGTCTGACTAGTTATTACGAATGGTCAAATGCGCTTATGATCATTGTCCAAAATATTTTCAATAGAACTATTCTACCCATACCAGGCTTCGAAAAACGGCTATTTTTAGTGCACTATCTTCATTAGTATCTTCTGGAAATGCTCAGTTTATCTTACTGGTCGATCAAATGCTGTTAACGTAACGTCACCGTCTACTTAAATCCCACCCAGTGCAGCAGTTTGAGAGTTTTGTGCTATTCCATTGTTTGACTAGTGCAAACTGATGATCACACTTGTAATAAACCCGTACGGTTCACATTCAGTGATCCCTTTGTCTTCATCACACATATCCCCCCAGTTTTGGAAAACATGTGCGTCAGACCATTGGTCTTTTGATAAGACGTATTGTGAATGAAAGTGATTTGCCTTCCATTTTTCAGCGAGTAGTTTCCTTTATGGAAATATACTGCGATCTATCGAAGATCGTACCAACGGAAACATGAGACGGCCCCATGTGCGACACAGTCAGTTGAAGAATATCACAAACGAGAGATTCAGCTGAGTCTCTCGTGTAGACCAAATTGATTTGCAATTGAGTGTATTTGTTGAATGATACCTATTTGTACTTGGAGACCAGCCTGTTTTGACGGAGAGTTTGCCAGAAAAAGACTGGTTTTGATAATGTTATACTTTTTTCCTGGTGATGTCCAGCTATATTTCCTTGCAAAGTAAGCAGGTTTCTAAATCTATTTTTGTCTTCCCTCTTCTGTCTTTTTTCGGATATTCTTTTTACTAACAAGCAAGTAGTTGCAGTAGCATCTCGTAAAGTTTCGCCATGCCAACATAGTGTTTTGAGCAAATTATTATCTACGAATATCACTTTGTTCCAAACATATCACATTGTCGGCAAATTGAAAATCATTTTGAAGCACAAAGAGGAAGAAACTGGTCATGGGCTGTCAGGTAGCTTGGTTGAAATGATATTTTATGATTTTTTTGGATGTCGTACTACCGAAAACATAAAACGGCCTTGTGCAGCACATTCAGCTAAACAATATCACAAACTGGCGACTCAGCTGAAATCGATTTGAGTCTGCGTTTGGCACCGATTTAAGTTGCAAATGGGCGTAGTACACCAACAACCGTGATAACTTTGATGTTCAACGGGCCGGAAAATATAGGACGTGCCAAGTAAGCAATACTACGTAATCAAGAAGTATGGATCCCTTAACTGTGTACTGACTAGAGACTACCGGTGAAAGGAAGAAGGATTTTGCTGCGGAGTTGTTCATCAGAGAAACACCAACTTAACAGCTACAGACTATTGGACAGGGGAGCAAAACTCTCATATGCATCTCGTTTACAAAACTGAATATCCATCTTCTATTTGAACGCGTCTTCCTAAACTTTCCTGGATATTCATTGACTGCTACTCAAATGCAAGCAAATTCTACAAAGCGACTCCACAAATTCCGTAATAGATCTCACTTTTCAAGAGACGCGAAAGGGATTTACGAGAAGACATACTACTCGCATGCTTCATCAGTAGTATCCACCGTTACACCAGAAGCCATGCCCTGATCATGCTCAGTTGTTTACGAGTATACTAGATTTCAAAATATTAAATAGAGTGCCTGAGTAACTGTACCCTCTTCAACTATATTGAGATATCTACTATCATCTGCTGGTGCTCTGAACGAGTCAAACAACGGTCACCACTAAATGAGACACAGCATAACTATCTCCCTGGGGATTGTTAGAACACATCAAACAGTACGAAGCCAACGTTTTGAATTTGAATCGAAAACTAGCGGGTGATAAACGTCCTAATTGTTCCGTAACATATTTACTTTTAAATCATTCTGCGTACATTTGATTGTTGCTACCTGGTTGTTTTTGCTTTGGTTCAAGTTGCACTGCATTCAATTTGTCGCTTTAGGTGTCTCAGTTTCACCCATGGATATTCCGGTTTTCTCCCACTAGCAAGGACTCTTGTAATTCTTTAGTTCTCTGAACTCTCCTCAAAATAAAATAAATGTTCTAAAAGGAAAGTTTATACCTCTCTGTTGGCTTAATGATTGACATCATACATTTGAGGCAAATACAGGCAGACCTGACAAATATAGGTGTTTATTCAGGGCCTACCTGACTAAACCAGCAACCTTAATAAGTGAGATTATCGAACAAGTTGCTGTAATTTGTTTCTATGCTAATTAAGGATAACTCCGAGGGCAAAAGTAAGCCTAAAATTCGCAGGGTTACAAAGGATTGGGTGCTTACAAGTGTCTAGTCTAGGCCGTAGGTTACAGGTCTACTAAAATGGCTCATAGTTTCCACACTGGGAATTCGAAACACATTGTAGTTTGTTGCGGATCAATGTACAGCTTCTGTCAACGATAGGATATACAAACCTAATCAACGCGAAGCCCAACCAGTTCTCTTTGAATCCTGATAGCCGCAGTGTGTCAGGGTTTAACGCCCTACTAAGCTTTACAAAGAAGCGGTCCCCAAACAGACCAGTCCTGGATTATACAACCACATCCACTAAAAGACTCACAAAGTTTCCAAACCAACGGCCCCAGAAATATATGCTTAACCACCGTGGAACTTTTTCCGAATTTCGACAACAAGCTTAAACAAGAACCACAACACAAAACTGAGAGTATTATGAATTTTGATGTGTCATCTCTATCAATACCAATGTACTTGTCACCCAGACTACTGCAATTTCGTAGTGATGTGAGAAGACTTGTTAATATTCAATAGAGATTGCACAGCAGATTAGGAGTTTGTGAACTGGATTGGGTTTGAAATGTGAGGCCGGATTCATCGTGGTAGAGAAAGATCCTCACATCACAATAGCGCAATGAGCAGCTCAGAGGAAACAACCTTTCACTGGATGTGTGAAACTTCCTCGAGAGAAGTTGTCATTCTAGGAGCCAGTCAACTGGTGGCCACGCGATCGGGTTTCCGTTACTGAAGGATGAGTGGCACCATGTTCTGTCCAAGCGAGAGCTAATCACACCGCTGATCAGCCGCTCGTGGCCAAGCGGTTAAGCGTTCAATCCAAAAGGTCGCGGTTATTGTGAGATGCACACTGCTGATGATTTTCAACAAGAATCAAACATTTGTGCAGTGTCTCTCGGTAAATGCCACCTCTGGGTACCCACACTAACACTAAGGGCTACCAAAGCCATGTCAGGAATCGGGCAACGTTCATGTTCAACTTCCTTTACTTTCAAACAGACAGACAGACAGACAGACAGACAGACAGACAGACAGACAGACAGACAGACAGACAGACAGACAGACAGACAGACAGACAGACAGACAGACAGACAGACAGACAGACAGACAGACAGACAGACAGACAGACAGACAGACAGACAGACAGACAGACAGACAGACAGACAGACAGACAGACAGACAGACAAGGCAACCGTGACTTCTCAACTTTCACAAGCCGTAGCAACTATTTCTTCTGAAACGAAGAAGAGGACATGGTGAATCAATCCCTACTCGCGTTGTTTTATGTTCATGACACTCCTGTAATCTTGCAGTGAGAGGTTTCATGTGACTTGCTACATTTCCTGAACGCGGTGTAATGTCTATGTGTGAACCGAGAAACGCAGGCAGCTTCTTCAGCTTTTAGCACTGTTATGTAAGAGCCAATGAGCCACGTTTTGGTGTGAATTTACATGGTGAACTCAATGTGAATGGTATACGAATTTCTTTTCTTGTCGCCGTCGGAACGTGAGAAGAAATGCTGGAAGTTCATTAACAGGCAGGCATGAAATGATATGTTCTAACTAAGTATCCGAAACCTGCCGCGGTTAGTGATGTCACTGTTGGGCAGCTCGACAGCACCTCTCTGTTATCCTTCATTGAAAAGGCGTCCGATCAGTTGCAGGCGTAACAAACTGCCCAGAGAATTAGTGCTTTTTTTACCACCGGAATATAAGATGCACACAGTCTTAAGAGGGAGTCCAAAGACCACATCAATGCAGTTGGTCAAACTGACTTCGTGTGTACAAAATCTCTTGTGGGGATTGTCAAATTACCCCAAGTAGAAGTGAAGATCGGGCGACTGAGAGTGTACGTTACAGAACTCAAAAAGATGCATGATTTCTGCTGCCAGTTCCACATACTGAGGTAAAAGTCGGCTATTGCTCTGTAAGGAATACCACCGAGTTTGGTTTGACGAAGATAAACCAGACTTTTCAATGGCCAAGGAACGGTGGCGTGCAAATAATTGTGCAATTCTGCGTGAGTAGAAAAAGCGGTCAGTTCATATTCACGATGTGATAAGGGATTAAAAGCACCAAACAATCGTCTACCCAGATGACCCCGACATCAACTCCCACACAGGTGACCGTCTTTCCGACCACTCAAGCAGCTCCATGAATTTTGTCCGCACCGACTCAACCCCTGTCTCTTCGAGATTTTCTGATTCCATTTATTTCTCTCCTGACCAAACTCATCCACGGTGATCTGAAGGCGCAATCCTAAAGGAAGTCTCCTCCTATTGTTTTTTCGTCGATCAAACAAAAAATCTTGAACTTGTCGTACTCAGACGCACGAAGAACGAAGGTTGGGCCTCCTAAGCATGAACAAAGGGCAATAAAAGAGTAATGATGATAACCGCAGCAAGAGAACCACGAGCGTTTAGCAGATCCCTAGGACGATGTTTGGCCCCGAAACAAACTAGTGCGCCGTTCCACCAATAGGATTCGATCTAACCGGTCTATAGCGCTTCCTAGATTAATACAACTTCGTTAGTTCAGCTGCGCTGACTTTGCTCTGTTCCTTTGTTCCGGTTCCTTGTGGTGTTTGCATAATGTTCAGAGGTTCCCCGAACGACTTCTCCTCGGGCTTTCTAGTTTCGCTGTGAAAATCGTCTGACTTTGACCAGAACGACTTTTATCCAATAGGCCCCTGTCCGAGAACTAATCAACTTTCAGGGATAGGATCACACCCGATTCGTGTTGATCCTCGAGAGGATCTGAAACATTCATTCAAAACAATGTGATCATTGAAATCTGCGTGAAACAACTCGGGTTTACGGCTTGCAAGTGGTGATCTGGTCTTTTTTTATAGAGATTTAATCCTGTAAGTAGAGCCGGTCTATGCCGAAAAACAATGAAAAGTGACCTTTACGTGCGAGATAAGCCAACTGCTAATCAGCCGCTAGTGGCCAAATCACTTGGTGTTCAAACTACCCGGTTTGAAACTTCCTAGAGCTTCGTGAGGTACGCACTGCTGATGATTCCCAGTAAGGACCAGACCACTGAACAGTGCTTCTCAGCCTTTCAGCATAGATTGACTTCACGTACAGGACGCAATTCTCAACAAAATCCCAAAATCTTTCCATAATACCAGCATTTTGGCTGTTTAGGAAATCAGCAAGAAAACGAATGTTCAGGTCCATGAGAGAGAGAGAACAATTTGCCGCTTTCGATGCCAAGTGTTAAATTCCGGAAGAAAGAACAAGCAGGCAAAGATCAACTTAAACGGAAAATACACAGCGTGAGCAGTCGTCCTTCTATATCGCGCAATTATCGCACGTGAGATAATAGCTAATCCATTCATTGCTACTCGGAAAACCTCTCATATGTCGGCTGTCGGAATGAACAC
This sequence comes from Clonorchis sinensis, assembly GCA_003604175.2. Classification (NCBI taxonomy): domain Eukaryota; kingdom Metazoa; phylum Platyhelminthes; class Trematoda; order Opisthorchiida; family Opisthorchiidae; genus Clonorchis; species Clonorchis sinensis. The sequence goes on along the minus strand of CM030373.1, from coordinate 21,177,669 downwards.
AAAATTCTCAAAATTCCTACTAAAAAGACAATCTGGAGTCCTGACTGAGGGTGCAATCCAAATATTTCACGGGTGCATATCTATCTACCTATCTATCTATCTATCTATCTATCTATCTATCTATCTATCTATCTATCTATCTATCTATCTATCTATCTATCTATCTATCTATCTATCTATCTATCTATCTATCTATCTATCTATCTATCTATCTATCTATCTATCTATCTATCTATCTATCTATCTATCTATCTATCTATCTATCTATCTATCTATCTATCTATCTATCTATCTATCTATCTATCTATCTATCTATCTATCTATCTATCTATCTATCTATCTATCCATCTATCAGCTGTGGAGATTGTCTGTAAAGTACGTGTTTTAAAACCGGGACCATCTTTGTGAAGTACCAAATGTTCGTCATGGATGGTTCGCATGAAAGCCGAACGTCAAAAAATTTCGAAACCAATTGTATCTCTTTTTATGACTAGTTGTCGCTTCACCGATCGAATGCAAAAAGTCCAGTAAATGAAGCCTGACATAAAAGAGTAATGGCTGTCTGACAGTACACGGTCGGATTTCCGACAGGTCTGGTTCCTAACTCATGCTCCAAGGACACCGTAGCTCGTTCCTTCGGATGGGGTCTACAAATGCAAAAAACGCACCAACGTAGACGGTTGCCGGAGGATGATTTGCATTTATACCAATTAAAAAATCGGACGGGCTTGAGGATTTGGATGGAACATTTTGCAAATTTGGTTGGATTCTCTTAGTCAAATTAGGAGAGAGGTGTGACTGAACATTGTAGCCTGGTTGAAAATAGCATTCTTCCACTGCTTAGTTACAAGAAACAACGTGGCCAAAAATGCGGCAAGTAAAAACCCTCCGAATGGTCTTAACCTAAGTGGTTAGTACTCTAAGACGTACACTACAAAGGGCTGTTGCTTGGTTGCATTATCGAATGCGTTAGTGCAACCCAAAGCGTAACTGAGCAACCAGACAAATGTTCCTTCACTAACTATCTGTAAACCAATTTAGTAGTAGTGTATCCCTCCAGCCATTTTGAGGTAACGTTTACCCCGAACACCCACGAATCTTTCTAAAAAAAGCAGTTTTTAGGTGATTTTCAACATAGCTTTCCTCCAGTAAGTGAGGCCAAACAAAGCCAAGAATTACTGTATAGCGGTTTTCCCCCTGCTGAGTATCATCATCTCACAGGAAGCCAGTGAGTTACGAAGCAGCGACCTCCCAGTAAGTTGTTTGGACAGAGCCGTTCGATCGCGAGAGGCTAATCAACAGTGTGAGTAACCGGCACTTAGACACGATATAGCAACATCTATCCTTTGATTACCGAATCTATATAATGTGGTCGCGTGTTGACTGGCTCCTCGAGTAACGACTTTTCAACCGGAATTCTTCAATCCTTCGTCTTTTTCTTCTGAGTTAAGTGCTGTTTGTTGGTGATGTGAGGATCTTTGGGGTGCCTCAAGCAAGAGATAAGCTTAATTTTTTTTAACCCAGGGATTTCTAGTTTGAGTAGCTTTAAACACGCATCCTCTTGTCAGATGTACTTATTGCAATATAGTTCACTGTTGTGAAGCACTGAATGTTTGCATTCCGACATGTTTGGCTTTTCTTGGCATACAGTAACCTGGTCGGCATAAAGAATGTGTCCGCCAATACACTGACATTTCGCCAGCAAAAATTACCTTCTAACGGTTTTCATTATTAACCACTGTCGGAATTTATTTGGTTTGTTTGTTTGCTTCCATTAAAACGAACTTGGGTGCCCATTTTTCTTAGCCTGCCCAGCATTTCCCAGGCAAAGCTGTACTTCCCGAGAAGAAGATCCTTTCGATTAAAAATTAATTCCATGAAAGTATTTGTTCCAAGGATTATGACCGCTTAGTCACAATTTTGAACGTTTGTGTGTGACCAACACCAATAAAACGGAGGCATGTTCTTGTTCAGTCAGGGTCATCGCTGTATACTCAAAAGAGGAATATCAAGTTTTACCTTCGTTCACACAGGGATGGTTGTGACCAAGTTCGTTTCATAATATAAACCTCTGTAAAGAATATGGTGTTGTTAGCTGATCACGAAACCTCGGGATGATAAAATTACTGGTTTGAGCACGCAGTTTGAGTGCACAGGATTTGAGTTATTCTCCGAGCCCCGTGAATTTCGTCTTTTGAAAGTCTTGTCTTCTCAAGCCTTATTGGTTAAAAATAAGAGCATTTCACTTCACCATGAAAGGTACCGATCAAGCTGCCAAAGAAAAACGGAAAATTATCAGTTTTATGTTGGTAAGCTATTGCCTCATCTGAAAAGCCTCAAACACGTAGAGGAAAATCCGCCGAGCCAGCACACCTCACGCACCACATTCTTAACTCTAGACAGCCTGTTAAATCCTTGTGCAGATGCATTACAATCGTGGCTTGTACTCTCACGCATTGGCAGATAAAAAGCAACAAAAACTGGACAATTTCAACTGTAAGCAAAGTCGACCGCTGTTGTGAGTAAAGGTCATTGCAATCGCACCGGGGCAACCGAAGAGAGGTTTGTTGCCTCATACGTACAAGGGCAAATCTTCTCCAAACTTCGCGCTGCGCAATCAACAATCTACCCAATAACCTATTCCTGTTCGGTATACGTATTATTACACTGAGCTTGACTCTATCTGGAAAGAAGTGGGAAGTTTATGTTCCCACTAATTTCAGAAAAATCTGTGTTCGTATATTGTAGAATCATAGAAAAAACGTTTCCAGCTAGGACTGAAGTTCGAATTTACCGCATAATACATCGATCATCGAAGAATAACTGTGATTTCTGTTAGCGGAACGAAGATTTATCTCAGAGCTACTGACAACGTTTCATTGTCCTAATTTTCCCATCGTTTGTCTACCGAATGATTTCCGGGAAATTGCCAGACGCGCCTGGATATCAGTAAAGTTTCTTCCTATGGATGACATCAGTTAATGTGTACCACATGTACATTACATATTGCAGGCCTCCTGCAACCTACTCTCGTGTGTAAAATGTTTACGTCAAATCCGCTTGACTGAACAGTTTCTACCAAAAGCAGAATAACGAAAGTTACGTAAACCGCTAATAGGTTTGATAAACTGACTTAATTGGAAAGTCCGAAAGAACGTCACATGCGAATAAAACGGTTTTTTTTTCGACGCTATTCCGCGCGTACGTACCGCTAAGGCTTCCCCAAACGCCAAATATTTTTAGCATTCTGTTTTGCAAGTAAATTCACACAAGATTAAAACGATTCGGCTACAACCTATTTTGGCCTGATTGTGTTTGCGTGACTCGCCACGTGAACGTAATGGTAAAATTTTAACAGTTGTTTTTATTTTAACATAAGCGATTTTCCAAAAGGGAATATGGTTCATTCCTGTTGGCTTTTTTTCGCTACCCATATTTTGTAACGTTCTATCCACAAAAAAGATTAGTAACATCTTCATTTCTCAAGTTTTGATTGGGTTCAGTGTTATGGAACACAAATTATTTGCTGGGATGCATCTGGACGTGAAGCTATCGGCAGTGCCGTTTACACTGTAAGATAGCTAAAGTGTAAAATGTGCCTATTTGCTGGGTCGATCTTCTACCGGTGTTGAACCTTTTACACATTCCCATAAGTCCATGCGAATTTTTCACACTCGGTTTGACTCTCTTTTTCAACTTTCTTTAGTCCACGGTGCTTCTCAAATGTTGAAAAAGGAAATCGTGGTGCGTTGATGTTGTCCCTTTGCTAGTCACTTCAGAAACGCTTGTTTTGTAGATTTTCAATGTTTCTGATATGAAAGCGTCATTTGAATGTTGAGAGTTGTCGGATCCTCAATGAGCAGGCAATGTTCACAGCGAAGTGGGCTTGGATCTGAATTTTCATTATAGATGCGTCGAATCCGTAAAGTTTCAGTTACAGCTCTTTCGTTCTCATTAGGACGCAGTGCGTAGAATGATTGTTACCACTTGTTTAAAAGTTCCGATATTTCATTCTGTGGGTGAAATCAGCCTACGTCGAAAAGCTGATTATCACTATATATCTGTTTCATCCGTACTGAGAAGCATCAGAAGTGAGCATCTCATGAAACTCCAGTAGGCAGTCTCCAACCGGTGTCAACACTTAACCGTTCAGTCACGAATGAAGACTCTTCAGACTGCTTGTCAGAAGATAGCCTCCAAGTTACACAACCCGGGATTATTTCTCAGGGAGTACATATTGGGGGGTCTGAATCGGTTGTTGACTTAGTTAGGAAATCATCTGACTACGGATACTTCGTGAAATATTCGTGAAGTTTCTGACAACGTCATCTTTGTTTTGCTCATGCGCACGTGTCCCAGTTATTTCGCACTAATGACGGAAAGTTTTGGACATGAGTGCAATGCACAGTGTTGGCCTTGCCTAGATATCTACCCCTTCAATTTCAGCTCTAGACCAGAATAAAGGACATTTAGTGTTACGATGTAATGCATATCCAATGCGCATTGATAGAGCCAGTAAAAACGGCTGACCTAGACAACTATACACCGTAATTTATGTTGAATTCAAGTTTTTAGAACAGGGCAAAATACATTCACCTGCAAAAAATTTGTTTTTGTGGGAGATTCACCTGGAACCCAACTGAATCTTTTGTTTATGGTCTCAAACCTGAGGCGAACTGGTGCAGCGCATTCAGTTGCTTAGAAACTCATAAACGAGAGGTTCAGCTGGGTTCCAAGTGAGTCTGTCGCAAAACCAAATTTGTTTGCAAGTGAGTATATTTCGCTGATTCTGTGCAATTGGGTTCAAGTAGAACATAAAATTGACGGAAACTCGGGGACTGCGCCTACTTGCTGACCTCGGACCTGCCTGATGAGCCCCGATAAGGGCGAAACCGGTCGTGCGCTGCCGTAGACTTTTCAGCTACCTTATGAGTAGTGTATTATGTCTATGGAACAGGGCAGCTTTTGGAATAGAAAGTAAACCAATCTCCTATTAAGCGGCTGTTTAGTGGATATGGTAGTGTTGGTTACGTGTGTACCGTCAGATGTCCCATATTTCTCTCGAACAAAACAGTTATCTTTTAAGCTCGTTTGTCCAGCGTTGAGTTTTCCATAGTGAGGAAAAATTACTCAGCTACTGGGTTTTGTCTTCTTGTTGAGATAAAAGGCTCGATATCAGTATGGATAATTCTAATCCATATTTATCCTCTGACCAATATATATATATATATAGTTTTACAAAGGTTGTACAGGCAGCCGTTAGTTGTTTCATCGAGCCTGACAATTTAACCCTCCAAAAACAGTCGAGCAAAACAGCAAATTAGACACACGCGCACAGAGGCGAATAAAGGATTAGGAACATCTAGCTAGTGTGACTGACGAGATCGGTGGACTGCCATGCGGTCATAGTCTACCTGCCTATCATTTAGTCAGATCGTAAGCAAGGCACTCATAAACCATCCAGACAAATGCTTGCAAGTTTGTATGTGACACCCAATGAAATTCAACCATAAATGCTCTAGGAAGAATAAGGAAATACTTGCGTCTAGAATGTGGAGTTTAGTGAACATCACTGGCAGTTTGCAACTCAGACGAATGCGCGCGAAAGTGCGTTCATTGGTGCAGCTGGGTGTGTCTTAAATCGTGAACGATCTTTCGGTAATCGGACAGCCATCTTACAGTACGACGTTCTGTATAATCAGGATGTTGCCAAAGTTGTGTGTATTTTATTGTGTATTTTACCTCATTCCAGGCACCACTACGTACCAATCGCGTGCGCACACGGTATTATCAATCCTCAATCCTCACTTCGGTGGTGGTCGTCGGCGGACAGTAAAATTATTACAATTAGGTCCGTGCATCTGGCCAGTACACTGAACTAAGTGATTGGTATTGGTCAAGGCCAGTCACGTGGTACCATACAAAGAGCGCGGATTCAAGATGGGTGCCGGATCCGAAAACGTATGCGTCGCGCACACGGCAATACCGCATTCTGAACAATATAAGTCCGCACCTTTACAGAAGAATCCATCAAGCAAGTAGCAGAGATTTTTGCCCCACATCAGTTAAAGATACTAAATATCCATCTATTTTTTGGTCCTGGTTAATGGTTTTCTTCAAACCTTTCATCACATTTCGCAGTTGCCATTTGCATCCAAATAATCGAACGGGACGACAACCAATCAATCAAAGTAGAGTATCTATTCAATGTAATGCGTCAGAATAGACTTAAAATCCAACTCTAGATAGAAGGTATTTATGTAGGGCATTTCATAATCAATTCGTAATATTGCTATAAGGCTTTTAACTAAATGTTTTCTAGTCAAAAACACTGAATTTTAATTAAAACAGAGTCCTATTCCTTGAATAATTCAGTCAAATTCAGTGAGACTCAAAAACGGGACTACATTTGATGAAGTCCGTTGTATGATAACTTCCGGTTACTATGTATGACAGGTTTCCCTCCAATTTTGCTATCTCTTTGGGTAGTGATTGACCCGCAATGTTCCGTATGTAACACATCCAGTTTCTTTCCACTCGACCAGAAAGTAGTCTTCAAATAACTCTGTTTACCAGCAGCCAGCAGCTTCTTGTCTACGGTGCTTGAGTTTCACCCACTCTTTAAGAACTTCTACAGAAGGAATGCAACCCCGTTTCTACCTCGGAAAGTTAAAGACTTTGTTTTCATTTCCAACTTCCTCGAACAGTGTGATGATTCGCACTTCCTCTTTTGTCCACACCACACTGGGGGCGGGAAAAGTAACAGACCCTCCCGGTCATCATCATTTCAAATAATTCTCCTAATGAGAATTTTAAAATATGCGAAAAGAGAGTGTTTTCTCTAATTTACGAATTCATAATAGACGCGCGTGACTGAGCACGTATGAACGAAAAAACTAGTTACGGTTTTTTAGTAATTTGATTCGTTCCACTCAACGCGACTCGACTGACTCAAACAGGACAGTTATTTTTGGTCTCTCGTCTCACATACCAGATGTCCAGGTTTAGATTCAAGCAAGATATTGACGAAGAACCTCAGCAAGACAAAAGTTGATCTCACTGTTTCATCCATTTGGTAATGGCTAGTCACATGGGGATGCCAACGCAGCGGAGGACTGTTCAAACGAGAGTGATATGAATACCAGTTACATAGGTCCCACAACCGCCAAATCAGCTATCAAATGGCTAACTGTCTCATGCCAACAAGTTCTGCAGCAACGCAGTAAAACTCTCCGGACTGGTCGATTCATTCTTTTAACTAATAGCCGATATAAATGATACAGCCTTCCAAGCCGTTTATACTTACCAACGTTTGGCTTACGAGTTATGTCTCAAGATGTTTGGTAATAACTTGGTTTACCATGCCCTGTCGCCCTTCTAAAGACTTGCTCGATCCGATTAGGTAATCTGGCTGATGTACCAAATTTTTCGATCTACCTCTTGCTGTTCCGTCTGAACTGTCAGTGTCACATTGCATCTTGCTTAACTCCTAGAGTAGATTACCTTAAGTAAATTTGAGCGTTCCCTTATACTACCAGCTTCTGATTCCTGAAGTGACACTCTTTTTGGGTTCAGGCCATCGGTTAGCACATATCGCCACTGTATGAATGACCAGATGTCACGACATTATTCATATGTCGGCACAGTCTTACCTCCCAAAGGTTTTCCTCATTCGAAATAGTTTGCTTCATAAAATCTGTAAACTACTCATGAGTAGAATGCAAATGACAGGTTACCAATATTAATTTATTCGAGTTCTGCAGGCACTACCCAAAATAGTTACTTAGAGTTTGTAAGCACACGATGAGTTTGTTCATTATGATTGGGATGAGGATCATTAACCTATTTGCATAGCCATTTCTTGGCTAGTTGGATGAGGACACAAAATGTCGCTTGCAAAACACAGCATATGCCATTTGAAGCCTCCAGCTGGATCTGTTTTTTTCGTTTTACTGTCTAAAAACCCGCCTCGAAAACCTACACGGATACAAATAAGAGGAGCAGATAGCTCTGGGACTACAAGATAGTCTGCTACAGTCTCCAGCCTGGTTATTAAAAATGAAATTCACCCTAGAAACCAGATGAATTCTGAATAAATTTACTCAAATTAAACTGGGCTTATTAAGCAGTCTGATGACGACAGCAGTGCTCAAAGGACATCAAGATTATTTGTAAAGCGTGTGCGAAATGCTAGTTTTACCTGTATTTGGAGCACCATTGCGGATTTTTGCATACCATTTGTGAAGCTTCTGCGGGATATTCCTGTACGACCACAAATTAGGAGACCAGGCTAATTGATGAGTTGTTTTCCTGACAAGTGATGTAACAACAAATATTATGCAATTTTTGAATGTGATAAATAAGGCTGAACTGAATGCGAACGCAATTCAAGCTGCACAAGCATTTTGACCAACGGGAAAAAACCACGAGTAAAATGATCTGATGCCGGGCAGGTGAGAAGATTAGGTGCTTTTCATGGCAGACAAACTGTGTTTTACAAAGTTATCACATTTTAGGTTAGGTTTTGGCGAGCGTTTTGAGCTTTTTCGGTGCTTTGGAGTGATTTTTTCACAGATTTTGTCAGAAAATGCGATTGGTGTTTAGAAAAAAGGTCCAAGGCTCGTGCATCTCCAACACACTCTATCACCGCATACAGCGGCAGATTTTACTTGAGAGTTAGTGGACAATAAACGAAGCAACACCATTTTCTGTAACACTTGATTCGACCAGCAGGTACCGCCCCTTGAATCAGAAGATTTCGTTTGCTCCAGAACCCTCCAAGTAGAGGTCTTCAGGTTGAGAATTGCCGTGTCAATCACCTAATATTTTTTTTTGCCCATGAAGAGGTAAGTTGGTAGTTACTTCAAACTCATCTTGGAATTCCAGCCTACGTTCTCATCTTTTCACTGCAACCAATTTTACTTTTGTTGTAGCGCATTCTCACATATGTTGTTGTTTTGTTACCAGCCCTTGGGAACACATCTAAGCAACGCTTCACCTTCGGTCAAACGTACACACTTCTAGACTGGTAAAACCCTCTTCTTCACGTCACTTGCAAGGGTATCCGCACCTTCTGCTTGACAGCGCAGTGTCTCACGTGTGCACTAATCGTTTGAACAAGAGATGTGCATGAATAGTCCAAGATCTTCCCCCCAAAATTCACCTGACATCCATTTTAAGAACAGGTGGGTCTGATTTCTTGATATTCACTACTGCTTGGTCTATTTTTCTGCCTGTCGAAAAGCAAATGGTGCCACATTTATTTGGAAGTTACTCTTTGATTTTGGTAATAAGTGGTCTGCTCGAGAATCAAAAGTGACTCCATTGGATGCAGCATGCGTCCCAAACACCCAATGTTTAAGGGGGCGAATCATGGACACGTTTGGTTTGCTCGATCTATGGGAAGGGGCTACCGCCTTGGTTCAGGTTAAGCTCGGGCACCGTTTTAACTGTATATTAATTGAACTTTGAAAAGTGCAAAAATCTATGAATTCGTTCACTGCTGTTAAAAAAACAGAAGGGTAATCAAAGCAACACTAGTCGCAAACAGGAGGTCATATGTGAAAGCAGTGAGAATATGTTTCCTAATTACTCAAAACTGGAGTTTGTGTTTGACTATAATAACCCTGAACATGAACTCATGTGCAGCAATTTTTTAAAACTTGGAAAGGGTGGGAGATGGTGATACCGCTTCTTGGCATCGGCGAAGGTCGTTAATGTATGACACTGACGAACATCAGAGTTAGTCTTAAGAACAGGTGGCTTCGGGTAATAAGTTGCTAGGAATTCCGTACGATCTCACAACTGACGGTGAGAGTCGTCATTATTTTTCGGTTGTTATCAAGCTGAAGCAGCAGATAAAACTAAGTTGATAAGCACTGCGCAAAACTGCACCTGATATGGGTTCGGGTTCCATTCGTCTCAGGAGCAGTATACATGTTCCACATAGGCGACAGTATCTAGAGTCGGACATTGTACTGCTGCAAAAACTGAAATAAGTCGTCTTATCCGATACTGATTTTCATTTATCGAAGAAAAAGTGACCGGTAAAACCTCAAAAGAGCAGAGGTATTGGGAATTGAGAGGTTTATTACTGCATACAAGCTTTGCAAACCGGTCGCCGGTCATCGGAAATCCGAATGCCAATTTGGCAGGTAAGCAGTTATAGAAAGACAGATTCATCCACCATTGCTTACAGCGAAAGTAATAATGGTAATTGTGAATAATTTTATTCAATCAATCCAGTCACCCGTACCCCTGTGTAAACTATGTATTTACCTCTGTGGTAGGTTAGGCATCAGTACGTGGTTTGCCGTTTTAGGCTTTTAAGCCACTGTCCGCCAAGGTGGTCATCATAGACATATCGTCACAAAGTGAGGACAAAAGACCAAAAGACAAGAAATAAAAACGTACTGGGTGGGGAAAAGGATGTGTAAAGCAATGAGTAACTTTATGAAATACCCAGGGCGTTTTCCTGGGCATCAAGGTCCTGTGTTGCGGTCGTACTTTAGTTGTTTATCACGCTGCGAAAACATCCGTTATTCGTAATTATAAAAAGTGCATCGGGGAATTCTGTCACTGGTCACCAGAAAAAGTTCACCCCAAGGAACGTGCGCCGGCTTACGAATAACGCACTTGACAAGACCTGGCTGTCTGTGTCAGGTGATCAGCCTGGTGGTCTTGATGCTATTTGAGGAAAAAGGAGAAGAAAATCCTCACAGCGCAAGAAAGACGGAAAAAAGGGGAGAAGGACAACAAGGCATTAAAACATTGGTGCATGATAATGTCGTTTATCTAGCCCCATGGAAAACGGTTTTACAATTATTCCATTTTATTTGCCAACGTGCGAAACTACCGCAAATGTCGAAAAGAGAAGCCATTACTCGGAAGAACACAGAACTTCTTCAACGTACTCTCTTGAAATCGGGCTTTGACTTCTAATGTCTGTGGTATTCTAAATGACAGCTCATGATACTCTTGCTATCAAGTTCACCTTGTTTGGTCGCTTTCATAAATGGCCCGTGAAGTGAGAAAATACCAACCCTCATCTCTAATCAGATTAGCGGTACGCTGGAGAGATTTGGTAATTTTCCACTGAGATTTCGTCCTACCACTGTGCTGAAAAAACAAGCGCTGCGCGGCAATTTTTTCTTATTAAGGATGTGCGTCATGAGCGGGGAGCTTCGAACGCCTCGCAACTCCCCGATGAGTAGCTTGAACACTTAACCGTTCGGCCACGCGCAGTTGAAAAGCAGTGCGACCAACTAGCACGTAGAGAGGACATGCCATCACATCCTTCAATCAAAGAAATGACATCACGTGATGACATGCTGACTTTGTGGATCCTCAAGGGATGACTTCTCAGATGGAAGATTCAAGCAGCGGGGGAATTTTAGTCTCCATCTTTGCTTCTTACAGACTGCTGGTAGCGTGTAATGATCTTGTAGCAAAAAATGGGATATGTGGTTTGAAAAATAACCTTAGTTTGTGCAGAAGAAAATAATTACTGATTCTAAGAAAAGATAAATGGACCAAAGTTCAGACGCTTCTGACAAACAAACTCTTCACAAACACGAGCGGTTTTGTCTGGCCTCATTAGTGCAGCCGCATGTAGGAGGGACATATGTCACAAGTAAAAGTGTCATTATCATCCAAATTTGCTACGTCTTAAAGTAATTTGTCTATGAGTGGCGCAATACACTCATTTGCATATCAATTTAGTTTCGACAGGAGACTCGCCTGGAACCTAGCTGAATCTCTCGTTTATGATAAATGGCGAAACCTGTCGTGGGCTGTCGAAGAGTTTTTAGCAATCTCATGAGTAGCGTATTACGTCTATGCTTGTGTCGTTGTATCTCGAATGTCGTGCCAACTGAAACACGAGGCGGCCTGGTGCAGTATATTCAGATGCTTGAAAATATAAACGATAGCCTCAACTGGGTTCCAGGTGTCTCCCGTCAAAGTCAATTTGATATGCAAATAAGTGTATTTCGCTAATTTTGTGCAATTTGAGTCCTAGTAGAACATAAGGTTGGCGGATACTCGGGGACTGTACCTACCTGATGGGCCTCAAGAAGGACAAGCCCGGCAGTGGACTCTCGAAGTGTTCTCAGCAAAACTTTTATCACGTCTATACGTATGAGTACTTATACCTATCTGATGGGCCTCAAGAGGGACAAGTCCGGTCATGGGCTGCCGAAGAGTTTTCAACAATATTTTGGGTAGTTTATCACGTCTATACGTATGAGTACTTATGAGACCTACTGAATTTGAACTGGGGAGGGGGCAACAAAAATTACTGCACTAGGTAAAGAAGTCAATCAGTCGAACATAACTGATTTGGATGCAAGAAAATCCAGCCGCTTTGTTCTTAAGTGACGCATTTTGCGTTTCGTTCACAGGATCGTGAAAGATAAGTCGTATTCAACGAGACATTATCATACTATTGGCGTTTCACTATCCGTATCACCGAGCCTGTAGAGTACTTGAGTACTACGTAGTTTTTCGGGGACGTAATGCCGGACAACGAACGTCTCTTTTAACGGAAAGTTCTCTTCATCTAAAAGTTTTCCAAATTTATCCCACGAGAGGAGTGGCATATAACAAGTTTAGCTTCAAATGGATACAACACAATCTTCGGCTTCTTATTAGGACACAGGTGTCCCTCTACAGAAACCAAATACGCTGGACATAGAAGAAGGTACATCAAGAAATACTTTTTACATCAAGTGTAGTAACTCACAAGTAAACCGAAAGTTTCAGCGAATGATAAAAGAGACGTTTCAAAAAGCTACTGAAAAGGTGATCATTGGTCCGTTTTGCGGGGCTCGCTGATTTGCTTGTGCACGCTTTTCCCTTTGTTCGACGGGACATCGGCTGTGCATTCTTATCAACCTTCTTCCTCAAAGATTGCACAAAATCTCCCAGTATGACTCTTCATCTGTCTTAAAACTCTCTTCTGTCTTAGACGGTTTGTTTTCGATTTGCTTTGCACTATCTTTGAATTACTTGTATTTTCTGGTTCCGCTAGATGACTAGTTCTGAATGGTTCATTCCTAGGTTGTGTTGTTTGTTAATTACAGTGCTCCACATTTTCAATCGTCTCCATTCTCTAGGTTGATTTACTTGTTCTGGGTCTACGTTTTACCGTGATCTAACTAAGGTAAATTTGATTGGCTAACTGAGTTGTTTCCTTTTGTCTTTGTATTGTGATCGATCTTCTTAGTTCTGGTCCGTTATTTAGATGTCTTACTTGGGCATTTACACGGGTGTTTACCCACTTCATCTTCCGCTGAACTGGTTGGACGCACACCCCATCCAAAATCCCGCCTCCTTTGGTTCTGTGCTTCCGTGATTCTTTTTAAAAGCGTAGTTTCGTGTGCGGTTTTGAGCTCTGCAGTACTGGGGTTTCTTTATCCTTGGCAGATGAGTTGCTAGGTCATCATCAACACGATTTTGTTAACAAGGCTGTCTAGTGGCTTACCACTCTCGGGTCTATATCAGCACTAAGTGCTTGTATACGTCATTAATTTTGGCTCCACGCAAGCCAGCTTGGCCATCTAGGCACGAGCGCCCAGCCGTTCAACCTCTGTCCACAGACAAATGCAATTCGGGAATTTGAGTTTTTCTCTTGTTCCTGTCTGAATAGTTATTTAAACGTCTCTCTGATTGAACCTGTTCGCACTCAAAGGTCCTTGGAAAATAGCGAGAAATGGCCGGTTATAAGGTGTCATTCTCCAATATTCCTCTTTCAGAGTCTTTTGGCTGTTTTTGTATTCCTTCAGGTTTTTAAAAATTCTTCTCCTAGGTGCTCGGAATGACGTTGGATGTTCACTTGGATACGGTGGATGGAACGATGTTTTGGCAGAGTTATCCTTGGGTATTCTCATTGGCCCCAACGGATCAAAGTGTTCCTTCTAATTCGGCTAAGTACGTTGGGTTTGCGTCGTTTGATGAGAACGCGTTTCCTTGTGTTGAGTATCTGTCCACTGGAGAGGTTCTTTATCCGTGATTTGTTGTTTTCTCGCCTGGTTACAAAGCTTTCCAAAGAAATCTTTGTGTTTTTGGTGGTGAATGCAATTTATCCCCAAAATCTGGTGGTTCTGTTTTTAACATGCATGTTCTCAAACCTTTAGTCTTCTGGCCTTGTTTTTCACTTGTAAGTATGTAACCCATTATAAAGGAAATTAGAATCCACAAAATCAGCAATCGTCGTAAACAATAGTGACGCTTACGTAAGTCGAATGGTGTCATCAGAATTTACTGACGACAGATGTAGCTGCTCATTTTAAACCATAAAAACTCACAATAAACCTGTCATATACTATGGACGTCAGCATACTCTCCGACCAAAGAGTTCCATAAGCTTCGTTCACACAACATCAAGCTCCATTAATTCCGTGACGTCACGAGTTCCGGTTTCTTTTCACTATTAGTGAATGACTTCACTTTATTGTCGGATGCCAAATGAGGACCTCCAACTTGTCCTGTGGACGTGGATTGATCGCGCTTTGTCTAGCTGTTCCTTGCTATACCCTCAAATGGTCAAACAGTAAACAGCTGGATGGTGATGACGGTGAAATTTCTGACAACCGATATGATTTCGTAATATACAACTTTTGTTTCCATTCAAGTTATATTTTTGACATTCCGACTTTTTCAAACGTGACTTTCAGGTTTTGGTTGCCTTTATAGGCGCCAAACTTGTGCGTCTTCCAGTGCACGTACCCATCGAATTAGACTCTGGTTCTGCGACGAATTTAAGTCTCCCATAGTAGTTAAGCACACGTAGGCAGCTACTAAAAATGTAACTGAAATTCGGCTTGACAAAGGTCGGAACCCATATCTGTCTACTTGCAATGCAAGAGAAATGCTAAAATTCGAAAGTAGATCACAACTTCCAAAAGTCTCATCATCACCAACAGCCAAGTGTTTTTTGTTAGTGTCTGAGCGAGACTGTAATAATCGGTCTGCGATATTAAAGTGGCTGGTTTAACTGGTTCTTAATGGCATTTACGTCACCGATGAAAATATCACGCTTATTGTCACTGTGGGGAAAAAACGTTGTTACGGTCATTTGGATCTCCGTGGTAGTGACACGGAGACCTTGAGAATGACCGTACAAGTATACTTTCTTAGCTATAAACAGTTTCTAACCAAATCGGGTTGTAAGTGACTGGGAGACGAATCGTTCGGGGGCCACAAATTGTCAGCATTTAACCAATGCCAGGCAAACCTGATGATAAGTGCGTTAAAGTTTTGGCGAACGGCTTTTGGATCATAACAGATTCTCATGCTCTGTTTGATTCGTACCCAATGAAATACAGCTAGTCACTATGAAAATAAATGTGATTGGGCGATTGGGCAACTATCATCTGAGATTTTTTTCCTGTGAGTCCAATCTATGATGAAAAGCCAAGTGGCGCTGTTCAACTGTTTTAAGAAATCACCAGCAGTGTACAGCTCGCGCAATTCCATGAAAGTTGAAAGCCCCAAAAATCCTGGCTGGTGTTTGGAACAGTTACCCATTCGACGACGAAAGCCCGATCAACACTGTCTTCAACCCACGTAGACTATATATATATATATATATTACCCCTCATCCTGCGATCATGGCATCCACATCAAATGGTCACATGTGGAGTGAGAGATCCCCGCCCAGAAACTCCCCGAAGTTTTGTGAGACATGCATTGCTGATGATTTCCAATGAGGATGAACAAGCTATGCAGTGCTTCTCGGCTTTTCAATATCGAATACTTGAACTTACAAGATAAAATCTGGATTGAGCAGTTCACCAAGTAAGTTTAATATCCTACCAGGTAATTAGTATTTAGGTTGGAGTAATTATGAGGTCATATTAAGCCCGATAATTGTCTTGCCATTGGAAATCCCTTCTCAATGCGTTGAATAGACCAAGTGGGAATAAGCTGGGCTTATTTGAATGAGACTCAATTAATCATTATCAAGCCACTGGGATTCTAGTGGGATCAATCAACTGATTTCCATAACGTGAGCAAAACTCCTCGCGACTGATCAGTTCAATGAAACACGTCAACTGACGGTCGCGATTTTAAAGCAATAAGGTTTATTTCCAAGTCACCTTCTAGCAGTCCTAATCCGCTGTAAAACAAGTGTAGGACGTAGATTTTCTGAATGTAGGTATCGCCATATGACTGATTCTCCTGAATACATGCGACTACGTAACCACCTTAGCGCAGGAATTTTATGAAGGCGTTCAACTACTCAACACCTCACGGATCTCCATTGGCGATCGGTTCATTCCTTAAACTGATTTCATCGCCTGGTTCGCCCCCTCCAATGCAAGTCAATCACCTGGTTTCCTACGTCTTGAAAATAGGACCTACTGGAGTCCGTTTTATTCTGACGCACGAAACACCACGTCACCTTGTAAGTCATCAAACACCCACAAGACTCTCTGCACCCTAGTTAACTGTCCTCGTTAGCTCACTGTGGGAGGAATTCACCCGTGAATGTATCATGCTCTTGAAACTACTGCATATTTATCATACCCCGTGTACTTTCAGTAGTCCAATTAAGCCAAAAACATCCGTACGGTTCCAGAGTTCCGGCGCTTTATTCCACAACTGCGTGGCAAAAGGGGGAACTATACCATCTCATTTGACTGTTTTGTATACTTTTAACAGACAAAATAGATAAGGGCAGAAAAATGGTCATTTTTTCGGTTCTTTAATTCCCGGTTGGGACATTTTCGAGGGGTTTCAGGTCGCCTAGGAAGGCGAGCAGTAACTAACATTTTCATTGGCCACTTTTCCATGTATCCCTTAAAACAGGGCCTATTAGGAACCTGTCAACGATTCAGGACATCATAAGCGCCTGGAGGTAAGATAATCGGCTCTGAATTCATCAAGCTTATAAATCCAAATGTATTTAAATCACCGCGTATATAGAACAGTTTTTTCCCAAGATTTTGGTTTATTTATTTTAAACAAAGAGTCCCAATGCGTTTTTGAAATCAACAGGAAATAAATGGTGTGCTGGTGGTTGGTGAGTTGATCTGTTTCGGACATAAAACTTGCAGGAATTTGGCCACGTGACGCCAAATTTTGTGACCCACTTTGTGCAAGAATTTTTGAAAAAACTCAAATTCTGTTGGAAGAAGTCGTCTGGTTTTTGTTGGTGGACAGAATAAACGCAATAATTGCCCAAGTCGGACCCAGGATCCAAGTCCAAAACCCCGAAAGTACAGCACAGAAGTGCGGTTGAAAACAAAACGCGGTCAGTCACAGCAAATTTTTTAAAACTTTTAAATGCTTCTTTTTGGCTTTTTATTTATACAGCCATATGCTTGCAGAAGTAGAATCGGGTCTTATGTGAACAGGCGAAAGAAATTCATTAGCTCAGAAATCAGTCACTATCAACAAAACATTAAAACTAATATTTGCCCATTGAAATTTCATTGTAAATATGCCTGCATACACATCAAGTGTTTTCCATTGCTACAGGCTTCCAAGTCATATCGTTCAGAGCGGGTCCACTTCCTAAACTTTTCTTTCTGTGTTAATTCAGAACGACAGTGTAGCTGTTGCAGTTGAATTTTCACAACAATCGTTGAACCAGTCTTGCTCGCCTGATGGTGCTATAATCACAGATTGTCATCGTCAAAATTGAGCAAGTATTTGTGAGAACAAACTACGGTAGTTGCGCCAGGAAACAAGTGTTCATCACAGAAAATTGATGGAGATATTGGCTCGACAAAGTGTGCATTTTTACTCACAAATAATCAAACATGTACAAACAATCCAAATCCCTTGTGGCGCCAGATGACTGACGGGGGATTATCGATCAACACAGCTTGGAAAATTGCTGACTTGTTGAACGCCTGTTCGGATGCATGCGAGGGAACTGATTTCTTGTTCAAATTGCACTTCATATGGCTGGACTTCAAATCCGAATACCTACAAAAACATGCACTGTCCGAAGCTTTGAGTAAGAGCCAAACAAGACTCAAGCATCTTAAGCAAATGAAAGTGAAAATACAGCACTCATTTCACGAAAGATGAACACAAAGTTAGAATACTCCTCGGAAGAATACAGAAACGTCTTGCCAGGCATAACTTGATGTTTGTCCATGTCTACCAGAGAAACTAGGCTAGAGGGGAACCGAAACTAAAAACATCATTTGGTAATTTGAAGCCTATTGATGGCACGAAATGACACTCCAAGTGACCTAAATGATTTGGCTAGAATTATCTCAGCTTTAGGTTTGTACTACCCGAGCTCGATTCCAACTTCAACCTTGTTCTGATCGTAGAATCGCGATTTATTGGGAAATGGAAGCGTAATGGACGGGTTTGATGCTTCGAGCTCCTGTTTTCTTGGTCGTTTCGAGCCAACTGCCGCGGAGTTCCCCGTTAATGCATACATAGTGTAATGATAGGGGTTGGTTGCATATAGAAGCTTAAACCGGCATGTGGATTTTAATAAACTGCCAGGTGCTTCCCTCTTAACATAAACAGATTTACAAAGTTCACCTATCCAGTCTTCCAAATGTCGTGATGCATAAGAATGACTACGCTAGAAAACGGATCCATTCATTCATCCATCACTGTTTGAAAAGCCTGCACAAGTGTAATTTCAAATAACTTCTTGCCGCAGAAAAATGCTCGTCGGAGCACAATTTCCTCTCAGTACCACAAACAGCAGTCTGCATGTTCGTCAACAGTATATGACAGAAAATATTTTATTTTTAAGATTATGTTTCTATGTAATCGTCAACCACTTATGCGGGCATGACCAACGTCATTTCGATTTGGAAGAAGGATTCGGGTTAACGTCAAGAGTTAATCTGTATGATGTTCTTTTACCAACAACCAAATGTGATTTACAACCGCAAACGATTTTGGTTTCCACGATTAAAAAGTTGACCTGCCACTGGCCTGGTCTTATCCTCCCGACGACGCACTTTCAGAATATGTCAGTATGCTGAAATATCAGCAGACGACAGGTGCATCAGAATTTGTCCAGCTAGTCCGAACTACCACGAAAGGCTGTTCATAAATTTTATCATGCGGACCTCGCCAAAGTTTTGCCTCTTTAAGGTTTAACGTTGCACCAAATTGAACCCGGAACCATAAAGCTCAGTAGTAGAAAGTCGAGCACTAGTACATTTAAAAACGTTTGTTAACTGGTAATGTGTTGGAATACTAGTAGCTCGGATGCGTTAGTTGGTATTTGATCAGGTGGCTGTTGATCTGTTCGCCGAGCTTCGCAATTGATTTGCAAACATTTCGTCACATTTCGAGGAGACATCTTCATTGCGCTGTCGGGTGGCTAGTCCCTCTCTTTGTGCTTGCGGTTATATAGTTTGCAAAGAGCAGCTTTTGCGCTGTGACCTGATTGGCCGTTGACAATAATCGTACTTGGATTCTGGTTGGGCTGATCACAATCTGTGTTGCGTTGTGGTTGCCAAGGTCGGCGAGCAGATCAACAGCCACCTGATCAAATACCAACTAACGCATCCGAGCTACTAGTATTCCAACACATTACCAGTTAACAAACGTTTTTAAATGTACTAGTACTTTTGGTGCACTCACTCTATCATATGGAGACATGCTCAAGAGTCACTGTTCCGTTTAGATGCACGTACTCAATGTCTTACTCGATATATCAAAACAGATCAGTTCATCCTTGGGGCAACTCAGAAGTCAACCGGTTCTGGAATGCGGAGACCTACTATAAAGCTGTTTTCTCCTTGTGTTCTCATGAATCTCTGGGTAGACTTAAACGAGCAGCCCAACACGATGGTGGCTGATGAAAAACCCAACAGGATGGGCTTGCTTTTTTAGAACAAATTATGGTTGTTTTTAAATAACATCGTCTCGCCTCAGTTCAGGATAATCAGATTTGAAAACCAAAAGCTTTTGAGTGGATTCGGATGGAAGCTAAATGTACGTGGCATTCTTAAGTCAACTGCACTCGTTTATTAAGAGACTGGTTGGGTAAAACCAGAATAAACGTTCGGCAAAACGCAGAATTGGTCTATCTTGTATAAGCAAACCAATGTGCGTCTTTGTCAGATTATGCCTTGTCAGTTGAATATCACGGAAGTCACACCCCTACCCTAAAACGCACGTGCTAGACAGATCGAATCCATCTGAATCGCTCTTATTTGCCTGTAGACGCAAGGCCTACGACCACCTGGCATTGGGATTGAGCGTGAACTCGAAAAATGAAATCACGTAATCAAGTCACAATCGAGGAGAGTTGTACACCTATTTGTAAATCACTTTGACGGTAACGGGACATTCAGCCGAAACTTCCATGGGTGATACTATCTAAGTAAATATAATGCACAAAAGCCATCCAGTGGTTCAGTTAGCACAACATTCGAGATGTCACATTTTAAGTTTTCTGGACATAATCTTTGGTTGATAAACAAGCTGAAACGTTTTCAACAAAACATATAATTAGTGTTATCGGTTCCATCCCAAGAGATGGGAGCATTTTCAACAGAACTGGTACTTGTATAGACTCCAGGTCCTTTTTGAGGGCCGGGAAGAGCTAGGATAATGTCGGATGTTTTATAACTAACCAGATTTTTAACAAATTTAGGCAGATTAAGCGATTTGTTTTGGAGTACAATATTCTTTATTTCTGACTGTATTGAAGGTACTTTTTGAGAGACTGCTTTGCATACATGATAAAAAAATCTCCACCTAGATTTTACCGGTTCTTAGCATCAGATTCCTTAAAACTTCAGAAGATCGGTTTTGTTCTTTTGACTGCAAACGATTAGGTTGGGTTTAAGAAATTGAGTTGGTCATCCTAAAGAACAAAGATGACTTCATTGTGTCCCTGAGTTTGTTGGCTGGACTATGCGCATAGATGAGGAAGTAAACGGCCATTGAAACCAATGAAGTTAACATCAAAAGTTGATTTTCTGGTGGTGTCAAGTAATTCGGTGTTCACTGCATCCTCAAATGTGAGTTTTTCAGATAAATCACACATGTGTTCCTTCCAACGCACCTTCATTTTTGTGCCAGCTGAAACCCAATTCATCAGCATGTACCCTATTCCACAGAAAATATATGGGAGATTTTACACCAGTGTCATCCGTTTCCAAGGAATGCATTGAGTAGTATGTTGCTATGCTCCCTATAAACTCTACAGGGGCTTAAACACATAGTTGAGCTGTAATCAACTGACCAACTGTGTGCTTAATTCCCGGGGTTTCTCTCAAAATTCTGACATCACATGTATCGTAAAAGCCAAAAAGATAAACGAACTTAGGTTGTATGGCCAGCTGTTCCACTGTACTATCACCGAATAGGTGTAACGAAATTCCAAATTCCACGTAGTATAGGGTTTGACCTCTAGGTTTGCCGCCAACTATTGAGTGTGAAAGATCTCTTTGATGTGTAAAAGAGAAAAAAAGTCACATCT
Source organism: Clonorchis sinensis (assembly GCA_003604175.2). Taxonomy (NCBI): domain Eukaryota; kingdom Metazoa; phylum Platyhelminthes; class Trematoda; order Opisthorchiida; family Opisthorchiidae; genus Clonorchis; species Clonorchis sinensis. Next base: position 21,156,245 of record CM030373.1, on the reverse strand, counting down.
TGTCCCGTTTGCGATTGTGAAAATCTAAGCCATGATATTTTAAAGTGACATTTAAAGCCATTTGGCATTCTGCAAAACCATGGCTTTCATTTGTCTAATTTTCGAAACGCATTCTATATAACCCTCATTTCTTGTGTTCTTCGCAAACCAACAATTTAATTCCTTAAAAAGCATATTTTGTTGTAAAAGCAATTTAGTATACCACAACTAAATGGGAGAACAAGTTCATTTTTGTGTTCGGTTGACGTCAACTGGGGACTCAAACGAATATTGTGCGTAAGCCTGGGGTGATGTTTCAGTCTACCGTTACAATCAGCCTTCAAGCGATGAACGCATAATTTCGCTTACACATAATCCGGCGTTCAAAGAACGCATAAAAGTGCTGGAAGAAGGCGCAATTGACGCGTAATAAGGAGGACAAAAATTTAAAATGCATTATGACGGTAATGCAAGGAAATCTGATCATATCCAGTAGAAATTTCACCCTGTCAGTGAAGCTAATCTACGCCAAAATGTCGAGAAAACTGTACAGCTGCTTCACCCTTGTTCAGAATCACCAGCAGCGCGCATCTCACGATACTCAGAGAATTTTGAACCCAAGACCTCTCGGCCAGTGTTTGAACACTTAATCGTTTGGCCATGAGTGGCGGATCGGCAATGTGATAAGCTCTCACTAAGACAGCAGTTAGCGCCTTCAATAACGAAAAACCACATCAGTTGCTCACGTGTTGACTGGCCGCTCGAGTGGCCGATTCCTGGATAAAAATGCAATAGCCTGTGGATGAGTTTTTGTCAATCTTTTATGGTGTGTTTTGTCAACTGGATGTTGATCAGGTGACGGTTGGTCGGTTAATCAAGGCTGAAAATTTGCTTGCAGACGCTTAATCACCAAAGGAGGGGATATCATCACTTTCGTGGTTCGTTGTCTAATTCCAGTTTTCCTGCTTGCTGTTTTGTGCCTTCATAAAGAGAGCATTATGCTGCATTCCATTCCACTCGTGGTTTCTTTGGTTCACGAACGTGTTGCGTTGTGGTATGTCTTTCTTGCGTTTGATTGATCCGTCTACTGCCGCTTGTTTGAACTTTCCTCGTCCTGATTGGTTAACCTGCGGATTGCGTTTTGTTTTGGCTCGCTTTCTTGTTGCTTTGATGGCCATTTGTCCACCCTCGGTTCTTACTACTTTATCTTATTCGCCATCACCGGTGTACTCACAATTGGCGATTTGTCTTCTTGTTTCTGACAGATTTTCTGTTGTGACTTTCCGCTTGTCAGTCCAACTGCTCTTTGGTTCTGCTAGTCCTTGTTCTTCTTGTTCTGGGGAGACTTTTTTGTTTCTCGTATGGCGTTGAATTTACTACACCTTCAGATAGTGGTAGGCAGGTCCGATCTCACTTTGCTGGCTTGTTGCTTTATTGTTGGAGTAGCGAACTTCCACAAATTTGCGTTTTTTGTTGTTTTTTGCTTCGCCCTATAGGTGGCATGGTGCCAGTTGAACTCGTGTCCATACTGATCTCCACTAAGGGAAACGTTTGAGAATTGCTCGTGTCCCCTGAGAGCAGATCTGTTTTTATTGGTCATTCTTAACCGTCTGTCCCACACAGTGTTTGTCGCAGTCCTTCCACCGCAATGGTAATTGCAGTTGTCACCTTGGTTTTGATAGCATCCACCGCTGTATTCTCATAGGCGTGTCCTCCCGGTGATGTTTTTCTGCATGGAAATGTTGTTCTTCTGCCTTCTCTTCAGACCATTGAGTTGGTTAAACTGCATATTTTCAGCAATCTTTAAGGTAAATTTCCTGGGCTATCGTTTCTTTGAAATGCTTTGAAAAAAACCAAATTGATATGCAAATGAGTGTATTTCTCGAAAAACAGTCCAATTTGGGTTCAAGTAGAACATAAGGTTGACGGAAACTCGGGGACTGCGCCTACCTGATGAGCCCCAAGAAGGGCGAAACCGGTCGTGGGCTGTCGAAGAATTTTCAGCAACCTTATGAGTAGTGCATTACGTATATGCTTTGAATAAACCTTTCTACCGAAATTTGCTGTGCTGAACCGTAAAAACTTAGCTGAATACAATTCGATGGAGCTCCGTTTGTGGTGGTTTGGATGGTCACTGTCGTACTTAAGTATTGGGTCCGCTTGCGTCGGATTTTTATATTTTGTCATTTGGTAGATTGGTCCCAACAATGCCCAGAACTAGTGGTTTACCGCCGTTTTCGCAATCTAGTGCAAAATTGCTCTCCTCAGAATCGCTGCTTGTTTTGTTTGCCTGCCCGTTCTAGTCTACTCCGCCTGAAGATGACAAGAGTAAAATTTAAGCAACAAATCCAACACTTGGAATAAGTGTCTGGTAGCCCTGAAATTCAAGATCCCGTCGCCTCCTTTTACGGTTCACTGTAATATTTGCGGTTGAGTTCAAAACCATATGGTCAAGTAGAGTTTGAGTATTCGTAGTATTTTCTCTCTCGAGATAGATCCGGAGCTTTCTGACTATCCAATACGTCAGCGACAGTTGTCTGACAAAAGAGGCGGGAGGAACGCACATCAAATGATACCAATATCTCGCCCCCATATGTTCCTACGCCATTGCTTTTATCCACAAACTGTTACAGGTTGTTGACTGAATACTGCGATCCACAGATGAAACGTTTTAAAGTCCACTATAGTTGCTTCAAGTTCTTATGGTTTATTTTAACTGAGGGGGAATAGAAGATGGATAAAGGACCATCGCAAACGAAAAGAGGAGTGCAGGTCACAGGGAAGTGCCAACCGCAAGTGAACCAAACAGAACGGAAGCAAGTTGAATAAACGCAAAAAAGACAGCCCGGAAAGCAACACAGATCGTGTTCTAAACAAGCAACCGCTTAATGCACCTCATCAACAAAAATTTTGACAAATTGATACTAGCATCTTAAGAAAACCGTCCTTTCTCGTTAAACAGATGCCTTCAAAGCAAATTAAATTGGAATGTTTTTGTTCGGTACAGGCCTAGTTAAGTCCGTCTGGATGTGGAAATAGGAGATGAATTTGGTGATGCACATTCATAACAACGCTTAGCATGTTATCATTCAGCAGTCAGTTTAAATTTTCTCTCAAATACTCAGCCATCTTTTGCCATTCTAACAACTGTAAGGCTATGGTAAATAGTTTGTGATGATATGCTTGAAATCCGATTTATGCGAGCGGAAGACTGTGCTGTGACCAATCGTATTAGTACCTGAAAAGTGTTCATTATCCGGTGATCTGGTGAATTCAGTCGTTAAGCAATCAAAACACAGATTATAAATGCTCCTCTGTTTGGTTGGATTTTAACAGAAGAATACAACACTGGTACATCGAGGTTTTTGCTCGGCATTTCGGACACCGTGGTTAACTTTCCTCAGGTTTGACGTGTCCAGAACTGCAACTCTAGAAAGAGGCTCAGCCGCTTCTCTGCACTGCCACGAATGCGTCTCACAGTCTTGTTTGATCAGGCTCAACTAGCTCAAACAGGACTGCGCAGCATAATGCTGTGCACAGTTTCCGGAGATCCACTCTACATCTGGTGAACCGGATCGTTGGTCTACTCATGCCCGCTGTCTGGTCCGGGTTAATGAATACTCAGACAAACTAGACGTGTGATGCTTTGAGTTCAGTCCACCTCCAGCCGAAGAGGTGGACGTACACTTTTGACCATGAAATTACGTCCATGTAGCAAGAGACGCCAGCTTGAATGTATCTTCTTGTTGTGTTTGTAAATATGCTATTCCGTTTTTCAAGGCGTTCGCGCGCGGTGACCTTAAGGCGATCGCTTACACTTAGTATACTAACACTGGTCTATTCCACTCGAAACCGTGGATGCCGGAAATTTCACCATTGGGACAGTCTTCAGGTAAGTTTGAAAAAAGTGGTAACTCCCACTTTCGGTCTTGAGGGAATCCAACACTCGCCCGAATGACATGCTAAGCGACTCCTCAGATGAACAACGGAAGCTTTGAGACGCTGTGCATTTTAATGCTGGAAAACAAGTAAGCTATTCGGAAGGGACCAAATTTACCTGATGTAGTTTGGACCATGTGGACCCGTTCAGCATTCGAACCCTCATGCCTGACCAAGGTGCCCACCGATCAACCTGACAAACCCTGGTGAAAATTTCCATTTTTTGATGAGCATCCGTCTGGGATTATCAACTCATGGATGATAATAGTACTCACTGCGGCGTTACTGGAACAGCTCTGGGTTATCAATTACCGTACTAATGGTGTGTTAGCGGGCGGATCCCAGTAACACTGTCATAGTAATAATCTAGATGAGATGCTGAAGGAATTGATGTATGACGCCCGTACCTCGATGATAAACAGGCAGTCAAAGCAAGTGTTTATTTTTAAGTCATCTTGTTAAGGCCAGCCGATGGCTTGCGACGAGCCTTTGCCCGTTATCCAGCTTAACTGATTCCCTCGAGTTTGCACGTTGTCAATGTTGTCATGTTAATGGTTTTACGTGATAATTACAGGTGCAAGTATGTATAAACCTAATGGAGGTAACCCAGATTACAGACAGCTGTTCGCCTGGTAAGGCACTCAGCTGATTACTGTTGAATAACCAGACAGTTTCATCTGAGTAGTTAACGCTTCTCACCAATGCAAACGAAGCCAGTGAACCACAACTCTGACATGTATTCGCAGTAAATTGCAGTTGTATCACAAGAACATCTTGTCACGATAGCTCCCTTGTATTACTGAGACACATAAGGCAAATCTTTAGTGACTCACTCTTTCTCAGTATGTGCAGCCTTCCATTGAGTTGGGCTATGGAACCTGCCCAACTCAAGAGAAAATATGTTATGCAACTATTTCTCCACCACCTTGTTCTTCAAAGACAGTTCCTCTTCTTGTTTGGCATACTAAATAAGCTTGAGTGAGAGAGTTCCTATATGTGCACTTAAAGCTGTCGACTGGCTGTTCTTGAATGCAAAAACCAGGGTCTGTTTGGTCTGGAATCTCTTAGTGGAAACGAACTGCAAGTGTAACGGTGGATACTACCGATGGAGCATGCGAGTGGTACGTGGTCTTCTTGTAACTCCACAAGGTGAAATTTAATACGGAATTCGCGGAACTGCTTTGTAGCACTCGTTTACAATTACGTGATAGTCAGTGAACATCCAGGAAAGCTCAAGAAGACGCTTTCAAAAAGAAGACGGATATTCGGTTTTTTAAGAACAAGGTGTATATGGGAGTTTTGCCCCCTCACATGCACAAAACACTCGTCAATGGTGAGGTGATGCCACAGAAAAGTTATTTTTGTCTTCCAGAAGACGTGGTATGTGGTAGGGTATAGTGAAATCTCCATTTACACAATATTGGGGTCTCTTCTGTTTTTTTTTACGAAAACCACTTGTGATTACATCCCGCCCCAATAAGCGAGCTGCCATCTGCGTGTATTTATTCACTTCAGGTTCCATTTTGAAATTTGTCCGACGTGAGCTAGTTACTGTGCTGTCAGAGAGTGTTTTTTTCCAGTCGGTCATGCGGGACAGCTAATGCGTTTGCATTTTTGGAAAATCATCAAACTAGGAAGTTTGTGCATTGGTTGACTTAGAATTCCGTCGCCAGACAATCCATCTTGGATGAGTGTACATAAGTGCGTTTTCTGTCTATTCGAAACGTGAGTATCGCTCTGACCGGCTGGCGAATGATTTAAACAGTCATATGATTCCTGGAAAATGGTTAGATGCTTTCTTGAAGTGACCTACTACTTGTAAGGTTGTTGAAGAGTTTTCGGCAACTCTACAATTAATGTGACTCGTCAAGGAAACATATTTCGACGTTTTGGCTATCATACCAACTGAAATATAGAGTGGCCCATGTGCGGTTCATTTAAGTAAAGAGTATCATAAACGGGTGGTTCGATTAAGATTATGTCGAGTGATCCGTTAACAACTACAGCTTAATCGGCAACTACTTGTATTTTGCAATAAAGTATTATTTGATCTGATTTTCATCTCCGCGGAGAATCCAGTAATTTCCAAGCCTTAGATTCGGGACTGTTAATTAAAGGGTCATAAACCCGACCACTTTGTGTCGATCTAGTGGGCCTCCATAAGGACGAAGCTTCTCGTGTGGCGGTTTCCGGATCTGATAACAACTTAACCTCTATCGTTTCAGAGAGGTTTGGTAAACAATCGGTGGATTAACCTCTAATCTTCGGTGCAAAATTAACAGACCCATCAAGTCTAAGTGTCAGTTGCAGGGCGCCAAATGGCGAGTCTCATGTCCAAGCACTCTAGGCTGTTTTGCTTAGTAGGACACCGAACAGTGTGAAGTTTTTTAGTTTTTTAGTTTAGAACGCTACTCCATTTACAAGAGTGGGCAAGATAAAACCCTATCTGATGTGCACTGTCGTCCAGACATATTTCTAACAAGACAAGTGGACGACCGACTTCCATCTTGTTGTTAGTCTCAAGTTGATAAAACAAAATTTAGGTTTTCATCAAGCAAAAGACATCACAAATGTGAGTGAAATTATATTCCAGCGCTGTTTGGTTCGTTTTGTGATGTGATGGATTCCGCAAGTATGTTGCATCGTTCGTTTTCAATTATCGCGCGGGCCAAAATTTATACGCACCATCAAAATTAATGAATGTGTAAGTTAGGGTTTGTTCCACAATGCAACAATTATACCTCCCCGTTCTCATACTCAACAATTTTCAAGCCGGAATTAACTAACAGAATCGGTAACGACGAAGGTTAGCTGAGATGAGATGAGCATAAGTCGCCCTTAGCCATTCATTGGCAAGTGGGTATAAGCCACCAGAAGGCTAACCGTTTACCTTCCTTGTCAAAATTCGCTGCGTTTTGTTTTGGTCACTACCTACCTGATGAGCCCCAAGAAGGGCGAGACCGGTCGTGAGCTGCTGAAGAAATTTCAACAACCTTATGAGTAGTGTACTACGTATATACATGAATCGCGATACCTCGAATATCGTGGCAACTGGAATATGAGGCGGCCTGGTGCAGCACATTCAGTTGCCTGGAAACATCACAAACAAGAGATTCAGGTGGGTTCCAGGTGACTCTCTCGCAAAACCAAATTTGTTTGCAAATTTCGCCAGAATTGAACATGTTCGTATTGGCCCACTGTGTTGGGTGGCAGCAAAAGTTTGTGTACATTCTGTTTGAAGGCACACTAAAAACAATCAGCTAACCAGACTGTTGTGTTTGGTTAGTTATTGCCACCGTGAGACAATATGTTCCACGCATATATCGGCTGATTGTTTTCGGAAACGCAAATAAAGAGCAAGTTTATAATTTGGAGCGGATTATAATCAACTTCAAGGGGACACAAACAACAAATGCATACCATAATTGGCTCGTTGTTTACGCATCCAACTTGTGCCTCCTTTCGAAACGAAAGTAGGTTGTTGTTTGTTTATGCAAGCACTATCAAGATTTACATCGATTCATCATCCGCAAGCGGAATAAATATTATCCTCTGGGAATATGATTTAAAAATAGGGAGACAAACTGCAGTTCACCATGCCATTCCGTGAAGGACACACTTAGACTAGCGATGTAAGCTTTGTCTGGTTGTACGGTGTGTATTTTATTCCATTATATGGGTGGTTGATCAGATGGCAGTTGATCTGTTCACCGAGCTTGGCAATTGGCTTGCAAACGTTTCGTCCCCAGTCGAGGAGACATAGTCAGTGCGCAGTTGAGTACTGCGGTGCATGGAAGCATGAAAGAAGCGGTGTGAAACCTTCACACAAGAAGGCAATTTCAATCAGTTTCATGGCACTGCATTCCACTTCTCCGGTTTTTGTGACGACCTCATATTTCAATTTGCGAAACGCGATGTGAAACATTATTTTTGTCGCCAACCTGAAACATTTTCATGTCCATTGCACCTCGAGACAACGCAATCGTGAATTTGATTGGTCATTCTAGATGGTTTAAATAGACCAACGTTCGTTTTATAAAATTTCCTGGGTTTATTAAAAATCCCAAGTACACCCAAACTTCAGACCACACGACAACGCCACTTGAATTAGATTGTTACGATAAGTTGAGTGAATTCACTGTTCACTTTAGATAACTGCAAGCTGTCGCTTACAGAAATGGCGCGGGAAATGGCGTCCAAAAATTAGGCCGTAATAATGTTTTTCATTTAGTGACGTATGGTCACTAAAACGGAATGAGTAAATTTTCACACGTTTGAGGAAAATGTTAGGTTGGACTGTGAGGCACACTGTTTGAATACTAATGGGCCGAAATAAGTACATTCAGAAGGCCTGGGTTTGAAAGTGAGAACGAATTTCTGACAAGCTGAGACAAGGATACCAGAGCTTTTCTCACCCGGGATGGAGCCTGAGTATAAAAAAATTCTGAAGGTGCCATATAATCTAGAAGGATAGGAAATTAGGATACATGCTGTGGTAGACCTTAGTATGAGGGTTGATTCTTCGACGGCAGCCCCTGCGGACTTTAATGAAGAGTGTACTAGCAGTGGTTTCCGCGGGCGTTTACTACAAAGTACTATTCGGCGTTGAATTTTAGAAGGGTAAAGTGCACAAGGGTAAGAGAGTCTGAGGCTAGAGAAAGTACCCTGATAATGGCTACCAAGAGCAGTTGCCTGAATTAGTTCGTCACATTCGAGCACCATATGGGACAGCTTATACTCCTGGAACAACTCCACGGTTTGTTCAAGTCCTTTTTCTGAAGTTTCTAGCTTTCAGATTGGATCGCGTGATCCTTTTCAGACGTACGCTAGAGTACGACCGCAGAACGTGGTCTAATGTGAAGCAAAATGAAAAGGGAGGATTGTAATATATATAGCTCTGGAATACAAAGATAAAAGTGAGGAGAGAGTATAGTTTGGGCCGCCTGGTCTCAAGTACTGTCTTATACAGACACTGTTTGGTTTAACCATCTACAAGAATTTTCAGTAACGCGCCTCGGTTGTTGGCGGCAAACACGGTTGTATAACCCTAAAACAAGACTCGACCAAACACATCATTTTCGCGAGGCGGAAAAACAGTGAGTGTACCAGATGTACAAAGTAATCCAGAGTTCAACACAACTACCAGTAGAAGGACCTGCGTGAGTCCTGAGCAAGCGACGTTAATCACATTTAGCTTGAGAGCACTTTTAAGGGGGTAAAAGTGCGCAGTCGATAACTGTTGGTTCCTATTTTGACGACGGTGTTGCCTAGCGGAGAGATGTTAATCAACCAGTTGGTTTAGCCGATGTCAGCGCATTTGTTGAGTGGAATGAGGTATGCACCAACAACAAAGTCCCGTTATTAAGTTAGTTAGTTTGCAAGTAAGTTGCATCGTCTGCTCGGCCAACTACACCGTTAGACTCATGATAGGTACAAGATAGAGTAGGGGACCAGGAGGCATAAAAAGATCAGTGGACTGCAACGACCGTCCGAAAATAAAAATATGTAGACTCCGCAAGGCGTTCCACGAGAATGTTTATTCGTACTGCACTACTCATAAGGTTGCTGAAAATTTTTTGATAGCGCACGACCGGTTTCGCCCTTCTTCGGGTAGGCGCAGTCCACGAGTTTTCGTCAACCTTATGTTCTAATTGAAACCAAAATTGCATGAAATTAGCAAAATACACCCATTTGCAAACAAATTTCGTTTTCCGAAAGACTCACCTGGAACCCGGTTGAATCTCTCTTTTGTAATGTTTCCTGGAAATGAGTTTGTTTGCAACTGAGTGTATTTCGCTAGTTCCACGAAAATTTGTATTGCAAAAAACCGTTTCCATTTAGGTTTCATTTCGTCGTCAATCTCTATTTGATCCATCCCGTCAGTTTTTGTGCTCTTCTCGGCTTCAGGTCTATTGACCTTTCTCCGTCTTTTGGAGGTAACTGAAGACCGGAGAAGGCAATCTGCCTGTTCCACAAACCAGCAGAGCAAAGCATTAGGATGATGGTTCGCATTTCACAACACACAGAGGAATCGTCATTATAATAGCCGCCTTTATTTGGAAGAAACCTATGTTAGAATGGAAAAACGTTCTCTGGTCATTTTATTCATGTCAGTACATGAGAAGCTTCGCTTACAAAGGAGCGATGATTATTTCTAGAATTGTTCATACTCACGTCACTCTCGTTTGAACAGTCATCCTTCTGTCCTGGTGTAATTATTCTGACGAGTCTGTAGCAAAGCACTGGACTCGAGTTTCGCTCTTATTAGAGCTCATCAGCAGTGCATATTTAATGGCTGTGCCGGGGTTTCGACTCCGGGCACCTGACATGCGAGGCGAGCGTGTAACCACTACTCACCAGCAAAATTACGCAAGGACAGGAGGACGACGAGAGTGATGTGAGTATGAACAATACATATCGCACGAACTCCATATCAGGGAGGTCAGATTCCTGAAAGTAACCACTGAATGCCCGAAATCTACTTAAACCCTCAGCTCCACCAGATGCTGACCAGACAGCCTTGTATCAAAGCCAAACAGTGTGAGTTAGCGTTGGACCAAGTTCAGACAACGTTCATCCAATAAAATAGCTTGAGGCCGTTGTATTTTCACACTCACGTTCTCGTACCTGCTTGTTTGCAATAAAACGATAAAGTGGTCCTATCGGTGAATCTTCTTCAGGCGCTAGGCACTGGAGCGGGGTCAGTAGTCAGACACAACAGATTGGCGAATCAGCAGATATAACAACTCACAAGAGATATTTCTAAAATCTAACCCGAGTCAGGGTACAGTAGTCAGATGAACTCAGGTACACGTGAACTTTGAGCATTTGGCTGAAACAGGTAATTTAACTTGGCAAAAAAAACTCGTATGAAACATTTTGGTAGAAGACAATCGGACCGGTCCAAAGTGCCCTCAAAGTAGTGAACAATGAGTCTGAAAAAGATGATAATTTATGGGGGATGGTGCTAGGAGAAATTAGCAAGTTTAAGTAGGGAAAATTTTCACAATTAAGGTTTACATCTAGAAAACAAACAGCCGATTTTTATCGACAAGAAAGAATGTGGTAAAATGAAGGAAGTTTCAGGTCTAAATTACGCGAATGAAAACCCCGTTACACCAATAAAACATGGGATTTTGCCCTTCCAATCAGCCGTATTCATCCATGTGAATGACTCAGTAATCTCTCACTATTCAGCTAGTATTCCCAAAGAGTCACAACCACATTCTTTTGCTGTTTAATACACCAAGGCAAATAACCCAACTTATTGGTCTTTTGGAGTAATGAACCAGGGAAATCGGCGATCGGCGATGGAAGTTGCAAAGCATTGGTGCTTTTTCACCTGATGGCTACCATTCGTCAAACTTTAATCCACATTCACAACGTCCACACAAATGACGCAGATGCGACAAACTTTCACTATGAACAAAGGAAAATACATGTTGATTTCAAAAACATGCTCCTTTTGGTTGTATTCCTTGCCAATAAGACGAAAATAATTATTGTGTAATCCTAAGTAATTTTGTAAAATGAAACCCCAGGAAACTTGAGACTTGGAATGTCGCGTCACAAAACAGAAAAAATATGGAAAGGAAGTGACGTAATACCAGGCGAAAGACAAATGTACAAACGCTTGTATGTGCAGATAACCTTGCCGTTTGGCATAACTATTCGGAACTACATAGACACGGCAGAGGACTTTTTCAAAGGACCACTATACGGGTAGGAACGACTGAGTGTAATGCGAAAATCATTTTCATACGGACGCAGATTGATTTATGGAGAGCGCAACAGAAGGTCACGCGGCGCCATCCATCGTCTAAAAATCATAGATGCCGAATCGAATATGACATGGCAGAGCAATCCTCCAGCTTTAGGTGAACTTTATTTTTGAGGTACATTCCAGAGTTTCAGTGGAGAAAAGCCGTAAAAGACTCATTAACTATGCGTAACAGCCGCACTTTCCATTGATACTATATGACTAGGTGATGCAATATACTCGCACGATCTAATGAGACTTTTAGAATAACGTATATGAAAAACAATCTCGGAACCAACAGCGTCTCCTCGACTGGAAGAAAATATAGCTGAGAAGGCTTGAGAGGGCTGTGTGATTACGTGGCAACCCGAGACTCAGGGTACTCAAAGCCTGGCAGTAAGGAGTCGTGCTGGATTTTCTCCCGTCAGCGAGGTTGCTGCATTTCCATACGCCGTTTGGTGAATGCTTGCTTTTCAGTTTCTAGAAGAAAACTACTCAAAAGGTTGCTGAAGACCATTTGAAAGCACACGACCAGACTCAACCTCTTGAGGCTAATTTGGCAGGCGCTGTCCTTGAGACCCTGTCAACCTTGTGCTCTACTTGAACTCAAATTGAGGATAGCTGTGAGTTACAGTCATTCGCACACTCATTTGGCTCTATTGAGAGGCTCAACCAAATCCAGCTGTTGCGATACTTCTCAACTGAATGTGCTACATGTACGATATTTAATGTGTCGCAGCATATTGTTTCTTAAAGGAACACTACTCACAAGGTTACTGAAAAATCTTTGACAGCCCACGTTGGGTTTCACCCTTCTTAGGACCCATCAAATAGGCACAGTCCCCAGCATTCTATCAAACTTTTTTTCTACTTGGACTTCACATTACCTTTTAAGTCCATTAAATGTAAGTTCAGCTTTCATTTTTTGAAATTACGCTGCTCTTTACACGGTTTAAGTTCGTTAAGCAAAACAGCCATTTGGAAAAGAACCTTACTAAATGTCAAAATAGGTCGTGTTTGGGTTCCCAATGGGGAAGTTTGTGTCACGCGTGGGTACAATGATCCCGAATAGCAAGGGTCGCCCACGTTCATGGCTTCAAAAGCGCGCAACTCCGTCACAGACCAGCACAGTACGGTGTCAAGGCCCGCGCACAAGACATCGGCTCGGTAGTGCGGGTTGCGGTCGTCCCTACCGAGGACAGTCTCCTAGTTCTGACTGGCGGTGCGATCACACGGAAATCAAGATAAAACTAGTTAGGGCAGGTTCACCAGAAAGCCCGTGGGTAACCAGGTCAGATATACATATTTACACGCACACATGCTAATGTAACAGTAAGGTGACTAAGGCGGGTATGGATGAGAGAAATAAGTGGGGGTCAAAAGTGCATGGTCAGAGTGAGCAAATGAATGTGGGGATGATCACGAGATCAGGTTAGTTTCAATAGTTTGTCTAACCTGGATGTGGGGTCACGGAAGTCTGATTAGCATGACGACATATCCAAATCCGAAGCTATGGACCTATTTGAGGCTAGCGTTGCCACTATGCTAGGTTCTCAACAACGTGAGAGTGGGATGGTTCGACAATTACCTATGAATCTGTTTGAAACAATACGATAGAAAAAAGCATTTAGAACAACCTGAGGAGGTGGCTTTCAGTGAAAATGCCGAAATATAGGGAGGACTTCGAAACGCGGCCGGCTCGGAAATAGTTCTTAGGAGCCTTACAAACCACAGAGTAAAAATACACCAGAGGCAATCAGCTGGGTTCTCACTCGTGCGCGATCTCCTTATGAATATTTCTGCTCCTCTGTAGGCTTTCTGCCCAGTAACCATTGGCTGCAATATCGAGGTGGTCAAAAGCTACATTAACATAAAAGTCCAGTGTACAAATTTTGAACCCTGGCCTTTGTCTGGATGGTATTTCGCCACATGGAGACCTTCAGATCGGTCCTTGTAGATGGTATGTCATTCTGAATGGTTTCAAGGCGAATCACACAAGACCGGGCTGAAGTGTTCTTGATTGGAGTGCTGGGGAGAAGATGGTTTCCCCCATTATATGATTGCTATTGTAAATGTTTTCAGTTGACCAGCAGCCTGTTCTGTTTAACAAAAGGCCGACCAAGATCACACCTTCAAGCTGGTGAAAACCACCACTCATCAGTGGCTGGTCCCACTAGTCATACCCTATAAACACGTTTTTCGCCATCTCTCATACTGAACAGCACCCGCATACTTCCCGTATTATCGGAGTGGGTTGTTCGAACATATCTGCTGATGTGCAGTCCGAACCTTAGTTGGGAGTTTGCTGCGCTCTTGTTACCAAAGTTCCTACACTCAACCTACACGGTTAAGCTTATTAAGTAATAAACCCGTCTCATGCTTATTTCTGGGGGGCTTCTCACTCGTGCCTTTTGCAGCCAAAGATACCTAAAATTGCGAATTCTCATTTCAGAATGGATGCCAGCATCACCACTACTCAGAAAAACCTTATTGGTTGTGTGCGGAAATTTGTACAAGCAACATCAACAGATGTATATGATATATGGGACAATAATTTTGGGCGAAATAATAGAATTCTCAGATGACACTTTCTATGGGGATCGAAAACTGTATCACGTTTTTTGGGCTGTACTTATATGTGGTCTTCGGGGGGAGGAGTGATTCTTGTTTGTGGTGTTGACTTTCGGTGATAGTATTTTGTAACAGTAACATCTTACGATGATTTTCAACAATTCTGATTTTGTTCATATTCACACCACTCTCGTTTGAACGACCGTCCTCCAGTTCTGGCCTAATTATTCTAGTAAGTCCACACCAAAGGGCAGCACTGGACTCGACTTTCGCTCTTATTAGAGCTCATCAGCGGTGCCTATCCAATGGCCGTGTCGGGATTTGAACCCGTGGACATCTGAAATGCGAGGCGAGTGTGTTACCACTACTCCATGAACGCACGCTGGACGCATTTGAGTTTCAACGTCTGAACAGGCGAACGTGTTCACGCCTGAGCAATGTCAGTTGAGGCGCTTCGTATATTAGGGCAGAGGACATTTTTATACACTATTTGCTAGGACATGATGAGTCGATGAGTTTGAGAACAATTGGCCTACACAGTAAATTTTAAATCCTCCTTGACAGTGCGTCACGTCAGTGATGTGTCCTTTTTACTGTGTTCCTGAGGTTACAGCCAACCTTTCTTTGTTATGTGCATTACCACATCCCTAAGTCCAGAATTATCAAGTTGGACTTTGCTCAGTCAATCATAGATCACATGGAATCCTAATACGACGTCCCTGAAAACCCTGCTTTTTTGGATACGTTGGACCCAAACTTTTGCGTACGGCAGGCAGTTACACGCCCACTTGGTGCCTTAGTGAATGAAAACCCAAATCCGTTTTGCGTTTGTTAGCAGGAGCAACCGCCCCTCGAGGACATTCTACGATTGCACTTACTAAGATCGGGGAAGTGATCCCATAAAAGGTATCAACTATAAGTTAAACCTCTCGTGACCGGTAGTGATATCTCTTCCGGAACGCCAGGATTTTTAATCATACAGTATTTTCCCCTAAATGGAGTCAAAGTTTTCATTTTGCGGTTTCGGAGGAAACCCGGCGGCGGCTTGTTTCGGCTGCACAATAGAATTTGCTGCACAGTAAAGGAAAAATCTCAGTGGAGATTTTGCGTTGCAAGTGAAGTCACTCTTGACCCAGAAGCGAAGGTTGTCACTCGGGGATCCGGTCAAAATGGGGGTAGGTGATGTGGATGCTGTGGCTCAAGAATAATTCGTACCATATCCAGTCTAAGCGGGGTTAATCAAATTGTTCACCAACCTTCTATGGCCGAGTGGTTTGGTGTTCAAACTGCTAGCCGAAAGTTTTTGAGATCAAATCTCCCTGAGGATTCCGAGTGAGCCGTTTCTCGGCTTCTGGGCATGAACTGGTTTCACTTGCAGGACGAAGTCGCCAATGAAATTTGCAAATGTTACTCACTTTTGCGTGCAAGCGCAGAAAAACTTGGTTGCTTCTCGGGGGACACTTGCATGAGCTCAAGAAAGCAAATTTTAGTGAAGGGCGTGGAACACGGGTTTAGAGAATCACTGTGATGCATTAACTCGGTGCGAATAACTAACACTCAAACTTCGACCTTGAAGTTCAAACATTTAGCAGGCGAATAACTTTTGTAAGTTGTATCAGGTGGCATTGAATTTTTAAAAAATATGTTATCCACCAACGGGATTTTTGAGAAATGAGATTGAGCACACACTCCTCCCACCAAACGTGTACCATGAAATTTGCTTTTAAATCGCGTTTTTTACCTTCACATTAATCACGTTGCGTCTTGGCTTAAATTAATTCCACTTGGCTGTTGGTCACCGTATCTATCTTCAAAAAGATGAACTACAGCTGACTGGGAATGTACCATAGAGTATGTTTATGCTTGATGGAGCAGTTTCAGCATATTTTCCCTATTACCAGTTTGCAAACTGCAAAACGCACTGCAGGTTCACACAGTGGTCCCTCCGGGCGTTTATTTATGTTGAATGCTCTGTGCACGATGGAAGATGTAGAATTTATGTGAAAAACGTCCTCTTATACCAATTGACAGCCTACCCCAAAATCACTGATTCTATTGGATGGGATAGTAACCATTGGTTTCAGGTGGTTGCTGGGGCTGTTGAATTCACGTTCACACCAGTCTCTTTTGAAAACACTTCCTGTTGTCCTGGTGTAATTATTCTGACGAGTCCGCGTCAAACGGAAGCGGACTCGAGTATAGCTTTTCTGAGAGCTCATTAGTAGTACATACCCTTTACAATCCTGGACGTCTGACACTAATCCACTAGTCCACCGGTACAAGCTGAAAGCAACTCAGGCCTGTAAAAGGCGAACGTGTTCGCGACTAAGGAATGTGATTGGTTGGTTCAAAGTCAATCATTTCGACTCCTTTGCCTGTTGAATATTCAGGTGCGCTGCATTGTGAACTCAGCGAGTAACGGCGGCATGCTCACCTCACATGTCAGCTGTCCGAGGTTCACATCCCAGCACAGCCAAGGACATAGTGATTCGCTCTGATAAGAACAAAACACGAGTCCAGTGCTCCACCGGTTCAGTGTGTGAACTCATCAGAATAGTTGCAACAGGAAAGGAGGACGAGAGAGTAATGTGCACCTGAATGAGTCGGAGGTTATCGAATCTAGATGAATGCTCCGCTGTTTCAGTGGCTGACGCTGTCCACGAGTTAAGGCATCTGCAAGGTATTTAGTATCATGTCACAAGTTGGAAAAAACTCATAATCATGCGATTCAATTCTTCCTGTAAAACCACCAACCCTCTTACCGGCTGAAAGTCACTGATCCAGATATTAGATTTTTTGTGTTGATATGTCCAGGGTATTTACTAACACAATTTCAGTCAACTTGGCGAGATGGTTCAAGTGGTTAGAGCGCGGATTTACTGACCGAAAGGTCCGTGGTTCGAACCCGACCTCTGCCTCTCGACCTCCCTTGTCTGGACTTGGGCAACCTGGCAGTATTCCAGCCCTCGTGCTTCCTTCAGGTAGCATGGCACCTGGGCACCAAAAGGCAGCTGAACGATTTTTTTAGTTAAGTCAAGAGAAAACGAGTTAAGGAGGTACCAAGCAAGAGGAAATACATGAAGGAAACTTCTCTTTAATATGACAGGGTAGTTAACGGATTTCGAGCTACGGCGAATTACTCCATCTATCTTTCCTTCCTTAGGGCTCTTAGTGGACGTTGTATCCATGCGACTATCCGGTGCTCAACATCCTTCGTATTACTTGAAGTGAAGACAAGTCCCCATTTTCTCAGATTGGCACTGGAACAGTCTAAATAATATCGACCTTGTTTGCGTGATTGGTGCTTTATTCCAGAAAGCGTGGTCAAAAACCATCCGCATCTGTAACTCAATATAACCCTTACTTTGTTAATTGGAATGGTTGTTTGAATGCAAATAACAGTGGAAACAAAGGTGCTCTACAAAGCGGCCCGCTTCAACGATTTTCTCTCTTGCGATTTAATGTTATGGTTGGATCTTGCACAACAAATTATTTGCACAAGATTGTCCACTGTAACCACAGCAGAATACGAGAGGATGGTTAGGAAATCGATGTGAAACCAATTAGCACGAGATGTATTTAGGCCGGGGTTGTCCCATGCTTCTTTGAGATGATTTTCGAAGTCGCAGTGATACAAGAATTGATATTTACGGGGTTGGTTGTGATATCATCGGAAGCTAATGACCACAACTTCATGTGTTTGATCCGTCCATGCAGACTGAATAGCTCTCAAAAGGGTTGAAAGTTCTTGTTTATTTCGTGGCAAGTGCCGAACAAAACCCCAGATGTTTAAAGGCCGGTAACCGAGAGATCACGGGATGGATTTTGGGATTTAAAATGTGCTTAATTCCGTTTGAATATAACCTCACTATTTTAACTGCAGTAAGCCTCGCCATTGAGTGTCATTTTGGCGAAATCAGCTCCTTATCGACTTGTCGCTTAGCAGAAAATTTGGAAACGATTGCCCGGAGGAAACTCACAATATGCTCCATTTTTTTAAAATACTTACTGAATTAGACACCTACAGCCAAATCAAACTTAAATGATTTCCCTACTTCAAAATCACATGATAAAAGTTAAATGTTCAGTCGGTACTTGAAACCAGTTTCTCGAACTGATACGGAATTTATGAGACGTACGCTAATATACCCCACGGCGACCAAATGCCCGTCAGTCTGACCGACTGACCCGCCGAATAGGCGATTGGTCCATCCAACACTTTCAAGTACAAGCTTCGCTCGATATTACGTAAGTCCAGTTTCGTGAATGGATTGCAAAAGTCTGAACACCGATTGTTTTGGAATTTTCAGCTGGGAATAGAGATACGATATGAAAGTCTCTATTTTCAGCTCTAACTTATTTCATGTGATTGTTTGTTTGCAATAACACGGTTGAATATACCTCAGTAAAATGACAAAATATTGGTGAATATGGTTTCTATATGATTTAAGGCCGTGTCCCTTCATTTTGCTTCGCTGCAGAATAGGATCCGGCAAATGGGCTACTGGCAGCTGTTTCAGCGGGTCGATTTTGCGCAAAACACAGGCAGATAGGTCTTTAGAACTATTGGCCATTTTCCCCAACACAGTGACTTGTTTATTTATCCGAGACAATAGATGTACACAGAACTCTAGTTAGGACAGAAGATTGACGTTGTTTAAGAGCATCAAAATAACTGTCGCGCCTTGAACAACCAAAGTTGCTCCTCGGATTATTCCTTCGTTTATCGATAAAGATCAAGACAGATCATTTTCTGCCTGTGGTTTGTCTTCCCTTACTTACCTGTCCACTTTTGCACCGTGTCCTTTGAACAAATGACCAAATTGGTACGGATTTTGTCACTTGGTTTCCACTTGCTTTAAGTTAAATGCAACATCTGTTATGAAGAATACTGCTTCGCCTGGTACAAGAATCCACAAAGCTCTACGTTGATCTATCTCTCAAATACAAAGAGGAAGTCGCCTTGAATATCTTATTCACCTAAACCGGCTCATAGTTTCTTTTTGTCTGATCAACATCATCGACAGCACGACATAAGTGGTTAACACTGACGCTTCGTTGCCGTACAGCCATGATTTATTTGAAAGCAATTGTTGAAGAAAAGAATAAAAGTGGACGGGGAAGTGACTTAGTGCTCCTTACTACAATCTCCACCTTCAGACACTCGTTCAGGCAATCTGGATAGAGACTGACAAAAAGAACGCCAGTGACATTTTTTATCAGCCATTTCTTGCGGTGTCGCCAACCAGGCGCAGTGGAGACACGCCATCCTAGAAGGCGAGTAGCACCGACAGCACCCAAACGTTTCGTAATCCCCTTCATACCACTCCGCCAGGTCAGGGGTTGTCGGCCGCTCTGATTCCGCCACTGTGAGTTGAGCAGGGGAAACAGCACTCTCTTCGGCAAACGATGGCTAGGCATACACAACACATGTCTCAACCAACGCAGCTTCTGGTGCTGGACATTTAGTAATGGAAGTACCCGTTGCACAACCGAAAACTGGCTTTCTAATTGCCTCACTACGGATTCGCCGACACCAATCCACACGAGCTATGGTTCTGTGAAACGATTGTCGATCACCTGAAGACGTCTCAGTTCTGCTGCTGGGACAGGCCAAGTCTCACAGTTTTGTCTTACATCAGTGGACGTACTGGCGGCTTGGTATCGATGGTAATGAAAACGCTAATGACGTCAATTAACAGCCATATCTTGCAGCGTCTGCACAGTGTTCAACACAGATGCTTTCGTGCCGTACAGCCATGATTTTTTTGAAAGTCGTATTGTGGAGAAAAAGATAAAGGTGGACAGGGAAGGGACAAGAGTTTAGATTTCACATTGTTTTTCAATAATCTCAGACGGACGAAATTTCACAGGTAACTAAAGTGGTGAAAAAAAGTGGAAACATCAGAGGAGTTTGCTTTGAACAAAGGAGTCATCTGCAGGGTTGTCAGTTTATTGCTTTCTACACAAAAATCGGGTTATATTTTGTTTGCGTAACTTTTTGGGTCATCCTGAATAAGCACAATTTTTTCATTATCGAAGGAAGACACCATGTTTTATAAGTAGCCACTTAATAACAAATCTTTTGTGAGGGGGTACGCAGTGCAGGTTTCTCAGTTAGTGCAACCGTCTTACAAGTGCCTGAAGTGCTCATCTGCCTGAACGTTTTGCTCAATATGGGACTTTTGAACTTAAAACGCAGCCTAGCGGAAGAAGACGTTATTGCCCGATATTTTGGTTACCTGAGAATTTCCAGATAACTCGGAGAAAGAATAATTTAAAATGATGAGTGAAGGGATTTCCGGGCCGAACTCATCTCGGATATTGGTGAAAAGATTCAATAGCAGACATTCTTGACAAAGTTTTCCCATAGTCACCGAAACGTCGTATTATGAAAGTTTATCCGCTATCTTTTGGCATTAAAAGTTTTCACAATATACAATACACTGTGCACAATCTTTTTACCAATATTCGAGTTCAGTTTAGCCCGACTCCCAATTTTCTGAAAATGTGTTGAAGACTTTCGCTGATCTTACCAGTTATCTCGATAAAGACGCTTATTGTTTTGGCATATTTTACGCCTTCTGTAAATCAGATCTACAATTCAACCTCTGTAAACGCACGAAAAATGGCGTTTTTATATCACAGGTGTCTTTTTCCTTTCTGTAGACCATCCGCAGCATTCTTTCTTAAATACCCATATGTACGTACAGCTGCCTAACTTATTCTCGGAGGTGTCCGCGTGGTTTTCAGAATTTGAGAAAGAAGTCTTTCTACATCACCATACTTCTCCAATCCGATCAGATCATGCGTATCGTTTTGTACCCTCGTGTTCTTGCACTGATCTCATTTGAATATTTCTGACTTGCTTACGTATCACATGTGGCCTGAAACTCTTTTTTTGGGTTTGTGCTGTTACCATGCTGCTAGTTCACCGTATTAGCCAGGTATGCTGAATCGTGTGTTTAGTCTCCTCTGGTTAGCTCTCTCTTCAGCAAGATTTGACCGGTGAAATATAATCGCTTTCATATGTATTTCTGTCCGCAAAAATTGATTATTCTGAGTTTTACTCGGATCACTACCCCAATATTCCCATGTATGTGTCAGAACCTTGTGGAAGCGAGTTTTCCACCCAATTGTTTTTTTGTTTTCCACCTGATAACCCTTTATCACTAGCAATTTTCGTGACCATAATGCGATGACATTCTGCCACGTCATTCATCTACCTACCTCTATGTCAAACTAAAAACCAAGCAATTAGCTGATCCACCAGTCAACCAACCAACCAACCAACCAATCGGTCGGTCAATCAATTAGTGAGTCAAACGATCAATCAATCAGTCAGTCAATCAACCCACTAAACACTCGATCAGTCAGCCAAGTAATGAAGCAAGTGGGCAGGCATACAATTTGTTTGTCTATCTATCTATCTATCTATCTATCTATCTATCTATCTATCTATCTATCTATCTATCTATCTATCTATCTATCTATCTATCTATCTATCTATCTATCTATCTATCTATCTATCTATCTATCTATCTATCTATCTATCTATCTATCTATCTATCTATCTATCTATCTATCTATCTATCTATCTATCTATCTATCTATCTATCTATCTATCTATCTATCTATCTATCTATCTATCTATCTATCTATCTATCTATCTATCTATCTATCTATCTATCTATCTATCTATCTATCTATCTATCTATCTATCTATCTATCTATCTATCTATCTATCTATCTATCTATCTATCTATCTATCTATCTATCTATCTATCTATCTATCTATCTATCTATCTATCTATCTATCTATCTATCTATCTATCTATCTATCTATCTATCTATCTATCTATCTATCTATCTATCTATCTATCTATCTATCTATCTATCTATCTATCTATCTATCTATCTATCTATCTATCTATCTATCTATCTATCTATCTATCTATCTATCTATCTATCTATCTATCTATCTATCTATCTATCTATCTATCTATCTATCTATCTATCTATCTATCTATCTATCTATCTATCTATCTATCTATCTATCTATCTATCTATCTATCTATCTATCCATCTAGCTGTGTATGAATGTATGTATGTTTGTATGTATTTATGTATCTATGTATTTATATATGTATATATATATATATGCGTGCATGCATGTATGTACCCAATTACTTATTTACCTACCCATCTACCTGTCTTTCTTTCCCCGTTCTTATCAACTGGAATGTTAAATTTGGAATTTCTTAATGCTGGCTAAAACTGACACTTGGAAAAATCCGTAATAACGTGGCAGATATTTGCTTACGAAACTATGGGAGGATATATGAAATGCATATACTGAGTGTACTGATACACTTGAAGTTCGCAGGCGTCACAATGAGAAAGTCAAAGTGCAACACTCCGCCAATCTATGGATTATACTATTGGCTTCATTTTTATCTCTTGCATTTACTAACTGGATCGCGGATTGAAGACGTTGAAATTCAAGCAACCAGCGATGGATGATTATCCGATTCGCCGCAACTTGATTACAGCTTATTCATGACTGCCTGACCTAGTTTTTATACAACCAGTGCCGTTTTACTTTCGTTTTGCAAAGGAGAATCTATTAGTCGACCGATGTGGCGGTAGAATCATCTACTAGCACGACCGATTATGG
Organism: Clonorchis sinensis; assembly: GCA_003604175.2. Classification (NCBI taxonomy): domain Eukaryota; kingdom Metazoa; phylum Platyhelminthes; class Trematoda; order Opisthorchiida; family Opisthorchiidae; genus Clonorchis; species Clonorchis sinensis. Next base: position 21,133,320 of record CM030373.1, on the reverse strand, counting down.
CGAGTTGCCGACAATAAGATGGTTGTATCAGATGCGACAAGTACGCTTGTTATAAGGGCATTTGGAGACATCTAACATGTGGGAAGGTGGTTTGGTTTCAGCGGATCGACGGAGGTGCCAACGTACCGTCAGTAGCTGTGACAGTCCAAAATATGACAGCTGTTACGGTGTGTGCGATGGCAAGGGGAAATTCAAGCCAAACTGTCGGTAGAATGCTTGAAAAGTACATTTTCGTATTCGTTCTGGGTTGGGAAAATATGTCCATCGAATGCACAGTTCATCAGATGTACAAAAGCTACTCAACCCCTAGGGTACTTTGGTTCGTTCTGTTGCTTGCTCTTCCTCTTGTGACTGCTAGTAATAGGACTAATGACGTTAATTAAACTGCACTATATATGTCGGACTTATGTGAAGAGCTACTCTGTTAACTCTTGTGAGGTGGTGAGCTTCGTGCACCATCATTTTTCAGAGAAGTATCAAGAAACTGGCCTTTTCTGATCGTGAAACAATTTGACAATTCGACAACTCGAATGAATGCGAATGAGTGCGCAAGTCAGTGGATCCAAGTGGTTCTTACTTTTTGACATTTCAATTTTTCGAAATTAACTGCTGAGCTACTTATTTACCTAACTTTTGTTTGGCCATTTCTGAAATCTCGTGACATTAAAGTTGTTTACTGTTTCTGTCGGAAAACCTTGATAAGTTTGGCATATAAACGCTGTTTTGAGCTTCCGCGGTAATTGCACTATTAGATATATTTTGACAGTCTTCGCATTTCTGTAATCTCCGATCGCAAACGTGTCAACTTTATCGAAACGGTTATCTGTGCTGTTTTTAGGGGTCGTGGTATGGTTCAAAATTTTTCTTTCTCTAGTAAACATGGGTTTACTGTAATTGGTTGAATACAATTTTGTCATTTAAAGCAGGGCAGAGGCAATAAGCTTTTGGGACCAGTTGTCTCGTACACAATTTTCGCACTTTTCCGTTTTTTACGCGCTTGATTCATTCACAGTTTCCCTGCGAAACATAAGCGCTTTTAGATATTTTGTTCATATTCACACCACTCTCGTTTGAACGGTCGTCCTCCTGTTCTGGCGTAATTATTCCAGTGAGTTTACACCAAAGGGAAGCACTGGACTCGAGTTTCGCTCTTATTAGAGCTCATCAGCAGTGCACATCCAGTGGCCGTGCCGGGATTTGAACCCCGGACATCTGACATGCGAGGCGAGCGTGTTACCACTACTCCACCAACGCACGTTGGACGCATCTGAATTTTCAAGTGTCTGAACAGGCGAACGTGTTGTTTCAAGCGTGTGTCACGCTACCTGACTGGGAAGTCCTGACTGGCGGGTCAATCGATCGTCACAACCAGGACAGTTATTGGGTGGGTCGTCGTTCGATGGGTTGGGCACACCAATCACATCGCTCAAGTGTGAACACGTTCGCCTGTTCAGACGTGAAAATTCAGATGCGTCCAACGTGCGTTGGTGGAGTAGTGGTAACACGCTCGCCTCACATGTCAGATGTCCGGGGTTCAAATCCCGGCACGGCCACTGGATATGCACTGCTGATGAGCTCTAATAAGAGCGAAACTCGAGTCCAGTGCTTCCCTTTGGTGTGGACTCACCGGAATAATTACGCCAGAACAGGGGGACGACCGTTCAAACCAGAGTGGTGTGAATATAAACAAAATACCTATCCCGCAAAATCCCAAATGCACTTTTAGATAGTTTTATTATTAGCGGTTTTGACACCATCAACAGAGAAATCTGAGCTCAACATTTCAGGCAACATTCAACATATCATATTTAGGTGACTGGGTTTAACCCCGGGGTGTATTCAGTAGTCTAACAAATTTGACAACAGTATACACGAGCTTCTTTTGGGCTGTTCAGTCTGGCTTGTTCGGATACCTTACATTGTGTTCAGTAGCTCCATCGAGCTGAGTAAAATTGGCATACTTTAAAGACTGTTTCCAGCAATCTGTTGGACCACGTTGAGTTACTCGCAAAACCCCAAAAGCCAAATCGTTCAAATGGAGGTCTACCTACGAATACAGTATTACAAATACAGTAATAAAATAATAAAAGTGTACAAACCTCAAATCGTGGGACTACGCCGGCTTCTATACACCGGTTTAGGAACTGCTAATTCCTAAGGGATCCTAAAGTCCACACCGACTAAAAGCCACGTGTTTACAAGATAGCGAAACCACGTGTTGACCTAAACAACACGTGCGACGGCAAGGTCAAAGAACGGTTTATGTTCAGATCAAAAACAAGTAAGGTGGTATAGGCGCCAAATCGAAATAACAAAAACGGGGAATGCCGTTGTACAAAATAAGGATAGAAGAAAAGAATACACATACTTTTCCTTCCGGAGTTCTATTGTTAAGTGCTTTGGAGAGTAGAACAAGTGAACCTAGTGACTGGATGACTGTGGACTGCGTCTACACTCGACGGTAAACCGTGTAACTCTCCGCCCTTTTCCCAGCGAACGTTCAGCCGAATTCGTACCTCTGATCGCTGATCTTGTTGTTCAATCATAAATCGTGTCTTCTGGTGTCCGTTCCGCACAACCTTCTTCGTCCACAAATCAGTCGGTATGCCGGGATTCTAAAGCGAGCAAATTGGAGTATTCAAGATAACATTTTCAGGATAATCTTGAACTAGGTTTATGAAAGCCTGTAATAGTAAGGTCGTCATCATCTCACGCCAGCCTTACGACAGGATGCTCCCTCATCTTCTCTGTTGGCTATTCATTCACATGGTAATTGTATGACCACTTTTCAGCTCTCATTATCCTTACATGAATTTCCAGTAGCTCACGAGTGTGTCATGTGACTGCTCAATCATTTCAACTGATTGATGACCGCTAATCGCAGCATTTGTCAAATAGCCTGTGGCTATGGATTTTCAGTTGTGCATTCTTCAACCGTTCCTACTGAAGAAGGTCTTTCCTGTAAAAAGCAGCTTAGCCTGTCAAAGCGGCCATTTTTGCCTTCGAAACATTGTTTACTACTAAAACCGTAAATTTTTAGAAAAAAACGAGTCTTTCATTCAAAACACGCAGTGAATTTTCTAGTAATCAGTTTCGTAGTTGTTTCTTAAAGTAAGGCATACATCTCTAAGCTAGTGATAACAATCGTATTCAATTCACAAACTGCAAACAGAAACATTTTTCAAACGGCACTCCATTTTAATCAGCACCATCCTCATCTGCAAACAGCACACATGTGGTACAGTGGTTTAGCTATTGCAGTTTCGTTTCTCAGTAGCTGATATACTTGACTCGTAGATCCATCTGTTACAGTGAACTTCTCACTGAAAGTATCGGGGAGAGCAGTTTTGCATCAAAGGCAGGTGGGTTACTAAAAGCGTGATTGGGCCATGTCTGACAATGCCTCCAACCACTGATGTGCCCCGGATGGGTGTCTTCATCTAGAAAGACGGTGACCTTGCTGGTAGTGTTTTTCATGTTTGGTAGCTTAGCCACTGATTGAACTACCCTGCCTCGTTTTTAGCCTGCGTGTCACGATAGTCATCAATTGACTGGTTTATGAAGCACACCCTCAAGCCAGCGTAATTTGCAAAGGGTGCTTACTTCGTGAGAACACCATTCGACCTAGGCCAGCATTAACTCGTTTGTATGATATCACTGTAAGATACTAACGGTTTTGAACAGCTTTTGTTGGACAGGTCAACGGGAACGTTGGCGCGTAATACACTACACAGGTTGAACTGTTTCTATCCGTTGATAGACTAGCCCTAAGTTTTCCGCGACTGTGTTGTTACATTGTTTATATCTGCGAACAAGGCGTTTTTGACTCGTTCTATAGGTGACCTATTGAGTCGTCTTGTCTCTGAAATTCTATGGATGTCAGAGTTACATTACGCGACACACTAGCTGTCGTTTTTCCTGAGGCTTTTGAGTACCAAACAGTCGGAACAAGTAAAAGGTTGCTGTTTTGAATACTAATTACCCCGTATTAGTAGGCAAGTAATTCTATCTAGTAGACAAAGATCGTCTTTTCAATTCAAATTTTCTGATTGGTTGAACAAAACTCTACGCTACGGCCCATTATTTCCACGTGTGACGCCGGCAGCCTGTGAAACTTGTTGCGTAACCATACATCGTACTCACACAAAAAACTACGCAGTAACCAAAATAAAATAGTCTTAGTATCATGGCATGTGAAAACACATAAAACTACCTCGTACCACTCAAAATATTTTGCACGGAATACAATAAAGTGCAAACGGTTAGAAACTGACTTACTGGTTTCTTCACTACTCGGGAAGAGTAGATTTTTAAATAGACTTCAACAACCAATCCACGTATTATTGTAAATTTTGCGTTATGGTAGGTAAAAAGTCTATTCATAGCAATCATTTCGAACTCGTACGTTTATCAAGTTCGAGAAGCTACCGAGCACGAACGTCCATCTCCTTCAGTACGAAAACTGTTCTGTTTTATCATGATTGGCAGCTCACGTTTAGGGTGTAACCGATTCCAGGAGATGCCTGGCACAACGGATAGTGCACTTGGACTCGTAACCAAGTACCGGAGTGTGCGATGTTAAAAAATTCAGTCAAACTCTATTTCTGGTGGTGGTTTGGAATTTTGATCCTGAGTATACAGACACGTGTTGAGTGCCGAAACATTCGGATGCAGTCCAGCTTGTATTTCGAAGTTTGCACTCGATGTTATATCACCCCGATTGTTAATCCGTGTGTGAAACGCTGCGTTGCTGGCTGAGTACGCATTCAATTAAATTGCATGTACATTTGGCGATAAGTTCCAAAGTTCGTTTCTAGTGTTTATAGGAGGGAAGCCAGAAAACTAATAATAAACAGCGGTGAACTAGACCCGAAGACTGACTTGATGTTATACTTCGGGCAGCATTAGTCACTCTTCAACTTTTCGGCGACTGTCGCCTGAGAAGGTTTAGTCGTCCCCAGAAGTTTTCAGGTGTCTAGACACGGAGCCCGGTCATCGGATCTGCTCAACTCGTGACTGAGTGTTAGCCCGAGTGATGGACACCATAGACCACGCAGAGACCGGAATGCTTTAGGCCTGTCTGGACCGTACTCAGCCAGATTCTCTTTTATCCGTCAAGAACTCGGCGCTATCTGGAGAACGATAATTCCCGCATCTATTCCTTGCAACGGATGCCTAAATTACTGAAGAAGTCGTTGAGGAATCAAGCATAGATTGGATAAATGATAACAATTTCATCATTGGACATCCGCACACACACAGGTATATGGCACAAAGACCAGGGATCAAAACCTCCGGCTTTTGGACACCCTGTACACCAAACAAGCTATATTTTGCAGCCAAAAATTAGGACCTGGAGGATAGATGCGTTAAAGATCCGGGTTTCCGTCCGTGAACCAACCCTAGTTAATATCTACAACATGGGATTCATCCATGTGACGGCCTGTCAGACGTTATTCATACGTCCTTGAACTACTTCTTTAGGCGGTCCATTTGGTAAGATGATGGAATCAAGGTATTTGAAGTCGGCAACTTTTTGAATAGATTGGTATGCCTATGCAGAGGGAGAAGAAAGCGGTCTTTAGCTTATTGATTTCTAATCCAATGAGTTCTGTGCTCAGGTAGCACAGGGCTGAACAATACTCTGAAATGAGTAAGCTGACATATTTTAACATTCATATTTTCATATTATGTCAAAGTTTGGCCAAAAGATGAGAAAACAGGAGCGTATTTGATAGCTTTCCTTGTCAGGCTTTTTCAAGAGAGACAAACACATTCCAATTAGCATCAACAAGGTTCCGTTCGCCAGACAATTCAAATAGAAACCAGATAGGAAACCTTCCTAAAACGCGGTTTGGGATTAACTGGTGACTTCTCTTTCGTTTCAGCCCCAGGTTTGTTTTTTACGCACATCAGACAGGTCCCGTCAGAATGCGGATTTATCCCATGCTAGTCCGGCAAGTGAACAAGATTTGCGTGGATCAAATTGATGCGCTCTTGTGATGTGTTTAGTTACCATACCGTTTTTCCGGTCAAACCGGTTCAATTATCTGCAAGTTAACATTTCAGAGCGAACAAAACATAGATTGAGATTGAACTCCGGAAAAGTAATCATTATCATCGTCATCATCGACAGCATGACATCAGTGTTCAACACCGATGCTTCGATATATGTGCAGTTCGTAGTTGTACGTGGGCTGGGCTACTGTCAGGGCGCCCACACCTAGACAGGAGGACGATTAGGGCCATCAACCAAAGCCTATGGCTTAAAAGCCTAACCGCAAGGCAGCGGTGTTTGGCGGGAGATGCCAATGCATTACCATTTCTACGGAACAAGTCGCCACATGTTCCGACCCCCAACCTGGAGGACCAGGAGACTGTGTTCGTTAGACCTCTAGCCATTGTCCAACCTGGTATGAGAGACTCTGTGAGTGTCACGGGGACACCCCCCAGTATAGCTAAATGGGTCGCTGAGATACGCAAACAGTCACACCACGGTGAGATCCAGTCTTTTCGTGGCGGCAAAGTAAACAGCTGGGGACATTAAAAATGTTACTTAAAATAATGTAGGCACTTTAATCGAGTTCTGTAAATAACGTGCCTATCGCGTTGTTTATGAAAACCCTCTGAGAACTTCGCGACGGCTTTAAAGCGGAGAAATTCAAATGGTCTCTTAGTATTTTGAAAAAAAATTTCTGAATCTCTTGAGTTAATTTTGTGCGCGTGAGAACGACAAGTATTGTTTAGTTATCAACGGTTGCGCATTGCATTGTTCTCTATAGACAGAAACGATGAGGAATTTGAACCTGACAAATGGTTATGCACTACTCATAAGGTTGCTGAAAAGTCTTCGACAGCCCACGACCGGTTTTGCCCTTCTTGGGGCTCATCAGGTAGTTGAGTCTCTCGCAAAAACCAAATTGATTTGCAAATGAGTGTATTTCTAGAAATCTGATAAATGGTTCTTTAGGATCAGTTGTTGATTACCTTGTTTCCACTGAACGAAGTAGTCAAAGCACAATTTAGATCAATTAATTTAGATTATTTAACTTGGTGCTCTAATTCAGAACTCTGATATTTATTTAAGACAGCTACTGTTCGAGATTATTTAACTTGGTGCTCTAATTCAGAATTCTTTGATATTTATTTAAGACAGCTACTGTTCGAGGCAGAGCACTAGCCGAGTTAACGTTAGAACAATTGGAAACAAGTTCTGATTAGTGAAATGCACGAGCGATCTATTCCAATGAAATCTACTTAGTGACCGATCTTTTTTCTCATGGAAGCACCACTTAAGCTACGAATCAGTTCGCTACAATTGGTTTTGCAGACATGACGTCAGCGAGGTATCCTCTGGAACCCTGCTAGCAAATGGGAATACATTGGTGCTAATTTATGCGAGTAGCTTACGGAACGACATTGAGAAAGACGGGTGGAATTGATAATTTTATACATACCATAAAAACAAGCGGATTCCAACGTGTCGCGTGATCACAAATCGGCCCGACAAGTGAAACAGTGTGACAGAAGATTCTACACATTTCTTTGTGGGACAAATTATATTAAGTGACAGAGATGAGCTGTACTAAACTGTTTTAATTTGAACGCTCTGGGTGAATGGGTAGTCGGACTGTATCAAAAGCTTGTTTGTCAATGAGTACAGTTCGTCGTTCAATTCCCCCTGCTCGATTCGAACACCTTTTAGCGTTTCAAATTTAGCGGTGGAATGTGCCAGTTTCCTTCTGTGACTACGTATTCTCATGTCACCGAACCGACCAAAAACAAACATTACTTCATCAGGGGTAAACTAATTTGTCGGTCGTGCGTCCGGTTCTTTGAAGCCGCTTCCTAACCTCGCGTATTTACTTAGCTTTTGTTGTTCAATGTTCTGGATTACATTTTATTTGCGGGTTGGGATGATACAACTTTGCCAATTCTTCTGAGACATCCACCCTAGGTTAGACATACTAGATTTTGAAACATTTGTCCATAACCAATTGGCCAATTGATTCCGTTAACGTCCGTCTTGTCAGCTCACAAAAGTTGCACGCTTTAGCGTAGGGCCTCCTCATTTATTTTGGTACTCAGTCTGATTTGTATCGAAATGACCAAATGATGATCTGAATGGAAGTGTTATGATACCTTTTGGATTTGCATGTGTCTGGACCGTCTTTCAATCGAACCGTCAACCTGACTAGGGGGAGGCTAAGATGATCAGTTCCACACTAGCAGCAAGCTGAATAACTCCCACCAGAATTTGAATCCCCCCTAGAACGAAGATCTCGTTAAAATGGCCCATTTCTTCGATCTTGCTTACCGCCATTTGTTACCTAATAGCTAAAGGTCATGTTTTTTTGGAACAGAGGAATCGTCTGATTTTCTGCTAGAAATATTTGGATCATTCTAATAAATAAACAAGTTGGGCATATTACCAGGATCCAGCAATTAATTTTCAACTTTAGAGCGTTTTACCAAGAGACTACAGTGGCTTGTTGTTTGTTGGCGGACAGCATTTGGTGGGAGCAAAATCGCCTGAATTGGCCAGGAAATATTGGCTGTGTCGAAACCAGTAGTATGGTTTTCTTCTTACAACCAGCTGTCAGTCTGATTTTTCTCCAATAGTTCCATTGCGATGAGCCTACAGATTGAGGGGGTTTTGGGTGTTAGACAAGATTTGTAAGAAACCATGCCAAAATTATTATGCCCTGACTCGCTTAGCAAACTTAGTCTGCTGGGGCGTCAGCGCGTTGGTGAAGCACTTTTCTTGCCTGTGAAACAAACGCGAGGCCTTCATCCATGCCTGCGGACTTGCCAACTAACCAGTTGCCAAGCGAGTTAATCGACTTACATGACAAATCTCAAAACTAGCTAGACAAAGCAGAACGTTTAGTTAATTTGATGACTACCGTTTGGATTTATAAGCAAACTTTATGCGACCGGCGCACAGTAAAGTTCGATAGCACAGAATGCTCTGTTTACTCCAAATTAAATGGGCGAGTTTTTGCAGTCGTAAATGACGTGGCTAGCAGTTGGTTCATTTGTCCACGCACAAGCAGTAACAGTAGCATTCTGCGACCATTTGTACACATCCACCATGAAACAAACGCTGAATACGGTGTGGGGTATGCGAGCCAGAATTCCAAGTCAACCATAAAATTTGGAGTTCATTTTTTAATTATTCGTATTAAAGAATGTAAACGCTCTTTCCGGTTCCGAGGTTAGGTTGGTGTGCATAAAAAAGGGGTTCCGGTAATGGGGATTAATCAACTGGATATGCGTGCCCATGGTTATTAGGTGGACTTGTATATGGACAGACTCGTAATAGGATGTAAATGTACAAATAATTAACGATAAATAATTGTAAAACAGAAACAGGAAAACCAATTTGAGCGAAAAAGTGAGAAGCTTGAATCAAGTCTTGACGATCCCAAGGTTAGTAAAGTAACGAGATAAAAACGGAACGCTCAGGTTTTGTGTGCCTAAAACTACAGGAATTTGATTATCAGTAAGCTGAATGGAGAACTTGAGGCACGCTCTTATTCATGCGTGAACCTAAATGCGGGTATAATTTGAAGACGGCAATTAATTGTGGGGCGGATTTCCTGATGTTGCTTTATTAGACAGAACACGACAGAAGATGGAACAGAAAATGACAGAGAAGCAGTGCAACCATGCACAAAATTTTAAACAATACTGCCCAAGGCTTCTTTACAAAAGAAGGAATTTTCTCTGCTGAACGCGAGCGTATCAAACTACATCGATGGATAAACCTACATCTGGAAGCTTGAAACAGTCAAACTCAGAGATTACATGCAAACAGTTGATGGGACACTCTCTACAGTCTTACATAGAAAAGACAACAATATCACGACTTTGAAAATTCACTGTCGCTTGTTTGGAGTTGTTGTGCAGGTTAATCTGTGAGAGTTGGCGAAACTACAATTCGAACCCTTTCCTTAATCTCGGCTAGCTAGAATAAATACACTGAGACGAGAGGAGGACTGTTTAAGCAAGAGTGATATGGGCTTGACTGAGAGTGCGTGAACTACTACGAACTACTACGGGCTTTCAACGAAGTCACAATATTCAAGTTGATACAGCACATTCGGACGAATTCGTGACTGCCCAGTTTGAAAAAATAACAAGCAAAGGCGGGAAGCGTAGATGACAGGGCGAAGCATTTGCCGAATTTCCTCAAAGTACACAGAGGTTTTAGTGGTAAGAATCAAAGGAGTTGGAAAATACGTATGTATTTTTTGTTGGCTCATAAACCAGAGCACGAAGTTCCAAAAATAAGATGAGTTTTGAGGGTGGCCACATCACAGTCAAGTGTCAAGATAAGATCAGCACCGAAGCAAGCTTGTATAGGGTAATCCGTTCGCAGGTCCATTTAGCCTATTGATTGAGACCTAGAATCAGTAGCAAAGCCGAGTTTGTGGGAGTTCGGTGAGTATTTGAGTTTAATGGACACAGTCAAACATTACCAGAATGTTGCAAAAAGACTTGAAGTAAGGAAGTAAGAAGGTAAGGATAGCTTCAACATGTTTCTTGTTCCTCAGCAAACGTTTAATCCGTAAGCACTGGTAAGACGGAATAACTGTCGAGGTAGGTGGTATCTCAATCAATCACTGCACTGAACCACACATCGTCGGAGGAGACAACCAACCCTCATTATCTTTACGCTATCCAGGTAGCAATTGGTACATCCTCACCCCATTCGTTAGGATTTACGTGAGATTACGTACAGGATTATGGATCGACTCAACTGACGCTAATCAACAATCATCATCTATACACCGTGATAGTGAACTGATTCCACGCGAACCCACCCACGCATACCACAGGCGATGACGGCCCCGATCTAGTATATGCCAAACACTTGAGCTAATAAGAACGCAAACAAGGTAATTTGATTAGCACAGGCAAAATTTTCATTGTTCTTTATCATTACCAGTGGCGGAAATGAGAAATCGTGGGTCCTACTTGATGATCGTTGTTCTTTCTTGATGAATGACCCGTGCTTGCTATCAGCGTACATAGTTTCGTCCTTATTTGCCCTCTGGTATTCACTTTCAAGAATACAAGTGTTTTTGTAAGGTGTTCAAGTGTAGTGAAAATTTCGACGGTTTCCCCCTTTCGATGTTCCATTGGTCACCTCAAGAAGAAGTAAAACAGTCCGTATACCCCGGAAGGATTTTGGGTGGATGGGACACTTGAAATGCACTAAAGAGTTCCCACCAGTTCTGAATCCTACCCTATTGCCATTCAGCGAATTACCATATTATGATGAAAAACGGAATTGCTGGTCTGAGCCAAGGGATACTAATATCATCAAGTAATTTATAGAGCAACTCTGTTGATTCTTCTCTTCTATTCTTGTACAACGACATTCCCCGTTTTTGTTATTTCGATTTGGCGCCTATACCACCTTACTTGTTTTTGATCTGAACATAAACCGTTCTTTGACCTTGCCGTCGCACGTGTTGTTTAGGTCAACACGTGGTTTCGCTATCTTGTTAACACGTGGCTTTGAGTCGGTATGGACTTTGGGATCCGTTAGGAATTAGCAGATGGAACAGAAAATGACAGAGAAGCAGTGCAACCATGCACAAAATTTTAAACAATACTGCCCAAGGCTTCTTTACAAAAGAAGGAATTTTCTCTGCTGAACGCGAGCGTATCAAACTACATCGATGGATAAACCTACATCTGGAAGCTTGAAACAGTCAAACTCAGAGATTACATGCAAACAGTTGATGGGACACTCTCTACAGTCTTACATAGAAAAGACAACAATATCACGACTTTGAAAATTCACTGTCGCTTGTTTGGAGTTAATATGCAGGTTAATCTGTGAGAGTTGACGAAACTACATTTCGAACCCTTTCCTTAATCTCGGCTAGCTAGAATAAATACACTGAGACGAGAGGAGGACTGTTTAAGCAAGAGTGATATGGGCTTGACTGAGAGTGAGTGAGCTACTACTAAGGGGGCTGACAACGGAGTGACGATATCCGAGTTGCTACAACACATTCGGACGAATTCTTGACTGCCCAGTTTGGAAAAAATAACAAGCAAAAACGGGAAGCGTAGATGACAGGGCGAAGCATTTGCCGAATTTCCTCAAAGTACACAGAGGTTTTAGTGGTAAGAATCAAAGGAGTTGGAAAATACGTATGTATTTTTTGTTGGCTCATAAACCAGAGCACGAAGTTCCAAAAATAAGATGAGTTTTGAGGGTGGCCACATCACAGTCAAGTGTCAAGATAAGATCAGCACCGAAGCAAGCTTGTATAGGGTAATCCGTTCGCAGGTCCATTTAGCCTATTGATTGAGACCTAGAATCAGTAGCAAAGCCGAGTTTGTGGGAGTTCGGTGAGTATTTGAGTTTAATGGACACAGTCAAACATTACCAGAATGTTGCAAAAAGACTTGAAGTAAGGAAGTAAGAAGGTAAGGATAGCTTCAACATGTTTCTTGTTCCTCAGCAAACGTTTAATCCGTAAGCACTGGTAAGACGGAATAACTGTCGAGGTAGGTGGTATCTCAATCAATCACTGCACTGAACCACACATCGTCGGAGGAGACAACCAACCCTCATTATCTTTACGCTATCCAGGTAGCAATTGGTACATCCTCACCCCATTCGTTAGGATTTACGTGAGATTACGTACAGGATTATGGATCGACTCAACTGACGCTAATCAACAATCATCATCTATACACCGTGATAGTGAACTGATTCCACGCGAACCCACCCACGCATACCACAGGCGATGACGGCCCCGATCTAGTATATGCCAAACACTTGAGCTAATAAGAACGCAAACAAGGTAATTTGATTAGCACAGGCAAAATTTTCATTGTTCTTTATCATTACCAGTGGCGGAAATGAGAAATCGTGGGTCCTACTTGATGATCGTTGTTCTTTCTTGATGAATGACCCGTGCTTGCTATCAGCGTACATAGTTTCGTCCTTATTTGCCCTCTGGTATTCACTTTCAAGAATACAAGTGTTTTTGTAAGGTGTTCAAGTGTAGTGAAAATTTCGACGGTTTCCCCCTTTCGATGTTCCATTGGTCACCTCAAGAAGAAGTAAAACAGTCCGTATACCCCGGAAGGATTTTGGGTGGATGGGACACTTGAAATGCACTAAAGAGTTCCCACCAGTTCTGAATCCTACCCTATTGCCATTCAGCGAATTACCATATTATGATGAAAAACGGAATTGCTGGTCTGAGCCAAGGGATACTAATATCATCAAGTAATTTATAGAGCAACTCTGTTGATTCTTCTCTTCTATTCTTGTACAACGACATTCCCCGTTTTTGTTATTTCGATTTGGCGCCTATACCACCTTACTTGTTTTTGATCTGAACATAAACCGTTCTTTGACCTTGCCGTCGCACGTGTTGTTTAGGTCAACACGTGGTTTCGCTATCTTGTAAACACGTGGCTTTTAGTCGGTGTGGACTTTAGGATCCCTTAGGAATTAGCAGTTCCTAAACCGGTGTATAGAAACCGGCGTAGTCCCACGATTTGAGGTTTGTATAGTTTTATCATTTTATTATTGTATTTATAGTAGCGCATTTGTAGATGAACCTCCATTTGAACGATTTGGCTTTTGGGGTTTCGCGCGTGACTCACCGTGGTCCAACAGATTGCTGGAAACAATCTGCAAGCATGTCTTATCATTGTTTCACCATTCTACCCTCCAAGTTTCAGGACGAAATTTCTGTCGGTCTCTAAATATATACCAGACGTATAGAACTTCCGTCAATGGGGTTCCTCGACATCGAGGTCGGATAGATAGGGATTTTCATAATCCTTGTCAAGGTCTTAAGTGGACGTAAGGGAAACGGAGAGAAAAGTCTCTTTAACGGTACTCGAACCCGCAGAACTCGGCCTAAATTTCATCATGAGCCGAACGTCGATATTAGTCATTTAATGGGCGTCGTTTTGAATGAATGTGATATGGATGTGCATACTGTCAAACATTCCCGAATTCGAATCTGGCCTGATGGCGGTTGTTTTTCTGTTCACCCTCCCTATTCACAGAGTGACTACTTATACAAAAACTTTCAATTTTTGAGAAATATTTCAAGTTACTGCTAGTTTTTTATAGATTGCCGAGTGATGGGTTTCAATGTGTTTGGTTGAGTTAAGTCTTTCCAACTCAGCGTCATATGAGACCCAGCTGCGGGAATGAACACCTACTACGAATATCAGACCATACTCTCCTGCGGATGTGAGTCATAAACATCGGCCGTTGAAACGTCCTTACCCTTGGATGTAAAGATACTCAAATCAGCTTCCCCCACGGCACAGTTACACAGCAAATATTCAACATCGTGGAGACCAGTTGTCCTTGGTGAATAATCGGTGTTCGATATTTAATGCTTCAATGACTCATGCCAAATTTTCAATTAAACATTATAGTTCTTCAAGCAGCCGTTCTTACAGCAGTTCCTCAGCCCGGCTGGTTACCTTCGAGATATTTGATGGAAATCTACTGAATCCACTAGAAGCATACTTATTTCATATAGGCTGAAACCAGCTGAAAGCATGAAGAAATTCTGGAACATTGTTAATAACGCTAAGCTTTTTTTGTCTACTGCGTGTTGTCTCTGGTAAATTTCAGTTTATACAGCCACTTTTGGGCAACCAAAAATCAAAAAGAAAACAAACAGTGAATGAGCCATTTCAGCCAACAGTTTAACCACCCGGATTTGCAGAGGAGAAACCTACAGATATAGATACTGGAGTTTTAAAGGATTAACTGTAAACCGTCTAGTCAACCAGCGATTAGTTTGTCTTCAATAATCATAAAACTATGAAAGAACTGGGATAGAATGACATTCCAATAGGTGTATATGTAATATGTTCCAGTACTCCTGTTCATCTCTACACACACACACACACACTCTTGCTCGTTTTTGAAGGCACAGCTTGGTTTTGACTTCAGTCTTTAGGAACGTTAAAAGAAAAACAATGTGAAATCCGCACAGATGTTGCGCTACAATCTTTGTTTTTGTACTCCTGCAAGGATTTTGGGAGGTGATAAAGGCTTAAACACGACTCATTTAGGAAGCTTTTTGCCCCAGAAAAAGGTGTGTGGACCAGATTCTCACAGAATATCGACTTCTTAATCGTAAAATCGAATTCCCGGGGCAGACTATTGGCTGTTTCATTGAATTTGTTGCTGTGTTCGGCCAACCGTGAATTATTATGAACTGCTCTCCCTGCTAATGGTGTGCCACTTAAAATTTTTGCTATCATCAGAACTTATTATTTATCAACGAAGGCTCAAATCCGGGAAATTCGGCCGGAAATGCGGGTTTTTTTCTAGCCTCCAGTGCTACATGCGGTTATCCACTGTTGCCGATCTCCGTGAATATTTGAGTTGACTTGGGGACGCAACAATCCCCGGAGGGATACACTGTTATTCAGTGATTAAACTGTAGATACTAAGCACGTGGATAGCAACGTATTGTTTGACAAAAGCGCAGATTCATAGGCTATTCTTTATTGAGTCAACTAACAGGCAAGAAATCTTAGACTGGTGATCAACAACAGTATGGTGTCATTCTCATGTACGCAAGCAACTGCCGAGCGAGCAATTGCTGGCACAGAACACAATGAAATTAAACTCGTTGGATTATACCATTCTGATCGTAGCGTGAGAAATGTTTGTACTATTCAGTTGAGATTCCTTCCTGTCGGGGGCCAACCCATGCTGAAAAATCGAGAGACACTGTACGGCGCATCTCACGAAACTCAGAGAGGAACTGAAGGATGTGCGGTGTACTCTCCTGTCCAACTGAGAGCTAATCACATTGCTGCTCCACCGCTCAACCATTGGCCGAAAGGTCATGGGTTAGAAACATTCTGAGCTTCGTAAGGTGCGCACTGCTGATGATTCCCAATAAGAATGAAACCGCGGTAAAGTATTTCTCGGCTTTCCAGCACAGATTGACTTCACTCACAGAAAGAAACCCTAGTCTACCTAACCAGAGAGCTAAAGGGGAAGGTGATATTTGTGTTGACGCGAGAAGTTTATGTAATTTACGAAGTTATCGTAGACAGGAGTTAAAACGACCTTCCGCACAAAGCTTTGTATATTCAAAGGGACGATAGGTTCAGGACATAAATGCGAGGTTTCTGACCACCTTTTCTGATGCGTATTCTGAAAACTCGACTGTTCGATAAAATATTCTACATATTCATTTGACAACGCTGCCTGACGCAACTGTTGCACTAGGGACGACCTAAATTATTCGATCACGTTGTCTTAAAACCAAAAATTTAGTTTTGGAAACTTAAAGAGGCACCTTTGCCATACTCACAGTCACGCCGCTGCCTCAGTTGTCAAATGAGAATGGGGATAGGCACCACCAAACTAGAATTGGAGGGTTTCGGTTTCCATCGGATGTGCCTTCGGTATGTCTTACGGTGTCCATTGCTAGACAGCCGCTCATACACCATTGGGAACGGCAACTTACTGTAAATTTACTCTGAATGCAGCAGTTACACACCGAGCTCTGCGATGTCTTCATTGATTACTATGTACCGCATTTAAAAACGCGTAGCCTTCAAACCATTTCGTACGGTTCGTTTAGCTTAGTTAGAAAGACTTAAAAGCTATGTAGGAATTGACAGTTATGTGCGTTCAGCTGTAACACCCTTTCGGTGCCTAACTGCCATGCCACCCGAAGGCTGCACGAGGGCTAGGATACTGCCAGGTTGCCCAAGCCTAGACAGGGGAAGTCGAGGGGCAGAGGTCAGGTTCGAACCCTAGACCTTTCGGTCAGTAAGTTCGCGCTCTAACCACTTGGGCCGTCTCGCCCCTAAAAGCTACCTAGCTACTACCGATAAGGATCAGTGTTTAGGACCTCCGTTTTCGTCAGTCCTATATGAGTAACCACAATAGTCGGAATACTGTTCTCTCCAACGGGGCAAAATTTTTAGGAAACGTGCTGTGAATCAAAAAAGAGGGACTTTAGCATTCATTTTATCGGTAATTACAAGGCACTGGTGGTCAGATTACTGGCAGTTTTCAGAGTACAAATTCAACTCTCTCTCTCTGGAGCAGTGATCAATCGGCGATGACTACGAACACCGGGTGTTCGTATCTCGCTGCAGTGGCTTAAAAACTCTGAAAGGGAGAAGGCTTATTGTCGGTAATTACTGGTTCTGTTAAAAAATCCCAATGCATACAGCGTGTGCTGGTGAGTTATTGATAACATGCTTGCTGCGGTAGACGTGATACGCTGTCGATGGGCTGTAAACGGACTGAAATTCGGCCACAGCCCAACCCTGCATCTCATGTTACCCAAGGAGAGGAGGGATATTCAATTTGGTCGGAGGTTCATGCCGATTTCAACCATTGTTTCTCGGTCTTTAATATGATCTCCAGGCAACCAAATTTGTCGCTTATCCCTAAAAATTTAATGACAATGCAATGAACTAATCTCTCACGATGCCAAGAATGTCCAGCTAAATTTAAAACTTATTTGCTTGATAAGCGTAAGATTGTCTTTATTATAAGAGTGCCTTGCCCAAAATGACGATGGTGCTTTTAAATCACAGTTTGTTCTTGGATTGCTACTCTTGCAGCGATTCCCAAAATAACCCACTCCCAGCGTGTGCTTCGAATAAAACCTCGTGTCTTGTGCACAAGGCATGAAGCTAGTTTCTTAATCCGATATGACATGTTCAGCAAAACCAAGAACAACAATGTCACATTCATCTCGGGCTATTCTATTCTGTTTTCAAACTGTTCCTTCAAAATATTGTACTACTAATCTCCTACGGAATCCGGAATAATCTAGAAAGATGATGACCGATAACCGGATATCAGTTACTTCTCTCCCCTTCGATGGGCAAAATCCATTCTCGACTGCGCTGGGAAGGTTAGACGGTGAATATAATTTGAAATTAACTAAGTTCGACATATACCGGTTGAAAATGTGTGACAGTTCTTTGGGGGATAACTTAAGCGGTTGTGTGAAACTATAATAAGTTCAACATTTTGGGACTGAGTGAATAGCGATGTTTTCATAAGTAAATTGTTCACAAACAAAATATAAAACAGCAGCACTTGTTACACAATTTAGCATCGTTAATTTGTCGAAATATAGGTAGCTCGGGTGTGTTTACTGGTGGTTGATCAGATAGCCAGTTGCCAAGCTCGGCGAACAGATCAACTGCCATCTGATCAACCACCAGTACACAAGTTAGCTGATATTATCTGATAGAAACGCCGCTTTTTGGTGAGCGCCAGCAAGTCCTAAATTCTTATGAATCGTACTGACATGTCAGATGAGCTACCTGAGTTAGCTCGTCGTATAAAACGTTGTTTTTCTAAACCCCTTTCATACAAACGGTGGGACCATGTCAGTTTGTTTTCTTGATTTTGTAAATACCACTCTCAAAACTGAGAACAATGTCATTGTTGGCTGGTATGTGCTGAGAATATAGATAATTTTTTTCTCTTCAGCCAAATTAAAAAGCATTGAGAGTGTGGTGTACTTTGGATGGTATCATTTGATGAACTCTTTTGGGGTTTCACTGATATTTAAAATGAGATAAACATTGCGTGACTTCGAATATCATGCCGCCTGTAAGCTCCCGGCGGCTCCTGTGGAGCCGTGAACACGAGCCCAGTAGGCAACCACAGACAGACCTTCTGAGAATTATCTGGCAGTTTCGCAGCTTGTCGTCATCAGAAAGTCGACCAACGCTTTTCTTGTACAGACATTGCGTAAAGAAGGCAGTTATACGAAAGCTCATTTAAAAGCTTTATGGTTGGACAGTGATACAGGGTAGGGATGTGGGTGCGACACACTGGCAGGCAATTTCTACCAGCTTGTGTGACGTGTTTTTCAATGTAAGCACACTGTACTTCCAACGATAGGAACAACCAAAATTAAATGTCCCTCCGCGGAATATACCTACAAATCAACTAACGACCAAAGAACAATGCAACTCCATTCAACAAAGAAAGGTTGCTACATCAGTTTTTGACAAAAAAACTCTGCAACCATATTGTCAAGCTTGCTGTAGGACACAACAATCCTCTGCATGATGTGAGCTTACAACATTTTCCGCAAAACTAACACTAAATGTCACCAAATAAAATCTGGGGTGCAAATGTCCGGCGTCCAAGTTTTGCTTCACCGCTGCTTTGATCGCCAATGAGATCCAGAATCTACAAAGTCCCACGTCGATTCAATCAATAAATTTTTACAATCAGACGAAAATGAAGTACACGTCTTGTCCTAACGTAGAATATGGCAAAATCGACAAAGCGATTTCATTAACTATGCACTTTTACGACGTGCCCTTGCGAGTGAATGTGACTTGATATAAACTCAGCTCAGTAGGCCTGTAGTAGGCTTGACACATAACCTTAGAAAAACCTCAGAATTAGTTCCACATTGCTGGACTTGGTTGTACTACAGAATGTTTCAACCGATCTTTGTTTTTCATAAAGCAAACGGGACCTTCATTCAACACTCCTGATTCCGACAAGTACACTGAATTGCAAATCAATTTCGTTTTCACGGGAGACTCAAGTGAATCTCTCGTTTAGGATGTTCTTCAACTGAATGTGCTGCGCACAGGCTGCCGTCGAAGAGCTTTCAGCAACCTTGTGAGTAGTTTCCTTTATGAAAAACTCCTCATTTCGGTTTTAATGACCTACCATCTTGTGTTGTAATGATTCGGCGAGTGAGTACATAGTGATTCAGTTGTGCGGTGTTACTGGCCCCAGCATCATTATCTTGTTGTTTTGTACAAAAGCGGCGGAAATGACTCTGGGACGATAGATCACAATGCAGCCCAGGAGCTGAAAGTCACTCAGCAACTCCGTTTAAGCATCATCTGTTCATATTGATGTGTGCAATAGTCGAGTAAAGTAGCTCCAGATCCTTCCCGGATCCACTGTTTCCCCTTATTTTTATTTGCAGGCTCCAAATCTTATGACATAAACTTGTGGAAGTACATCAGTGAAGCATCAGTGTCAACAATGATGTTGCTGTTTCCGGTGGTGATATTTGTGAGGATGTCGGACATGCGACATTCCCCTTTGGATGCATAGTTTGCTCACGTGTTATTCAATGAACTGCGAAAGAGTGCAAAGATGCGAAATTCAAATGTCTTGTGCAACGGCCCTGACAAGTAGATTATGTCACTGCTGGTATAGTATAGTAGGTTTCAATCGGTCACAGAAAACGTCTGAAAACCACAATGACTGTTACGGTATTCGTACGGAAGTGTTGATGACGGTTTGTTTGTACGTCTTTATTCCTATGAATATTTCACGCTAACAGTCCTCCATAAGCCGTTTGTATCAGTGGGACAGATCAGACGGGAAAAGGTGAACCGACTACCCGACTAGAGTAGGTACAGTGCCTCGCTGTTTTAAAGACCGTCATCCTCATTTCGTTGTAGTACCACAACTGCAATCAAGGCTTGCTTGTCTGTCCTACCACTTATGACATCTGGCAGCCATGTGAAATCGTCGTACGCCTCATTAGGTATGTCAGTGTGCAAAAGGTTGAAATGCGCATGTGTAAATCAGTTGCTAGCTGCTGGCGCCGTTGAAAAAGAAAGAACGATGACGTGATGGCGAAAACCCGATAATACGGTTAAAAACAAAAGGGTTATTTCAACAGCTGGCGTCAAATCATGTAAAGTATCTGTTGAAGCATTCGAGCAGTTGATGAAAACGGAGAAAGCTGTGCTAGTTCTGTGAGTCAAATATTTCTCTTGAAGACTCAGAATATTCCTCCCTGAGGAAACCTCAACAACGCATTGATGATGCTATTACACGCAGAGGGATGGAAAATGCAATTGTACACAAGGTCAAATTGTGTAAGCACCCATGTGGAACGAAACTTTTTCCTTCGGGCCTTAGACCCAAAACAGTGTTGGGCTCAGTCCAATGGATTATAACCACCATTCTTCTATCATCACGTGAGGTATGTTACCACAATTAGGTCAGTTCAATTTAAGGAATCTCAAACAAAAATTGTTTTGTGTTCCTCAGAAGGTGGTTTTTAGCGAACGAGACATAAACGAGTAGCGTATAAATTTCAGGTTTTTCCTAACCCCATCGATTACATTTTCCGAGATGCCGGACGATGCACAGAAACACGGACTTTTCGTCACAAATGTTCCCAATCAAACCACCCGAATAAAGGGGGGAACAAACTAGGATAGAACAAGTTAGGGACAGGATTACCTCGGAAATTGTACGACAAACGTGACGGTG
Source organism: Clonorchis sinensis (assembly GCA_003604175.2). Lineage (NCBI taxonomy): Eukaryota > Metazoa > Platyhelminthes > Trematoda > Opisthorchiida > Opisthorchiidae > Clonorchis > Clonorchis sinensis. The sequence goes on along the minus strand of CM030373.1, from coordinate 21,112,043 downwards.
CCGTATGTGGCTATTCCCTATCTATGGAACGATCCATACAAAACTGTTTTTTAAAGCTTAACCGAATGATAAAAGCATGTAACAAACTGAGTCGTACCCGATCGTGCGGCCCACAATTTTTCATCGCAATGCGATGGCTTCCATAAGCATTTTTGGATACTGAATACAGTACAGACAACTCCGTAAAATGATGTTTTCGAACACAATCTAGGACGCTTAGTTATCAAAAATATGGCTTGTCTATGAAATGCGTTCCATCCTACGCAAACCTCGAAAATGGAAACGGCTGTGGAGTCCAATAGGACGTCGGCACAGTACGGGTTTTGCTGCCGTATAAAACATATAATGCAGTAGCAGTGTGTGTGCGAAAGGCTACGAGTCTCGTCGTCCAGGTGCTGGTGAGGAAATTTACCACCACTCTGCACCACATCAGAACGGCTAGGAGACACACGTACGCGTGTGAGGGGATTTTGGGATTCTCAATTTACGGTTTATTCAGTATGTAAAGCCGCTCTTTGTAAAAGCACCGTACAGCTGTTTCATATTTGCTAGAAATCATTTCATGCAATTTCCGTGACCTTTGGACTAGTATTTCAAACAAATAACTCGGAAGAAATGTTCAATTAAAAACCACAAATATCATTACACTCTCAGCGATCTGTGGGTAGCTCTCTGGAAGAATAAATGAGGAGTCGTAACTGGTGGAGTCAGTCAATACATGTAGCCACGTGATGTCGATGCCGTGATTGACGGATAAGTGGCTCTCTCTCCTCTCATTGCGAGCTAATCACAATGTCGGTCAGTCACTTGCGGACAAACGGTTAACTGTTTAAGCCATTGGAAGGGAGTTGCGGGCTCACCGCGAGTCTCCGGAGCTTCTTGAGTTGTGCACGGCTTATGATTCACAATAAGGACAAAATAGCTGCACAATACCTCCCGGTGTTTCAGCATGAATTGGCTCCACTTACAGGACGGTATCTCCACCAAAATTTCCCACTCTCCAGCTACCGAAAGCAATAGAAGTGGCTAGTTAGTGGGACATTACGGGACTAACTAACTACATGAATCGCTGAGTAATGACACTTGTTTGGCTCCGTACTGATAACGGTTGAAATGTTTACTGTACAGCGGGAAGACAGCAACTGATTGGCTGTGCAGCGCCTTTCAGTGCAATTGACGTTCGGGTAGTAAGCACAATGCCCCTTGAAAAAAATCTGCCCATTTGATTCTTCACGCTGAAGGTGATTACGCGATTTCAGCCACATTTTATCTCGATCGCACTAGAACGTTTACTGAGAAGGCGTGAAATTAGATTTCCTGAACTGTCTGGTTCTTGTGTAGTTTACGAGTTCTAAAGCTGCAGGGACTTTGTATTGACAGACCAGACAATCATCTGACAACGATGGAAGTGTGCCATACAGAATTCGTTAGGAAAGTAGTCTACATCTAGGATGTCTAGGGATTAGGTTGCACCGTCAATTACCACGAATCATCTGACGGTAGATCAATTACTGACCCAATAAATTCTTGCTGAATCATGCTATACTAATTCAACAGAGTTCTAACAACCTACAAAAAAGTGCGGGGAGATCCACCCCCACTTGGAAGCAAACACTGTGAGCACAACGTCACGGTGGAAGTTTTATTCATACCATCTCTCAGTGGTAACTTCAAAGCGTGAGAATTTCCACAGTGAACCGCCAGTCTAGGGATTTTAATAATACTGTCCACAGTGGGTTCGGGTTCCATAGAGAAATTCGTACAGCGAAATTACACGGATATTATGCGCTATTAATTAGCATCAAGATTTCTAGGATGGGGACCTTGACACCGGCTTTTTTTATAGTGAATCCTGTGGCTTTAGTTCTCTATAGTGGGGTTATGGACTTGCTTTTCATGCAGTGGTTTGAGATCCATCGAGCTACAAAAGGTATCGCCCTTTTTACAAGACAAATACTGATGATTCAGGCTCAAGACTAGTCGTCGTGTACTGATTCACACTGTTGTTCTGCCTGCTAGACCGGCGGCTGGACCACCAGGACCCCCCACAACAACCGATTCACGGTCAGTCGTTTAAGCCTTCACTTGATCCCGGGGCACCGACCAAGCTAGATTGCTTGTTTAGAAAAGAGAAGATGCCATCAAACGCCCTGTGTGTCGACTACGGAATCCTTCGCCAACCGGGTGTGTAAATAATTTTTTGTTTGGTGCAGCTTTTAGCTCGTAATTTGCCCGTGATCATGGCGGGATTCTCTAGTGGGAAGTATTATTTGCCGAGTGACACTACCAACTGCCTGGTGGAGTTACCAATGTAGCGACTGGTGACCTGAGGAGCCAGGTTGTTTTCTGGATAGGGTTGTTTTACTCCTAGTCAGAGGCCTGCTAATCGCGGGTACCACAGGGTTGTGAATTGGTACACTTTCAGTTACACCGATCGACTTGTCCTGTACGTGGGATGGGTTTAACTTAACTTGCTCACATTATGTTCGTTCGATGTCCCGTTATAATTCTTCGATTATGTGTGTTCCACATATTACGGCACATGTGGATGCATCATGAGCGTAGCCTGGTTGTGTGCGCCTTCAACCTGCACAACTGCACCTCAACACCTGCACTTCTTCAATCCCAGGCTGAATGAGGATTCTGAACAGGCAATGTTGTGGAATATACGTAGCTGGGGTGCTGGGGAGTGGGGCCCCACTCAACCCCGCACTGACGATGTCACCTCGATTGGTGATGAAACGTTTGCAATCCAACTGCCAAGCTCTGAACAACCTGGTTGATGCTGCCAGTGGTCATATGCTTGTTTGGGAAATTGAGTTGTATGTGTCCAGGTGAAAACAGTGAAAAGTAGTCAGAAATCAGATACCTCAGTATCTCGACTGTACTTACTACGAGAGAAACTGTGTCAATTCCATAGGTAATACACGTGCTCCGATCCCCAGTTGGATGGGTGGATTTACTAGAACAGAGTCGAACGTTGGTGGCACCGGTTATTGTATTTACATTCCGGGACGACTCTGAATAACTTTACTGCTTACCTCCAACTTTGTGTCACCAACGAATCTCACAGATGTCTGTCCCAAGTCAGCTTGGAAACAGAACACCGTTACCGATACCATCCCATCACACTCATTGTACCTGACACACTCACGGTTTCTCTCTGGCTGCGAGAATGCTATTCCTAAACATATATCCAGTGATTATCCTTCTTGCCATCATTCGACGGAAAGGTGCCGATAAATCTTTTTCTCTGATGTCGAGTAGCGGGCATACAGTAGGAATGCTTGGTACTTTTTGCTCCGGAGTTGTCTTTCAGCGGTTCTCTGGAGCGGATTAATATTGAAGACGGTCCATTCGGATCCAAAAAACAGCTTCCTACCACTCATCTTAGTGGGAGACATATCTCCACTTTGTTGAGAGTGTTTCATTAGACGTGCACTGCTGTTCTCTCCCAATGAGAATGAGACAGCTGTCCAGAGCTTTTCGGATTTCCATTGTGGATCGGTCTCGCTGAAGGGACGAAATCTCATTTGAAAATGACCAAATCTCCTCACTCTTCTACCAAGTCCTGTAAGACCTCATCCCGTCCATGCAGCTTTCCTGAATCCACGTAAATTTAGTTCTTTCACTTATCGACCACAAACAGCTGTGAGCCAAGTCATAGGAGTACAGTAACAGATGGATTTTTATTGCAGTGTAGGCAACGTGGTGCGCACCCGCATACTTTCTTCCCGCACATGTTTTCATGGTTCACCTGACAAGTGTTTACCTGTTGCAAGTAATAATGTATCACGCACTACCTTTTTTCTCAGGTAGAACCGTTTTCTTTAAAAACGACGCAAGTAGTTTGGAATCTTTAGCTTCAAAACCTCCCAGGACGGATTCACTTCCGGACACGTCTATCATGTATAACATTGAATTTTTTGCTCTTGGAGGAAAATGAGCCTGTCGGTAGGCGAAATACGGTCCGTTGCAATCATTTTAGTCGCAAATTATCAAAGAGGATGTCCACTTGAAGGTCAAACAAGGGAATGCAAGTAGAGGATAACGCGTAATGGTAAACGTTGGAATGTGGGATATATGAAGCATCTAGGGGTGGCAAACATTTGGCGGCTTAATACTGCAAACATCTATACCATATTCTACCGGTTCTGTCGGATTAAGTAAGCGGACCGCTGGGTATCGGTTCTCAGAGTGCCAATCGAATATCGCAACCACCTACCCTGCTTTTCAAACCTAATAATCAGTAGGTTTTATGTGCTGTAAGTCGAAAGAGTGCTAAACAAAACATTAGCATTGAGCGCTGACCATCCTCTTCTAAATGTTCTTCGGCTTGAAGATCTACGAGATAGGGACGCTGAAAAGCCGTTTGCTTTGGTTTGTTAACTAGCTCACTTTTTTGAGGGAGTTCAGTATGACAATTTAGAAACCAAATATGGAAGGTTGTCTCGAGAGTTTTCTATGTGGACGACATTCCTAAAAATAAGAAGTGTTCAGGTCCAGATTGTTTTATTTAGCTGACTCCTATGGAAGCCAACCTGTAGAGTGCGCAGTAAAGTCGTGCAAAGTTACTGTTCGTAAATCTGACCAAAAACGATGTGTTAAACCACAGAGTCACCAAAAGTTTAGTCTCGGTGGCTTGCTATAAAAGAAGGAGCTTGTGGACCATTTTCCAAGAAGTTCGGGAAACTATTGGTTACCTTATTGACGGGCAACTTTTCACTTTTGACAAAAGAGCTTCTTCAGGCCAAGAGGGTTACGAGGTTGGTCGAAATTTAAGGCAGAAGGAGAACCAATCGCCTAAGTTAGGCTAAATCAGTGTTAGGTACCTGTTGAAGGATTTCCTTTGCTAGGGTCGTTCAGCTAGTGTTAAGACCGATGGGGAACCTACAATGGTTTGAGTCCAGCTTAGGGTTCAGTTCTTGTGGTTTGCCTCAACAGAAGATTCCTCTTGAACGCCGTTTACACTTTTTGTCTGTCCGTGTGGATGAGCTAGTGTTACGATAGTTGTGTAAGTGAGAGGGATTCTGTGGACTTTGGTCAGGTTGGGATTTCTACCCCATTTTTTGATGATTCTTCGTTTATTGACAACCCCACGCCGTCCCATGTTAATCTTCCACCTTCAATGTTGATCAACTTCGTAACCGAGTCACTTGGCCTAACGAAGCGTTTGTGTCGGAAACAAGACGTTGCCTAGCAAAAAACTTACCAAGCGCTTCCCAAACATGTCCGAAAATGATGGCTCCTCAATCGGTTCCAAACGTTTTCCAACTGACTGAACATAGCTTCCGGGCCAAATAATTTTACGGAGCCACCATCACACTGAAAACCAACAGGTGACAGTAAGATAACCACGGGGTTTTAGGCTGCGACTGACCTGGCTGCCCCAGTTGGAAAGACCGATATGGGTCATCGGGAATAGAGTTGAAATGTTTAATCAGGACATTCCAAAACATCATTTTGTCTCAGTCATCAGCACTGCTCTTCATATACCTAATTCAGCCACTTCAGAAAGTCCAGGTTTTTAGGATTGGTCACCTAAAGTCTACTCAGTTTCTCATCAATCTCCTAAATTAATCCATGAGCTTAATTTTTGGCGTCTTGTTTTTTACCCATGTTTATCCAAATCGACAGCCTGATCCACTTACTTACAAGTACAAACCTCTTCTGCAGTTGACAACAAAAGTAATGACGGATGAGGTTGGGAGGATAATTTGAGGATTTGAGGATAATTTACTTAGGATACACTGCGATACCTTCTCTGACGCGACCCGTTATGAGTATTAATAACGATCGCCTCAAAATGTCATCCCTCCTTCGCTTGCACGTCTATCTTGTTAGCCCTTTAGGTGTGCTAACCCACAAACTTTTTGTCCAGAGAGCCAACAATCCCTCTTGTATTTGGGGTTGGCTCTCAACAACATGCTCAGATGGTTCTTCAAAAAAATACTTTTATGGAACTCCATATTCCGTATCCAAGGATACATTGAGGTGGAATTTGGCCAAGAAATAAATGCGCATGGGTTCTCAAAAGTTGCCGACAAAATAGAGCCAGATTACGAACTGCAAAGCGGAGTTGGACCAGCTTAGGTTCGGAAGGTTTGAAACATGGAATCGCTGAACACAAACTGCGGACAAGCGATCAGCGCGTGTGGATGCCAATCACAAACATGAATGCATATTCTAGAATGTCTTCCTTGGCTGACTGGTTGTGCTCTGCCGAAACATGGGCAGACTTTTGGCGATACCGGTGAAAGGAAGAAGGCCTTCGCTGCGGATTTGTCTAGTTGAAAACACCAACTTAGCAGTTACAGACTATTGAACAGGGGAGCAAAACTCTCATATGCATCTCGTTTACAAAACTGAATATACACCTTCTCTTTGGACGCGTCTTCCTGAACTTTTCTGGATATTCATTGACTGTCAATCAAATCCAGGCAAATGCTGCAAAGTGACTCCGCCAATTCCGTAACAGATCTCACTGTTCAAGAGACGCAAAGCGGATTTACGAGAAGCCGTACTACTCAGATGCCTCATCAGTAATATCCACCGTTACACCGGGCCGCCAAAATAATAATCCGCACGTGAGAGGTATTTTTGTTTATTCGGTGAAAGAATATCGTTTTTCTTCAAACTGTAATCAATTTTTCTACTTCTACTTTGAAGTTTATCAACAAAGACCTCAAAACTTTCGACATGTGTCCACCCTTCCAACTAGAAAGCGTTCGTAATATGAGGTGATTTGAAAATCTGAAATAGGATTTTATCCCTTAAGTAAATTCGATTCATATAGAAACGGCAGAGGGTACAGTACGAGCGTTTTGTTCTTGCTGGAAACCATCAACATTTCGCCTCTCACAAACACAAAAGGGATTCGGACCCAACCACCCCGCCTTTAGGGTCTAGATCTTAGTTAAAGACTAAACCTTCGGACTAAAAGCGGCTGATTATAAGCGTGAGTTAATCACGCACCTGGTCATCTTCTGACCGGCTCAGCTATAGAGACTTGATGAGTAGCTCAAGAGCAATAGTAACGCAGGCGACCCAACCATTGAGCAGTCAAAACTCGAGCAGCTCATGAGTACGCGATTTCAAATCCCTAATTGATTTTAGTCTCGCACTCGCATGCCATGGCTGTGTGCTCGCCGGAAACACAATAAGTCACACTGGCCAAACCTCGGCCTGGCTGCGACATTACTAGTACTTTCAATCACCGGTCCACTTCCGACATTCCTTTCACTGCGTCCTTGTCTTTGCAGTAACATGACACTGTGTTTAGCCAACGATTGGTGTATAAAATGCGGCCTTGATCACTTTCGACAATTGGTCGACTTTAAATTATCTCCAATATCTCCAGGCTCAACTGAAGGTATATTGTCCACTTTCCGACCAGTAGAGTTCCAGGTGGCCTCCACTCACGATCACCTAATCTGTTTCTAAAAATACTACCTGTAGTTGGGTAGGTCTACGTATTACCATCATTAAGTTACTGTTTGATTGTTAAGAAAAAAATCAAAGATCTCAGTACATATTCATGTCTATTAAACCAAGTAATTTATCATCATTTCTGCTGCAAGTTTGATTTCCAGACAAATTCAAACGCTAAGAACCTGAGTCAAGAATGAGAGTTCGATCAATTTCTTCCATTTCAGTGAATACGCAATGTATAAACCCCCATGTTATCTTGAAGTCAGACAGAACGTCGATTTCATTTCTATGATTTCTGAGATGCGGTGATTTGAAGTGTCACCGCATGTATCGAAGCGTTCGTACGAAAACATGACCGCTTCAGCAATCAGGTAAACGAACATGTAACGTTTCAAATATATTTAGGTTTTCAACAGGACGGTAGATCAGACCGAAAATGTTCCACTTTATGGGACATGCCTTTGTGTCCTCCACCAAGTATCTATTCAGGTGGGAATGTCACTTAAATTAGGTAGGATGCCCAGATTTTCGTAAGCGCTTTGAAAAGACGGTATACATAATTTTAATACTTCACATCAAATAAATGAATAAATCGTTGGTAATTTAAGGGGCGAATGTTCAAACGTTTATTCCGCCGTTTGGACGAATCACAATAGGTAGGATGTGGTCAATTTGAGCAAACTTGTCACCGTTATGAGTATCTGGTGTAGTGTTCCGTCCCAGTTGAACTGCTGCACGCCTGAAAGTTAGTGGCAATGAAGATGCGAAACAGACGCAGTCGAACGGGCGACAATATCAATATGTTTATAATATTGTTCATGGGAGCTGAACCTGAGGGTCCCGTGCAAGAAAGGACTAGACTTTAGCGACATTTTAAGGTTGATGCCTATGGTATGGACAGCACCATAAAAGAGTCCTGCGGCTTTCCGCTAAAGCAACTTTGTGATAAAATAAGTTGGAATCAAACTTGTCTAGGGTTTCAGCATTCAGCTGCGATGCTGCCACTTCAAGACTTTCTTTCACCATGTACGCTACCAGTCAATCGCACACTGGTCTCGGTGTTTGTAACAACCGCGTTGCAAGCTTGTGCTGTGAAGAGTTCACCATTGGGCAGGATTAACTTGAGACGAAAGCATGACTTACATGATTTAGAAAGACCGAAGAGTTGAGAGCGGCTGTGTGTGTCTCGACTTCAAGGTTTTGCCAGCATTTTTGGTCGAACGTTTGCGGACCAATTTTTTTCTGACGCAGATGGACTGTCCGCAAGATCACACCTTAAGAATTTTGTCTACTCATCCAGAATTGGACAGTCAGTTGCGTACACTACTGAGATACCAGGCCTGTCACCTCGCTATAGCATAACAAGCTCGTCCCCTATTTTCAATTTTTCTGGTGACCACAAGAGGGTCTCTTCTTAAAGACATCTTCGTTTAGTGGAAACACATCTGTGTTGGGAGCTTCATCATTTCCAAAAAGATATTTGCTTGTTGGTTTATTAACAAAGTTATTTTGCTGAAAGCTGAATTTTAAATTTTCGCGCCATTTCCGTCATAATGTGTGTTTTTACAAAAAGATCGCGATTCTGTCCTATTAACTAGTTGCATGTTGTGTGTTCTCCAAGATCGTTCAATATATATATTCGCCGTTGCTCTTGCCGTGCTTTAATTGTGGTTGGGGCAGAAAACGCTCTCATCCGAAGGTTCGGTTTTCTTCTTTTTGCGCTGGGAGTGGTTGGGCTCGCGTCACAACTGAGGACTTGTGCGCTCGTTCTCACGCGTGTAGCCGCTGATCGTACCCGTTCAGTTCGTAACAGTCTGTTTTGGTGATTCATGGGCCTCGTTCATACTAGGATTTAGTGTGACTGGGCTTGAACTCCTGACGAAATAGCTGGAGGAAAAGATGTTTGAGCTGCAGTTGTGATCCGTTGCAGTTCATTTTTCCCCCGAGCAACGCAACATTTCAACCCTAGTGGAAGTTGCTCTGCCCGATAATGACCATGCTGAGCAAACGACATAATGGTTACTTACCTGTCAGGTTTTGGTGAACTATGGGCTTGAATTAGACTGCGATCGGGAAACTAATCGAGCTATTGCGTCTCGAGTCTTTTGCTGTCTAATTTATTTGTATTAAATCGTTCAGTAGAACCCTCCTCTGAAGAGATGCACCGAAGTGAACCCTGATGTGTTTCACAAAAGTTGGGCTTCACGCAAGTGTAAAATTCCTTGCGCAACATTGCGCAATAGAACATTTATTTGTACCTCAAGACTCTTCAAATCATGCCAGAAAACTTGGGAAATTTGTACTTTATATGGGTTTTAGGAGCTCATAGCATCAGCCCCTCTCAGTCTTTTAAAGGCCATAAAGTAAGAGCCCTTTGCTTACATTGAAAACATTTACGTAAAACGCATCTGTCATTACCCACTCGGAGGCAAAACTAATCACAAACCCTTGTTGTTCATAATGGTTCTTTTTATCGACAAATATGAACTCCACAAAGTTTCCTTTTTTCGTTTCTTTTTTTTAAGGTATCTGACCGGTACATACAATATAGAGGTTATAAGTTTATTTCGAATTATCATGAGTCGATAGTAACATCATTAAATGTGTGACCCAAAGACTGAACATAATTTGTTCTGGCTCACAACATTTTCTTCTGCGCAAAGACGCCTAATCTGATGTATAGCAGAAAGCCCGTTACTCGAAATCCCAAACGAGAGGAAGGGAGAAAATCTATTTGCGTACTGGGGGAGTTGGTTGACCTTTGAGTGAGCGTGGTTTCCACACAGAACTGCAAAGCATTTACGGTATTGTGTGGGGTTTTGGTTTCTCCTCGGAGCGAATTGTCGGATGACATCTGCTGCGTAGAGACAGTTGGTCTGAATCGGTGACCGCAATGGATTAGAGCCAGAGTCAGTCAGGATAATATTTCCGACAATTGAATTCAGAATACGACTGAATTAACAGCTAGGCGTGAAGTGGTTAAAAGGACATATGGGGCACATTTCAGAATATCACTTCTGTTGTTTGTTATACACGGATTTAAGATAACTGAGTCAACATATTGCAAGCTGAAAATGCTGAGGAACTTGCTAACTCATCAAGTCTCTATATTTCAATAACAAAAGTGTTGATTAGTAGACACATACTCAAAGTAAAAAGGACTTAGGTTGTCGGTGAATGGGTGCCAAACATTATCTGGCTAAGTACGTCCTTCGTAAGTGGCCCACGTCTCAGTACATACAGGTTTATGGATAATCCCTATCCATTTAACCGTAAATGAATTTAAAATAATGAATGAAAAGTACTCATAGTTAAAATTGTGGATCCTGGCAGACTGTAAAACGGAAACTTTTCAGTGTGACCAGGTATTCTGGTCCTTGAATCCAAATTGGTGTTTAAGCCTAATTGGTGTGTGCGTGCAGTAGAAAGTATGAGGCGTGAACCACATTAGATGTTGCCTCACAGAATCTATTGTGCGTTCACAATGCACTCATTGGTTTCTCGGATGTTTCCTTCTTTTCGGAGATATTATTGTCTGGCTTTGAAATCACAGATTAGTTCTTCTCCCTTGAGGATCAGGGCACAATGGATTTGCTGCAATTCAGCGTACAAATGATAAATAGTTCCGTCGACTAATCATTTTCAGGAAAGGTCTTCCTGAAAAAACCGCAAATTCAGATCACTTGGTCTGAAATACAAAATTGCCAATTGGTATTGCCAACCAAGTTAAAAATTCCAAATGTGTTTTTGTGAATTTGTCTGGCACTACAGTGACCCGTTGTTTAAACCGCCGGGAGGGCTAATATCAGGCACTGTAGAGGAGCTCTGAAAAGTGAACTTCAAGCTCAGGTTTCCCCCAAAACAATCACATCATACCGAGAGAAGGACAGTTGAAACAACTGAAGAAATCTGAAAAACGATAGTCCGCGGGTAGGTATGAATGTAAAACAATGTACCGGTTGTGCAAAACTGCATTAATATCAATGAATATTTCTTGTTAAGGTTTCCGATGCGAAACTTTGAGTGACGCGTAGGTTCGACAATCCCGAATATCAAAAGGATGGATTGGGTTCGTAATTCTACGGTACTATTTACATAAGGGTAAGAAAATGTGTACAACAAACCTCAATCGTTCACGTTCGTAGCGTCAACAAGTTCACAGGTCTGTCACCGACTGGCACAGTGCAGTGTCAACGTCCTCAAACCACACTACGGCGAGCGGAATGATGGCTCAGTAGCGTGGGTTGCGGTCGTCCCTTCCGACGATTGTCTCGTGATTCTCATTGGACGTGCGATCACACGGAACTCATGAGAAAACAAGTCAAGGCAGGCTCGGCAAACGTGACATGAACACGCATGGGTAAGTAGGTCAGCTGCGCACATACGCACACAGACACACATGCCAATACAGAAGTGTCGGACGGGACGGCCTCTGCGGCAAGTGAAGGGTACGAATAAGCAAGACAACTGGAGATCAAAAGTACATGGGCGGAGTAAGCAAATGAAAGGGGGAATTATCATGAGGTTAAGTTGGATTCAACATTTCTTGTGCTACTTCGTACTCAGATTTACGGATGACCTCCAGACAACGTGGGCATGACAGATGTTAGTATCGATTGTCAATATCAGGCTTTCAAGCCAAACGTATTTTGGAATTACGTGCTGGGTTATCGCATGAAAGTGAGTGGGCCTGTACCCAGTGGATGTATGCGTACTTTAAGTAATCGGCACCGGTGGATGCCGTCACAATTTGCACCCAGTTTCAGCGGGTAAAATAATTTCAGGATTTCGCCAAAACCCGTCCTATCTCGATGCAGGACGGTTGAAAAGGCAACCGGAAAAATAGGATTCGTCCCTTCTGCATGCTTGTATTCACTAAAAGATTCCAAAACAGGGTTTTAAGAGATAAAAATAAACTTAAAACAAGATACAATCATCCAGTGGCATTTATGACTTACCTTGGCCACTTTTGTACTCGATAGCATATGAGTTTGCCTTTGTTGCATCTGCTGCATTCCGATTTGGTTTGTTGGCTGTGTCACTGCTAAGTGGATGTTTTTACCTCACGCGAAATTCGTAAAATTGTACAAAACTTAATTAGCTCCTCCTTAACCCTTGCCCTAATTTCGCACCTAGAAAAAGAACCCGTTGTTAGTTTTCCCATTTGGTATATTTGGTCGAGTTATTCAAATCTATTAAGCAAGTTGTATTCACTGCTAGTACATTTCAAACCTAGTTCAGGAAAAAATCGACAAGCCCTAATCTTTTAACGACAACACTGTCCGAGTTGAGAAGTACTTCACGTTGCTTTACCCGTCTCAGATGTAGAAACATGTTCAAAAACACTAATTTAAGGACGACAGAGTGCTTGAGCATGAACTGACAAATTAACGAGTAATTATTGGCTCCAATCAGGTGTGCATTGTTCCGGGAGTTTGAGACGGGACCGTGTTCTAAATTTGCTCCATTCTATAGTATCTTGAGTCTTCAGCCATGTATCTATGGACTTTGAAATTAAAGATCCGGAACGTGAAGACCAGCACGAGTTTGCAACATTTAAACTGGGTCGACTAATTCATAATTATGAAATGTGGGAGAATATTCCATCAACCCAGCGGATTGCCTTGTCGTCCAAGGTTGTCCTGTCCAAAATCATCTTTAAGCCATAAAAATCTAAAAGAAATAGATGGAAGTCCTTTTTAGCTTGGTAAATACTGACCTCACATTCGACTCGGCGAAATTTGGTGTCATATAATGGAGTAAGGCTCATTCGCATGAAAGAGCAATTTTGTGCTATTATCCACTAATGGTGCTTGCATGATTTAGTTCGGTAACGCTGCTGAACGGTTTACGCTCAGTTTACGTTTTTAACTCGGATCACACCAGCACCGACCTATGTGAAACGCGCTGCCAGAGGTCCTCATGTCTTTAGCTTGCCAAATTTAAAGCCTTGCCAATTTGCGAGGCTCGGGAGTGTACTAAACGTAGCCGCAGTCTTGAAACATAATCAGAACCCATAAGAACACCCAGCTTGATTACATAGAAGATGTCGTGAGCAAGTGATTTCATGACGGCAATCAAATCATTTTAGGTCACTTTTAACTACTGTCGATTATGTGTGCCATGGGCCTCTTCCGATACTTGCCCATTTGGCGTATTACAAAGCGGAGTTCGATAATCAAAAAATAACTTGCTCTCGCAAAATTTCAGAGATTCGGCACCATTGCGCTCTCAGAATCTTTGTTATTTTTCGTTGACGCTTGAGTGAGAATTCCAGCATTTCACGTAACGTTTGCAACACTTATTGCGTTGCACTCAAATGAAATGGTATCACAAAAACAAGGATTTTTCACGACTGTCCTTATAGAACTCATTGCTAAGTTAGATGGAGTGTGAATTCTGTACACTTTGCTTGTTAATTCAGGTGATGCGGTAAACCTTTTTCAGGATGATTGGATAAATTATGAGATGGGCGTGTACATCTGCATCAACAAATAACCAATTATGAAAGATATCTCCAATGCATTGCGTTGATTGGCCGATTTTTTCCACCACTGGGAAACTAGCAAATTATGTCATATAAAGAACCAGAGGCATTGCATTCATAGAAGTTAAATGACACCTTTAGGGCACATGACTACAAAGACGCCGGAATGAATGCAACACACGAATATTCCTCCATAATACTGACCCCAATAGCCCCGTCCATGTGTACGTTTGACGGCTGGCCACTGAAGGTTTTTCACAAAGGATTTCAACCATTTCACACACAATTCGCTTTATTCCTATGCCCTTTGGGTGTACTCGCAAACCTGATCAATGTGGTAGTTCTCTGCCAACCAAGACTACGTAATTCCACAAATCTTTTGCTTTGCTTCTTGGCAATCAGTGATGGAATGATTATGTTTTTATACATTTTCTACGATATATTTTATCTGATTATTCCTTATTTAAAGGAAGGAATGCCTTTGAACTACGCCAAAATGCTGTTGGTCATTATCATTCTACTCAGTTCTTTTCAAGCTTTTTCTGCATGGACGATTGTGGTGATAGCTATTTTTCGGATGCTCTACGTTCGGACAGGGGTTCGTGCTGTTATTTTTTGCAGCAACATTCGCGCTAGACTTGCAATTACATGTGTTTCTATCCTTTCAATCATTCTCACTATCCCGCTTGCTCTGGGACATCGTGTGGTCCCTGTTCCGACCTCAACTAACGACTCAGCCAACGCTACCCTCGAGAGTAACACAACAACCAGCTACACAGTTCATTATGCACCCAACGAAACACTCCGATTTTTTGTGTTCATCACCACAGCAATATTGATCAAAGCCTTGCCCGTAATCATTATGTCAGTGGTCAGCATTATTCTGATTGTTTCCATACATCACACTGAACGACGGTATCGTGGATTGCAGAAGGACACCCACGAAAGGCGTCGGTTTCTTGCGCATATCGAATTAGACATGCGGTCCAGGATGGAGCAGCAAGACTCGCGAATGCCTACCGGACCAGAGAATGGATGTGGCTCGGGGCGTTCAGTCACAAAATACAGTGGTGCAAACTCTTACATATCCAGTGGACGTAGCGCAAATCAAACTACTTACATGTTGCTCACGATCATTGTCCTCTATGTAATCACTATTCTACCGCAGGTGAGTTCCCGAATATTTATATGAGTAGTTCTTTGAATATCAAATAAATAAGTACGTTTTGGACACTTAGGCTCTATGTCTAGGTGGGGGGTTCCTAGATAAAAGCCATTTGCATTCGAACTTATAAAAAATTTACTCACTGTCTTGAGCCCTCTAAAGCCATCAAACGAATTAATTCATGACTACCTGTATTGTCTTCGTTGAACACTTTTCTCCATAAACAGCGCTCCACTAGTGATCAACCCTTAGTCAGTTGTGGTTTCATAGAATTTTAAAACGATTGCCCTTTAAAACTATACATTTATTTTGGGATCTAACGTTTGACGGGTCAACGCCCTAGATATTTCAGCATGACTCCGAAGATGAACCTTGTAAACAGCACAGCAATGTTGTTGTTCTCAGCGTTTGTCACCTAATGCTCGGTTATCAGCTGAGTTTGTAAGGGTCAATATTTGACCTTTACAAGTTACTCGGGGACAACATTGCATTGCCTCGGCGAAGTCTACAGGCCCCAGAGATATATCTTCTATAGCAGTGTCTCGACGTCATATTCAAAATCTAAGAAAACAGCATATATGAAATTTTTGTCAAGCCCAACCAACCGATTAACAGTCAGCTGAAGGAAAACTAATGAGGAAGTGGAATAGCACTCAGTACTATCCGCCGGCGATCAATGAGCGTAGAACCGTGCACAAGACTCTAGGTCAAACAGAGAGACATGAGTCATATATAAACGTAAGGAGCAAAGGCAGGTATTTGACAACTGCAATAATTGTAAAAAGGACTCAGTTGAATCCCTCTTCTATAATCTTCTTCAACCAAATGCATTGCATAAAAGTCATCCCTGCTATTCGAAATACCGGAGTATATGTTTTCAACTAGTCATGAGTTTTCAGCAACCTAATGAGTATTGCGCTCGTTCGATAAAATTATGGTGATTTTTCAGATGTAGATGGTCAGTCAGTTCACTTTTATCCGTCTTCTGTAGGCCAGAAAAGCCTCAAACGAAACGGAGTGATAAGGTTGTTGGGCAGGGGAAAGATAATTTAAAGAACAGTCTCGTTGTAGTAAGTTATGCATACTAAGAGGAAGGACGTTCATTGTGCTGCGACGCGATACATGTTTCAAGAATATAGATAACACAAGAGATAAAGAATCACCCCAGGCTAACAGAATGTCTGCTGTGCTAAATCGTACAATGCTTTAGCTGCCGGTCAGCCCTGGAGTCAGTCAGCAAGAGGGGATTGTGAAATATACTTCCGTGTGCCGAGAATAACTCTCAGTTCAAGTGAAGTTTATCAGTCTGCTTTATTCATGTTGGAAAATGTCTTTAAAAATGAGCTGTAACAGATTGCGCACCATTATTTTATATTGTCTACTAAGATTTAGTAAGCCGCACGTGACGGCTTTACTTAATGGAGGACGCTCCAACTATCAGCTTGTTGAATCCCGCTTGTAGACTCATGACTCCAACCCCTATAAGCGATAACAGGTTAGCCGACACAATTTTTGCTGAATGAGATGGGCCAGAAGTGACCCGTGGTTAGAATACAATGAAACAAAGTGGAATTGCCCACTCATGGGATAATAATTGTTGTTAGCGTGAGGAAATTTGGCAATTTTAAGCCGAATAGAACGCTGCTCACGTGTTCACATGTGCTGACTGACTCCTCGAGTGGCGATTTATAGTTAGCACACAGCTGCTGAACTCCTTCGAACAGACCGCGTTTAATTCCATCTCCTGTATGCGGCTGTAGCGGCACATTTTGGTGGATGCTACCCAACGCGCTGGTGTAATACAAAAACATTAGTTGTCCAACCTCGTCACCTTGAGAAGTAAGCGAGGTTGTCGGATGAGCAAAGTGCGGTTATAAGAAAACTGACGCAAGCTATCAGAAATCCTACTACACCTTCGGGTAAGTTGAAGGTGCAGAGTTGTAAGTTATGGAGAAGGAACTTACTAATTGTTTTTTGAGCCGTATTCAAGCCATCGGTGGGGACTAGATGGAATAGCCAAACCAGGAAAAGTGATCATTGGCTCATTGAGGACATGAATATCTTTCTTATATAGAGCGGACAGGTCTGGACTGAAATATTATAATTCAACGCTCAAAGGGGCCAAGTAAGGCTCACCGGAATATAGGAAATCAGTTATTGTTGCTATTGTCACTATCTGTAATCGGACGCCAAGGATTATACAAAGGCTTAAAGTGTTGATATGATAAACGAATGCAAGAACAGTTAACTAACCCGGTAATGAACGCCGAAAGTGGAGTGTGAGAGAGCTTTAAATAAGTAATCGGTCCCCTCAAATTGAAGGCAACTCTTTGGTCTTATGAATGTGGAAATCGTGGATAATTGCGGGGAAAAGATAGAGCTGACCACTCAAGAATAACGGTTCACATTCTAGCACTAACGTTCTGATGGATTTTACGCAAGAATCACGTGATATGCACAAAAAACAATTTGATTTTTTAAAAGCATCCTGTGGTCAACCGCTTGTGCGTTTTTCACTTGTTGGTGTTCATCACGTGGAAGTAGTAAAAATGCATAAGTGGATTTTTGGTTTATTTTCCAGACCCTATGTCATTTAAGCAGCTGGTGCATTTGATAGAATGAAATAGCCTGTCAAAATTGGTTTGACTGTTTGTCAACCTGGCAAAATACACTCGTTTGTAAACTAAGTTGAGGACAATGGGAGACCAAACTGAGTACCTGGTTTATGATGTTATTCAACCTAGTGTATCGCAAAATGGTTTACTCACGTGTGAGTCAGTACAACATACGAGATGTTGCAATTTTCGTTTCTTTACCCGGTGCATCACGCATAAAGTTGTTGAGCGGTCTTCGGTAGCCCACCACCTGGTTCGCTCTCTATAGGACCCGCCAGGTATTTGTAGTTCCAGCTCATGACACTGAAGTATCAGCTTGTAAGCCTTCAGCCAGATTTGTGACAAATCACGTGGGTTTTTGAGCGTATAAGTGAAAACATCGACTTTTTTTCCACTGAAAAACATTCCATTTTACAAAAAAGTACTGACGATTTCACCTCGAATGTTGACGAAAAGTTATCTGAACCAACTTACATGACTCAGCGAACGAACCAAGGACCATGGTCGCACTTCGACAAAATCCAGCAAATTCTTCTTTACCTTTTGAAAAGCTGTTGTAAAACGCAATAACTATTGGTTTTTGAAGCCAGTGCGTCTTTAGAGGTTACTTTTACCTCAAAACAAGAGTTTGATGATTGTGTAATGGTCACACTTACCAAGTACACAATTAGTTATCAACCTCGTGAACAGAATCCACAAAAGCAAATCTCCCGAATGGAAATGGTATAAATTATTTTCGTATTTATTCAAAAATAACATTTATAACTTTTAAAGAGGCAACCGGCAGTACTGTTAAAACCAGTGACGAGGGATCTTGGATTATTTTGTAAACAAGGCCATGCACAAATTTGTCCCTTTGCCCACATAATAATGTTACACTTTAGGAATGGGGTTCAGTGCAAAAAAAACTCAGCGGAACTTCTATTTTGAAATGGGAAAAAGTAAAAATCCGAGGGCAAACTTAGAACAAGTTTCAAAACCCTGGGAAGTCATCAGTAGTGAACATCTCAGAAATCCCATGAACCGAGATCTCCTTCGTAATAATGCAGTAGTTGATCACTCAGATGCGAAAGTATATTCACCCACCAATATAAGTCCATCGGAGTCAAAGAACTGAAGGCAACGCCAGTTTCGTCTCTGCTCAAAAAGTTTGAGACTTTCGAAGAATGCGCAGTTGTTTAATGTCTCACCCACCACGTACCGACCAATGCGATTTGTTTACCAACCCTTCATTTGTGTATACGTAACTATACATCAATATCTGTGCACGTCACGCCAACTTATCCAGGGGGATTACTTTTGGTGGGACAACATTTCGCAAACAAATTTGCTACCCTACCAAACTGTCTGTCGCAATAAAAATGACCGGTTTCTTGGCGACTGCCAAAGCGAAGCCTTTTAGTTTACTGTCGTTTCGATAAACCGTAAATAAAAAGCAAAAAATTAAGGCTTTACTTGGGCTGTAATTGCATTCTTTCAAGGCGATCATCACTTTCTGAATTTTCAACCCAAATAATATCAGCAAAAATAACATGTTGATACTGGGGCACTCAGCTAAAGTTAACGGGTTATCTCGTAGACGGATTTCTCCATCTCTGTGTGTTGCATACAGATCACTACTTTTTATAACAATATTTTTTACTTGTCTAAGAGCATCTAAAACATATGATTCAGTTGAATTGTATTCCAGGCTCTTGTTAATGTAACCGTCTTCCCATACGTCCAATTCTATGTTCAAATGGGTTGTTTACTTTTGAGCATCTCAACTACATAAGGAGTCTGAAATCTCGAAGCCACTAGGGGTATGTCGAAGCGTTTCTATCAACCATAAGTGATATGCTACACGAAAGAGAGAAGTATTCACATGCATACAGATACACCTATTATAGTAACAAAATGCCAAATCTAGAACAGTAGTGCACTGGTGGACACTACTAATGAGGCATGCGAATAGTATGTGGTTTCTCGTAACTCCGCCTTGGTCTAATGGAAGGTGGAATCGCTTTGTGGCATTCGTTTACAGTTGCTTTCTAGCCAATTAACATCCAGAAAAGTTCAAGAAGATGCGTTCAAGAAGAAGACGGATATTCAGTTTTGAGAAACAAGGTACATGGGAAAGCTTTGCTTTTCTGTCCCATAGTCTGTAACTGTTCTGTTGGTGTTTCTCAATAAACAACGTGGCAAAGGGCTTCTTCCTTTCACTAGTTGGAATTGTTTTTGATAATTTATTATCTATTTCTATTGTTTAATGTTAGTACTATTCATATGTATGAACTATGGAGATATCTCCCACTCTGATTAACTCACAACACTAGTGTGAAACCACAGTTACAACAAGAGTTTTAAGATATGATCTTAAGATTGAACGTGAGCTCTGCTGGAGCAAAAGGTAATTCTCGTCACCTTCATCAAGACACGTCTCTGCCTGAGATTGTGTCTCCAAGATAACCAGAGAGTGAATCTCCACAACACTCCCTTGCTATTTGACTGATCTGTGACCACAAACCGTTTGCAAGTGTGCCGATGAGATATTCGAAATAAACTGATGAATTTGCAAGCGAATTCACTACTCTTGCCGAACGCCTCTAGCCACCTGTGGCTGATGTTTCTTGTGGGCAATTTTGTTTATCGGATCGCATTCTACGATTACTGTATAGCAATGAAACGAGTTTAATTTACTTGGGCTCCATATGTCTATTCACGATTTTTCAAAAGTATCCTTCAGGCAAGTTGTGTTTCAATTTTTAGGGACTTCCCACACAAATGCACTTGGGCAAGATCTCAGAAAAATATTATTGGTTTGTTTATTCCATATTTGCAGTCACGCGAGCTGTAAACCCCATTAACCTTCATTCTTAGGGTGGTGTTCATCTGCAACTGTAGGACGTCTGGCGTCCCGTTTGCAGGCCTTCGACCAGCATTAGTCGTAGTTGGCCTGAGCTGAATTAAATTTTGTTGTATCAGCTTACTAAAGGGTATACAATTACGATAGGAATTGTTGCATGTTGTCAAACGTGTCTCCTACCGCTAAGGGCCATAATCGTAATAAAATTTAAAAAAATAACAAAAATCTGCGGAAGATGTATTCAGGTATAGAACATCTGCCCACGTGGTCTGCATTGGTGACTGAATGAGAAACTTACCGTTTCACACGGATCATCTTGCGATTGAGGTTTTTGATTAGTTCACTTTTTATTCAAAAGTCACTTTGGTGCAAATTTTCGCATGAATATGCTTGGGTTATTTCGTAACTGTTAAAATGACAACTTATTGCACAAATTGTACTCACTAAAGTTGCATTTCGATCAAGGCAAAATGTTTCGTCGTCAACAATTTCTTGTTTTCGTAGACAGTAAGCTTTCGGCCGTCGTGAAATGGCAATTCAGATCGCCAAAGTGGCCCAGCCGTTAAATTTTTGTTGCTGCTTATAAAATCTCTTCGGAAAATGTCAATTCGATAAAGTGACTCAACCGTCCTCCCTGTGAGACCCAACAAACACGAGTGCATGCAAAAAATGCAGGTACTAAAGTAGTAAACAAAAATGCCCTGAAGAGATAAAAAATACCTCTATATAATTTACATATCTGGTCCTTGCCTTCATCTCTGAAATTTGTTGACAAATGCAAAGTAAGGGTTGAGAACTACCCAATGTATGAGGGCACGATATCGGTGCAAAATATGAAAAAAAACTTAAAAATAACAAGCACCCGCGGTTAAAAATAACAAGAACATCTGGCTAGTAACTGATGGTGTTCTGGCTGTTGAATAAAACGTCGAGTTTATGAAAAGCCACTGGCAAAACGTTCACTCATAATTCCATTATTCATACGGTAGATATACTCTCCACGATCACTTATGCTGTATGTGTATACATACACACTATGCATAGATTATAAATATGATATATATGTATGCGAAATGAGTGATTATAGACAGTGAGCAATAGGGAATGAAACCGTTTGTCAGAGTTTGCTTTTATAGACGTAATACACTATTTATAACGTCACTTAAAAGTCTTTCACGCCCTACGCCAATGTAATGCAACATCTCAAATATCGTACCATCTAAAATCTGAGGTGAACAGCACATTTAGTTGGAGAAAATAACATAAACGAGAGATTCAGCTGGGATTCGAGTGTCTCCCGTCAAAATTAAATTGGTATGCAGAGGAGTGTGTAAGTAGTGTCCGTTTTTGTCCTGATATTATTTTAGGAATTAAAGGACAGTAAGATAAGTGGATTTAGCAGCGTCATCTGCGATGTTAATGCCCTGTTCAGGCAGTTTGTAACGGAATCATCTATGCCGTTGCACAGTGACGATTCCAAAATTGTAGTACACACATTCTCAACGATAATGGTCAGCCGAATAAAACAATGGTGTTTTTAAGCCACCAGGATGACGCGGCTAGAAACGTTGTACGTTGCATTAAAGGAATCAAGAGCGAAAGATCTATAAATTTTTCAACTCAGCAGAATTTTTTCGATGGCCAGTATCGGCCTTCTAGTGGGGGGGCAATGTGTTTGGTTGGAAGAACGTTCAAATCTCAGGGATGCAACAATTCTAGTTGGATTGCGAGAAAAAACAGTTTTTCTCACAAAATGAAGGATCTGGCGAGGGACCGTTAATCACTTAAGAGGAATATTATTTTAGACCGTCAATTCATAAAGGGTATCCTACACATTATGCAGTGCGCTGCGCTTTTTTGCTGTCGGAAATATGACAACAAGGGATCATGTACAATTCTAAGCTTTTCACGGAGCCAACTCTCATTGTAAAAACACAGAAACTCGTGCTTAGTTATGTGGCAGTATGCGGTAAGCAAATAAGCAAACGAACATGTAATGATTGTTCATCTGTTGGATTTTTCAGTGTGCAGCTAACTTGCAACTCGGGGTTTACGAGGGCGGAAAACATTCATGTTACCTAAAGGAAGCAAACAAAAAGCTATGTTTAGGCACGAAACACAGACCATTTAATCACTGGTTTAGTAGTATAATTGCTACAAGTTCTGGAGCCGCCGTATTGATTACTACGTAATTAATTATTGAGTAATTAATTATAAATTGCCGTGACAGACTAATAACTAGCAACAGCTCATTTGCATACAAGTTCGTTTTTCACGGAAAAAGCGGCTGAAATCAAGCGAACCTTTCCTTTTACAAACCCATGAAGTGCAAATTGATAACAAAATTCAAGAATTGCTGAAGGTTCTGTTGTTTCTAAACATGCAGGATTCACATTTTGGTGGGTGTTCTACAATAGGCAGGATCATGTTTTTCGTAAATAAATATTAAAAAGGGTGTTTGATCGTGTCAGCCATATCGTAAATAGGTTTTACAAGTTTGTCAATAAACTCCAAACCACAATCGTCCATAATATAGTTTGTCTTTGAGATTTTTTCAAATGATTTGCACCAGTGTATGCACTGGATTGAGAAAATCCAAACCTATCAGTACTTGTAATGTTGTCAAATTTGATTTCGCAGTATATAGTGTATTACAATACTCATACAGTTCTTGAAAATTCTTCGGCGGCTCATTAGACAGGCGCGATCCCCGAGTTCCTGTCACAATTATGTATTGCTCGAATGCAACTTGCATGAAATTCCAAAAATATACTTTCACATGCCAATCTTGTTTTCACAGGAGACTCGCCCGAAATCCAGCGGAATCCCTCATTTTTGATGTCCGCATTGAAATTATAAGTATAACATAACAGCGAGCTAGCAGACACCGCGCTTTTTGCATCACTGTTCTACCGCATACGGCCAAACAACTTTCTTGTTACAAGCGTCAATGCCTAGCTTTATTTTTGCTTTCCCCCACCTGATGTTATACTTTAGGCTAATATTTGGCAATTTAGTGCATGTTCAGTTACACGGAAGTGTTCTGGTTTTCCTGCGCAACAAATAGGAGGGTATTTGTGTCAAAACATGTTTAGCTTTACTAAGTTGCTCGAACCGATCGTTATCACGTGATGTGGTTTCCGAGATTGAAGGATGAGCGATGCTATATCCTTCCTGGGCAGGAGCCAGTCACCCTGCTGATCAGCCGCTCCGGGCAAAACGTGTACTACCAATGGCCTAAGGGTCGCTGATTCGAACCTCGTCGGGTTTCGTGAGATGCGCGTAATTCTGCAGATTTTAAAAAAGAATCAATCAACTTTACAATGCCTCTCTACTTTTAGCCTCAAGGATCGGACGTAATCAAAATGACATATGTGAAACTGCTGACAGCATGATTGTTATTGTTCTATAAATTACTACACTGCCAACCTCGTTAGTGCTCTGTCGCCTGTTTCAATTTCAGTCCAGGCAGAGTTTCCTAAGTAGTATTTAACACATGGAGAAGAATTCCATTCGTTTGCGCCAGTCATCTATTGATTTTATGTATCCATCTTACGCTTGTTCCAGCGATCGCTTTTCTGTCCCATCGCAACTGGTCTGTTTGTTGCGTGTCCAAGAGTGGAAGCACCGGGCTCGAGTTTTACTCCCGGTGTCTTGTCTATCTCATTTGTATATCAAAATTGTAATATGTAGACTGAAAAAGCGTCTAAGTCACGTCAAAATAACATTAACTTTGGCAAGCCTGATCATGAATTTGTCAGCGTGACAGGCTCATCAGTGCTCTTTGGGGTTCCTGTGACACAAAACCAGAAGCGGTTTCACGAAAACCAACAAAAAATATTATGAGGGAAATTATTTTCTAAATAAAATCACGCACTGCAAATATTGGTCACGATTATGTCGTCGCTACAGCGGAAACATTGTGTGCATACCATTTTCGAACGGAACACCGTCGGTTGAATCCTTGTTGTGCTAAAATGCATGCCGGATTAGTAAAGGGCTTAAAGCGTAAACTCATTGTTTGAGAAAGGAACCTTAAGATAGCGACCGACTGTCTGCACATCCTTGTTCAAGTCATTGTTTCAAAGCATGGTCTTTTCGAGACAAAATACCCTCCAGTCGACTCAATATACATGCCAGTTTGCCTAACCAAATCCTTGCTCTATTGAAAAACGCCGTTGCGTATCTTTCGAGTTTGAGTCTTCTAAAACTTGAGAAATAAACAAGATCATGTCTTTCCTATTGCTGTACTATGCGACTGCCTATAGCATTTTCAGTGAAGTTATGTTTCTTTGGTTTTTGCATGGTTGAGCGCAACGAACAGTGCTTGATAAAACAGGCGACCCAGAGGGCACAGTTCACTTCCAGTTCTTCTTCGCTGTACGGCTCAATATTTCATGA
This sequence comes from Clonorchis sinensis, assembly GCA_003604175.2. Classification (NCBI taxonomy): domain Eukaryota; kingdom Metazoa; phylum Platyhelminthes; class Trematoda; order Opisthorchiida; family Opisthorchiidae; genus Clonorchis; species Clonorchis sinensis. The sequence continues at coordinate 21,087,099 of CM030373.1, read as the reverse complement.
TTTACTGTCAGCCTGAGCATGCTGATGAAATTATGGTCGTGTGCAGGTGTTGTAGTTTGAAACCTCACTTGGAGTTACATTGAGATTGCGACTGACTAGAATCATTCAGAGCACAATTTGACATTGCTGATAACTTCCCTCATCTTTGACTTGAGTGGGCTTGACTGTCATTTTCCTTCCTTAGGGATAGATACTCCGAAGGTGGAAAAATGTCTTATAAGTTGATATTGTGCGCTTATTTCACTCAGGTAGCGGTCGCTTCCGTTGGGTTTACAGGTTTAAAGAACACTACGTCTAAATCGGAGACCCGTGACAACTGACCAGTACGATAACGTTCCGATTTTAGTAAATTGTGTTCAAAGTCTGAGAAAAGCCTGGAATGACTCGCATTAGACTGAGTGAAATTCCAGCAGTCCAAATAAAGGCAAAATGATATGCACTTATATTGACGCGCGAGAAGCTTACTCCGGTTACGGACCACATCTAATGATACAAATTAGACCGGAACTCACAAGTGTCCTCCACTGGCTGGTACTGTGTTGTTCTAGATTGACCGTTGTAGAACCAGTCCCAATTCCACAGTGGCAGAGTCGACTTTTCAGAAACGGTTACTGAATGGTTGTAAAGAATGGGATGGGCAAAGTTGACGGGTATTTCAATAGTCTAGTGGCGATAACTTTTCCCTCGTATTTGTTCAAATTAGTTGTCTATTGGGGTGTTGATATTTTAGTTTCTAACCAGTAGCTTAAAGTGCGTTTTGGTCCAACCAGAGGAACCCTCTACTTTTTTGTTCATATTTTAATTAGAATCGGTGAAAGCATCCGCTTCAAATATCATAGAAGCATTTTACCTTCCACTACAAAGTCTAGACGTATTTCAATATTTTACAAGTCAAAACAATCTATGTAAAAACGCTTTATAAAGTAAACTGTTTCGCGGATAACAGGGACATCGGTGTTATCAAGGCGTTAAAAGTATGGTGTAAAAGCACACCTCATAGGCGCAATTCTGGAAAGCAGAAACTTTGAAGAATCAAGTCAAAATACCCAATTCCAAAAATGTCTACTGAAGGGTGCAAAGTGTCTACAGAGCAAACTGTGTTAAAAAGAAATTATAGTAATGTTTGTGGAATAATAAGCCTCCACATTGAACGTAATGGAAATTAAGTAACAAGAGGCTTCCGGATCACCCACCCCCAAAAACCTGCAAAACAGTAATATTGTTACTATGATTATTTTTTATGGGTACATCGAAACACCTAATACGTTGTCCGGCAGGGTTGTGCTTGAAAGGTGCCGGAGTACTTTTATCTCGCGTGTGTCTTTTGGTTGCTGATCGGCTGCCTGTCGATCAAGCTCGCCGGACGGATCGACAGCCACATCATCAACTGCAATCTTCGTGTTCGTACATACAACAGTAATTCATTTTCTAATGACACGTAAGACAGATGAGAGTACCCCTCTGAACAAGTCCCTATGGCTATCGCTGTGTAATCAAGCTGATAGGTTCCTAAGCTTTCTGTCTTTATTTCAGGTTCTTCCTTATACTCCCACAAATACGAGTTTTCTGTGGAAACCAAAAAGAAAACGGACGTGATTTTGGAGACTTATTTCACCACGCAGGATAACTGTACTGCCCAGCTTGACTAAATAATTTGTACAACACTTTTTTGAGTCACCTTGCAGTTTAAGCGGCTAGCATGCGCAGAAATTTTGTTTTATTTTCCCTAATGCATGGATTATTGCTTTTGCTGCACTTTAACGAAGTAGGGATTCCTCCGACAATTCCCCTTGAAAGATGAAGAAAGCCTTATGCCGTTTCATCAGCGTACAATGAGCAACTCCACAACTAGATTAATCTGATTACCCAATACAGTTAAAATGCTTGCACTGTATTCATTCGGTAAGAATGCAGTCAAATCAATTGTGTACTGTGTGCAACATCTGGTCCGGTTGATAAGTAACGGGAAAAACAACGATAATTGCAGAATATCTTTTATTAGGGCAAACGTACAATCTTATTAGAGGTTTGGGTAATTCCCGGACGAGCGACATACTCTGGACTACGAATGCACTCAGCGCCAAGTTAATAAGCGTTCCATGGTTTAATGTAGTGGATGCATCCATCCAAAACTCTTCTGTTAGGAAACCAATAGAAGAAAAAATTTAGGAGCACCACGCGCAATCACTATGCCAGATTTGTCTGCCCATTCTCCGGGCTCTATGCATTTTGACCCCAAGCTGAGTAACAATTTGCTCGAATCTTTAACCATCATCCAAACGGTTATAGCGTACTCGCCTCTTTATTTCTGACCACCGGTTTTAAATCAGTTTACGTGCCAGGGAGCTCATTTTCACCTCTATAGTCTTATTCTTTGAAATTGCATCAGGAGAGAAAATGCCGAATTTGAACAGAAGGAGATGCTCAGCAAATATTCCATAAGTTTCCTCGTTAATTAAAAAAACCCATTTCACAAGGTATTTATTGTTACATTCTAAAAGTTTTTTGCTCTTTTCAAATGATTCTTCTTATTCCATAATCTCTTCCAAAAATGAATTATGAACATTCCGGCACTCCAACGTCATAAAAAATGACTGCTACACGTTCTCCTCGACTGAGAAACAGTAATCTCATTACTAACACGTATATTCGAAAAATCTGGAATTTAGCAACTTTTCGCTAAATGCTACACTCGATGTTGTTTGTTCTGACAGATTGACAGTTTTCCTTTTGGATGTGCGACAACGAATAATTTCTGGCACGAGACGACGTCACGCAAGCCTATTGATTCGGTCGGTTTGGCGCAAATAAGTCGTCCCATTTGGCAAGTAGATACTTACAAATTTTTGAGTGCCATATTAGGAATGGATTGAAAAATCCCTAGTAACTTCAAGAAGAAATTTTGCTCTCCAAATCGAGTGGATGTTACTGAGTTGGTAAAAAAAACAATCGGTTATGCAGAATACGTCCATTTTATTGCGATTTGCTTGTGCTGATACAATAAACGCAAATATTTTTGTTAGTCTCTGAAGCACTAACTATATTTTTTATACTTATGAAGGTCTTAGAGGTAGAATAATCATATTTTGTAGATTTACAGATTATTTTTACGGAAATATTACATCGATTCAACAATGTGGCTAGTACCACAATTCGTCTGAAGAAACACATGACTAGCCGTCGTTCCGCCTATCAATTCTGCAGGGTAGTCTGCATCAAGCCCATGTCCTAAGCTTTCTCAATTTGAATAATTAACATCAGAAGTACGGGCCCGTGTTTACAGTGTACTATTTTGACCAGAGTTCTATGTTTGCTGTCAATAAACCGGGACATTTGTGGCAAATGCGGAGCTTTGTGTTTTACTACATTATTTGGTATTATTGGGTTTCGCGTAACTCGCTCATAATGGAATAAAAGCCGACGAAACCAAGAGCATACTGTTCTTCCAAATGTCCGCTATTGAGCTAACCGTTTTACTTCCAGCATGAGAGTTGCAAGAGACTTGTGGAGAAGGCTGAAATATCCGAGTAACGGATCAGAACATACAACAAAGAATGTTGGACAACAACTTCAAATAGACGACAATAAAATTATGGTCCCGTTTAAAGCCACCGCTCTGTTTACATCAGTCGACCACAACCTTGCCAGGAACACCGAAACACATTCAGTTTAGAGGAACGACGAAACCATAGAGCATTTTCCAGCTTTGGATCTTAATTTAAAGGAAGAAAACCTACGCAGATCTTAAAGGAACTCTGATATGATTGCCACTTTCTGGATTCATCGCAGAAGCAGAAATTCAGGAACTAGCAGATAGGGTGCTACCAGTCATCAAGCTGAACTCCTGGATAAAATTTTGTGGACAACACCTCAACTGTCATAGAACGAGTTTGAAGAAAAAGGCTTCTCGGTAGCATCAGGTGGAACAGCTCTTTCCCACACCGTGGGTATATCAGAATTCTCAGTATAGCTGAAGTCCTAATCAAAGGGGGACATTAATGGCCTATAAACTAGTGGCCACCTTAAAGAAAATGATTGCAAGACCAAAGGGCAATGGCGACAAAGTTACAAGAAACAGCGCCGTGTACCTAATCAGCTGCACAAACCGCAACAACCATTGTGGTTGACAGACTGTTTTTAAACCGTTCTACAAGCGCATAAAAACACGACGCAACTATTCAAAGGCAATCGCTAAATCTAATTTACATAAATCAAGATCAGGAAGAACATGTGTGGAAGTCAGGAAGCAAAAAGGCCGTGAAACACAAGCATATAGTATATGGATCTTTTAGTTTATTACTAGAAAGTGTAAAAACTCATGGTACTGATTATCCGAGTCTTGTTATCGGTAATCATACTTAATGCATTTTAGTTTCAAATTGTTTGTGACACAAAAATCAACTGACATAATACAGTCCAGGTGCAAGAATATAAAAGCTGCCAGGCAGCAGTTGTTTCGAAGGCAAACTGTTTTGAAGTAGACCCACTTTAAAGTCTCCGTTAGAGCATTCTAACGTGGACTGCAAAACTTTTTGCCGCAGTGAATTGACTAAGGCTAATAGCAACGGTTAATGCCTGCCGATTATTCATCTTTTGTAAAATGAGGCCGTCAAAAATGCCCTAAGAGTGAAGGTGTCATGTGTTCCTTTTAGTTTCAAACGGTGCTAATTTTCGCTCATCAGGTGTTTTAGTACTACGCACTGTGTACCACGCCACACTATATTAATTCACGTGGGGTTAAACCGCTAATACATCTTTGCAAAAAGCAAGCTGGGACTGCCAACTCCATTTTAAGGAGGACACCCATTTACTTCTGCCGCTTAACTTCTCTTGTAGAACCTTGATGAATAATGAACTTTCTGTCCATATAAAAAATTCAGGGTTAAGGACTTGATCGATTTCAAATAATTATTGCAAAGGGAGGTTTCGGGAAATGGTCATCTCTATGGAATTTAGCCTGTCGACATAGTTATCTAAAAGCTCTGGAACCTGGAATCTTCAGAATTTTTTTGCAGGGAAAGATGCCAAGTCGGCAAACCGTGTTCAACTATCAGTCAGAGGTCAAAGTTTCCGAATATGTCAGCAAGTTTTAACTTCGACAACCACACATATCGACCAGCAGATGCGTGTTAGGCAGGTCAAACCAAAAGTTACATGAAATACTTAAAAGCCGATAACATGCAGTTAAAAGCATTTCGTATTAACTCCTTAAAAGCAAGCCATTACTATCAAAACATTTCATAGTGTCCACGTTGCTCACTCCTCTTGTGGATACTGGAAAAGTCCCCTTTCCTTGATATCGGTAATCCGAGGTTAAGGACCCAATAACATCTGTGTATATCTACCAGATTGCGCCCTCCAACTGTGATGCCTAACTATCTCAAACTCATCTTCTCCTTATTAAATAACACCTGGTCTCTGAGTCTGGGGCGTTGCCTTCTGCGCATCACATCTGTTTTGTTATAACTATTGACCGACTCGTCTGCAGTCACGTGACTTTCTCCCTACTGAAAAAAATGATTCTCTTGCTACTGATGTTTGCTTATCTTTGTCTACAGGGAGTTTGACGGTATTAAGGCGAAGGGGATGCAACGAAAACAAAGTCTCAGTTGGTAGATTAATGTGATCTATGAAAAAAACATTTCTACATACAAAAATGTTGGTCAAATTACATGGCCCGAAAACTAACAGTGGAAGTTTTGCACGATCAAGCACGTTTGAGGTGTGTGGACAATATAAACATACGGGTTTCAGTTATTCTTGAATTTAAACCTTGAATCTTTTGTAAAGAAACTAAGATTTCGTAGGATTTCCTCAACTAATCTCATTTGCACACGAATTTAGGTTTGGCGAGTGACACGTCTGGAACCAGCTGAGTTTATGACGGTCTGTCCAGATAAGGTTGAATTAGGATATAGAATTGAGGGAAACTTGGTGACTGTGCCTACCTGATGAACCCAATGGGGATAAAGCCGGTAGTGAGTTTTCGAAGAATTCTCCGCATTGTATCTAGCTTTTTTGGCCCTGCTTCATTTTGGTTCCATCTATGGAGCAAAGTCAAACTGAGCACCTCCCCGAGGTAAGACACCGTATTCGTTTTTACGAATAGTGTGCGTATGAAGAAGATGCTCCCAGCATTAAAACAAAGTGTAACAGCTATAAACTTGCGCTAAGTGGCGAATTCTTTTGACCGAAATGATCAGTAGTTGAAAGTGCGCGATCTTCTTTTAAAATACTTTGGTGTGGAAAATTCAATTTTCATGTTCATACGAAGAAATAGTTCATTACTACTTAAACATACTGCCGAAAACTTCAGCAGGGTGTATGAGAATGTTCGTTTTCAAGGACCCCTTGTAGTTCAGGTTGTATAGATTACTGATTTCTCTCTGCCTAACTGGGCATTTTACTTACAAATGTTTGGTCACAAACCGAGAGGACGTCTCTAGTGCCTAGTAGGTTTACTCTGCGAAGGAGGGTACCCGCAATTCGGAGCATAACGACGCATCTAAACATTCGGAATGGTAAGATATTGTTATTTTTCTCATCACAGGACACATAAGTAACATTCAAAAAACTCAAAAATGGTGTCTTTTATTGACCACTTTCGGTGGTATTGTTTAGGGTAATCTATCACTAGGAAGAGGATGTGAGCATGGTTTTAGCGAGCAGCGACACTGGGTTTGGCTTTTTTGAAGGACAAGTTTAGATCATTTTGAATCAGCATACATGAGACCCATCTCAAATAAAATTTAACTTTTCAATTTTAGGGTTTATTTTTGTGAATTTGGAAGGCTCGCAAAGAACCTCTAAAAATGTAGAATCGTTCTTTGTTACACGTCAGTTAAATTAGGCGGGCATTTACCGTTTTGCTTTTCTGGTTGTTTGCTTTATTCCAGTTTGATGCATCGTGCTTTGATTTCTTACTGGTAGCATTTGGTGTTCTCATAGCTTAGAGGACTTTTTCGCAATACGTCATCTAGGATGAACATGTCTCGTGCTTTCTGTCATGCGGGTCCCCTCCGCAATGAATACCAAATATAAGTGACTACAAAATAAGGACTCACGTGGTTGACGTAACTGGACCATGCAGCAACAAAACAGAATGTAAAAATGACTGGACTGATTGAATGAAGTATGCGCACCGGTGACGTCAGGGCGCCAGGCCCTGTCCAACATTTCTTCTCTTAGGTCTCAGTTTAGACCAGTGAACGAAAAGCAGTACCACTGAAACCCAAGTAAATGTTTTTTTCAAAAGAACACAACCCTCCCCACAAATTATGAAATTTGTAAGAAGGATGTGTTGTCATGGCTATATCTATACTTCCAAGTAACCAGCGAATGCTGATTAGTGACAGTTGAAGTCATCCTCTGGAAAGATTAAAAAACAGGAGAAACCCCAGTGTCTAAAAGTCCAGTTATGTTGTCCTGTAACCAACCATAAAATGTGTCTCCGTCAGACGTTTTGACGATTATTCACGCAATTTGCTTTATAATCAATCAAACAGTGACCTATTTATTGTCCTGTTTCATATTTGGTAATGGTATGGCCTATGACATAACAAATTACTCTACGAAATTCTTAGTGGGGCGACAGTCGTCCCCATACCTCGTATTCATTAGGCTGGTAATTGATCACGACGTCGTTCACGTAACTTGTCAGTCGCCCGTGTTTTTCAAAGTGGACGCGCAAAATTGGTAATTGGTTGATCCATTTTTGGCACCGCTCAACAAGCTGGTTTCATCTTTCTATTATAGCCGTTCTCTTTTTTGTCCGCGATGTTTTTCCACTTCAGTTGTGGCAATTTGTCAATACAGCCATGTCAGTTTATGAAATCTTGCAGATTTTTCAAATCAATATGCAAGACTTGACTGTCTGTTATCTCCATTTAGATTGTTTTCTTATACTGTGACTATCAGATTAGTTTATCCCCAGTTTTGTGCATGAATAGATTTCCCTAATAGGGAGAACACTGACGGCCGAGATGATGGCTGCAGTTCTGTTCGCAGTGCTGAGCAGTTTAACTGCAAACGTTTAATCATTAGTCGGAATGAGATTGTCCTTGCGTTATGCATCCACACAGTCTACCCAGCGGCCAACCTTAGATCTTACTCGTTGGTTTGATTGGGTCATTCTTATTGACCTGTTGGTTGACGAGTCTCCTGGGTAGATGATGTCCAAATAACAATGGGTTTTGCCACTTAGGTTCTTTTATCGAGACTTACTCCTGCGTGTCTCCACATCGAGTTCTTCTTTTTTGATTCATCTCTGTCAGGGCCAGCTGATTATGCAGTGTATTTCTCGTTGTGGTGTACAGATAGAGTAACTGCTTTCCGACGATATACTGCATTTGTTGCGGACATTGGGGCATATAACAAGTAAGATAACCAATCAACTGTTGTGGAAAAGCAGCTGGCTAACATACCATAAAGTCAAGGAATAACTGATATTTTATTGCAGAAACAACAATAACAACATAGACAGCATGACATCCATGTTCAACACCGATGCTTCGCTGCCATACGTGTGCAGTTCATGGTTGTACGTGGGCTGAGATACTGTCAGGGCGCCCACACCTAGACAGGAGGACGATTAGGGTCCTCAACCAAAGCCTTTGGCTTAAAAGCCTAACCGCAAGGCAGCGGTGTTTGGCGCGAAATGCAAATGCATTACCATTTCTACGGAACAAGTCGCCACATGTTCCAACCCCCAACCTGGAGGACCAGGAGACTGTGTTCGTCAGACCTCTAGCCATTGACGAACCTGGTAAGAGAGACTCTGCGAGTGTCGAGGGGACACTCCCCACTATAGTTCAATGAGTCTCTGAGGTGCGCAAACCGTCACGCCACGGTAAGGCCCAGTCTCCTCGTGACAGTTATTGCAGAACAAACACGTTCAATAGATCTGGGCATTTAGTAGTGGGCAAATCTGAACACAGTCATGAAAAGTCTCTGGCATTTTATGTCACACTGACATAACTGGGATCTACAACCGATTGTTAGGACCTAAGTTTAGAGGAACGTCATCTAACTCAAAACGGACAAGCAATAGCCTCTTATATTTGGAGACCACATAATTGATGAAGTTGGTTGGAAGTACATGCTTTGACGGCTAGCTGCGTTCTTAGATTTCCCCATTAAAACTGAACTATTTTTTAATTTAGCTGGAATTTTGACACTTTCATTCCCCACGAAGAACGACTATATATTAAACAAACCAGTTATTACTATGATTATATTGCTGTTACACTTCGAAAGCGCTCTGAGAAAGACGGTAACTTTTGAGGTCGAGGCAGAATTCTCTTAGTTAAAATATCATTATCGTGACACGCAGTACACATTTGGAAAGAGCCCCCATATGTTTCACTTGACGGGTCATTGACTTGGACTGAGTTTGAATGATAGACATCCCCATCAAACTGTTTGTCTCGCGAAACTTCGGTCACGCGAAATGAAGTATGTGGGTAACAAGCACGTTGACGTGGTGCACAAAGTTCTTTATATAAGATTCAAACTGCTCTGTTCAACACAAACTAGTCTTTCTATCTATTCTCTTGATTATTCACACAGCGTTTGAGCACACCGCTCCGGTACAATTGGTTAGTGAACCGACGGACCAACTCCCATTTAAGACACGCTCGTTTTTCGGCACAATTTCATGGAATTTTTAATGTCGCCAGTCGCGCTCAATCATTATCATAGTTTTTATGTTAACTATTTGTCGAACTAGCCAGTGCCTGGTCCGAAGAAGCAGTTTGATTGTTCGCATTTCATGGACTAATGAGATGTCAAGTAGAACGTGTAGCCAAACGAACAAGCAGAAATCCGCCGGAAAAGTATAAGGCATGACACGATCGCCTATTTGACCGTGCTGTCAGTTATTTAAAAACAGTTATACGATACTTTCTGGGTTTGGCAGAGGACGAAACTCTAAGAAGTTCAGCATGAAGACGGAATTCTTTCCTTACCATTACCGTTTCATGATAGACTACTGTTTTCGGGGTAGTAGCAGAGTATCCTAAGATGTTGATTGTTTTTCTTCTCTATTCTTATAAGTATGGAAGCAGAGCAAACTGAGAACTTTCATAAGGATGTGAGCAGTTGAATTTCCTACCCGTAATAAGAGTTCTTTTTGTTGCTCGGTGATCGCTAATTTAATACGGTAATTAGTGCGATCATTTTAGGCGGGTAAAACAATTATGAAGTCTGCTGAAAAGTACCCATACTTGAATAAAATCATACCGCTTTGTTGTAGAATGCATGCAGGATGGTTTTCGGTGTCTAATTCATCCGCAAGGAATCCATCCAAGATGCACGAGTGTGCCGCCACGAACCACTAGGTTAAGAGTACCTTCCAGAGGAAGGTTTTTCTTTTCTGAGTTCAGCGAAAGATTTGTCTTACCAAACATGCAGAGGCCTGTTAATTGAAACGTCAATCACATCTTCTGATGAAAGATTTCTCCAAATATTGTGTGTGACTTTTTGAAACTTGAGAACATTTGTCACCATCTAGACTGGATAATGGGAAAACCTTGCGACTTTCTTTAGTCTTAAAATCTATAAACTCTAGGCAAACTTCCTTAGGAATCAGACACGTATACTTCAGTTTACGATAAAGCCCTTTAGTAGAAGCATTCGTGAACACTAGTATCCAGTGAAAAATCGAACGTCATGAGATACTACTAAATACAGATGAAATAGTGACATGGTAACAATGATGAGATTAAACAATAACAAGCAGACAGCTTTGTGGCTAGCAAACGAAAACGTTTGTTTCATTCAAGAGACACACAATGATCTTAAAAATTGCAAACAGAAAGAAAACAGCAATAAACGAAACAGTGCATTTTGGTCATTAGGAGAACCACTGTTTGGAACAATCGGGAATGGGGGCGAAGAACGTCCTTGAGGGATTTTATCATCCCGTTCAATTTCACACTACTGTAGTCCGCTACCTGGTGCTTTCACAGGGAACACTTGAAGGGGTTCCTTCAGACAGCAATGTATTGGTAGGAACAGGTCGAAAGAAGGGGCTAAAGCAAAAAGTTCCCTTCTTGACAGAGCAAACTACTCAAAAGGCTGCTCAAACGTAGCCGTGAGTTCGCAATCTGTGTGACCGTTTCTAAGTTTAGTCAGGTGGTCGTTGTGACCAAATTTTTATCAGCCTTATTTTTCACCCAAACATCAAATTGCTTTCAGGTTGGAAAATGCCCTGTTTCGCAGTTTAGCACTGTATTATTAAGCGGCTCAAAGGAATCTTGGATAGACCCCTCGTTTATGATATTTTTAACTGCATATTTTGCACACGGACCACATTATGTTTTACTAGATACGACACTCGAAATATCGCAGTATATTTCTTGACGTAATACACTATTTGCGAGAACGAACTGAAATGTCAAAATGCTTTTATGCACCGCACTCAATCAAACCATATCATTAATAGGGAATTCACTTTCTCGTTCCTCGTTGCCACCAGCACTGCTTGGAAGTCAGTGTACTTCGGAATTTTATTTTGTTCATAGGACCAAGATGTGACCAGGGAAATTTTGGTTCAGTTCATTGGACCGAAAGGGACATTGATGTTAGAGGTTAAACAAGCCAGGCGGAGCAGAAAAGCTTGGAGAAGGAAGTCAACCATTTGAGTTCAACCATTTGGCTAAACTAAAGAAAGATTAATGTTTGGAACACGCAGGGACGATTTCCACTAGAGCGAACAGGCTTCACCAAAATGTAAGAATCCAAATTACCCTAATTTCTCTGAGGTTTTGCAGTCTCAGAAACGAGGTGTGTGGTTCGTTAGTAGAAACCCAGTGACGCTAGAATTTTAGGATATCCCTCCTTATCAGGTACGAAGGCGTGCTCCTACGTACCCATTTTACACGGGTACACGTATACGTTACACTTGGGCATCCAACTTTGGACCAGATCACTTTTGAAATGACTTCCACAAGACCGAATATGCTAAAGAGTTTATGTGTAGTCATTTCGAAGTGAATTGAAACATGTATCAGGCTTTTGTTCAAGGAACATGATGTTCCAAACTAAGTGGATCGATGATTTTTGGGCTTTCGAAAATGAAACTGTTACGCAGCAGACAAAACGCGTATAACCAAAACATCGAAAATTCCGTTTTTCTGGTCAAATTCAACTCGCACTTACAAATGCGAGTGTACATGCGGCAGCTGACTGTCCGTGCATCAAAGCACTCATGATTTGTTATAATGTCTGATATACTTCGGAAAAGATCAAACAAGCCACTTTCCGGATTCCAATTTCCATGAGAAATCTCATGTATTTCGGATAGTTGATTGCCAGAAAATGCTGTTCCCGGTTAATGTGGCAATAGTCTGATCGCTGAAAGCAGGCTAATGCATGTGTTCACAAATAGACGTTTAGGAGATTAGCCGTGCCTTGTTATAGCTAATAGACCATTTTCCTTCCGTTCTCCTACTATCAGGCCTTTTTTTGGTTCACACGCATTTTTAGGTTCAATAAGTCGAACCATATTTCTCCGTTTAGATCTCGGTCTCAGGTTAGACGAAACTTTATGTTATCAGATGATTGTGCCAATCAGTCGGTCGATGTTGAACCCAAGCACCTTTCGTCTGTAGATCTCGCAGTAAGATTCTTTGGTAACCGTTTCACTCGCCTCATATGTTTCAATTGGACACCAGGCAGCTGGAAAAAAATACAAAATTATGCGCTCACATGATCCTCCAAGCTCGTTCAAAATCCAATGAAGAAACAACTTTTCTTTTCTGATTTGGGTTTTTATGAATACTTGTCTAAATTAACTTTGTTTTTTTAGGTGTTTTGTGTACGCAAAAGTTTGCCCCAACATTCGCTTCACAGTGCTTTCAACAATAATCGATTTTGTCGTAAACTTACCGACCGCACACTGAAGGCTGGGTAGATGTTATCACTGCGCAATATCCCTTGAGTACGTAAGAAGGGTTTGTAATGGATGTGGTCAAATTTGAGTCAAGTGAGTTGGCTCTAGAACATTTAATTTCCTCACGGGAAACACACAGACAATTGATGGCTGGTGACATGAGAGAAAAGTCGAGATATTATAAAGCAGGACCAACCAGAGCATTCATGATCTTTTGCGTACGGCATTTCGCGCACATTATGTATTTTTCCATCATCTTCGGGTTATTAAGACATGCTCCCGTCACATGCCGGCGATGCAGTAGATCACAACTCGCGGTCGAATGCACATGCCCTTGAGATGTCCATACCAGCTGAACACCAGCCGGGCTTTGGTTGTATGCAAAGTCTTACTGGCAAAAGCATAAAAAAGATGCAAAAGTCTTCAGTATTGCCGCGAGCATACGGGCAGATTTAAGCAAACCATCAACAAGGCTGATAATCCTATGGTATGGATACTAAGCTGTAGACCTTATAAAAGGGAAGTTTAAGATGAAAATAGACTGAAGGCGACGAAACATTCGAGCCGTAATATCTGAGAGGATCTGGATATGAGATTTTGGTTTGTGCGGTTGCTGATAGGTTCATTGTTGAGGCCTACCATGATCCCGTGCTAAATGCGAGCGGACTATACGCAGTATTCAGCGGATACTTCATCCTGATGAAGAGAGTCTGTGCTCAGAAACCAAGGTGCGTCGTCCACTTTTTGTCATCGTTAGGAAACTTTAGCTAACAAATTTCTGAAGAGAACTGGATCCGCATCCTGTCTGCTTTTGTTCGTAGACTATGTCATTCAACCACAAGTGGTGGATTAGCCACGTGAGTGGCACGCACATGGACACAACAGAGCATCACTCATCCTACAGCCACGTGGTTCACGATGCGTGGTTAGGCGTTGAAAGGCTACTCATGTAACGACCTCTAGGATGGGAAGGTTGTGTGGCTTGTGGGACTTTTTGCTTCCACAAACAGACCGGTTATACAGTGGTTTAGTCAGTCCATGCTGAAAGGCTGAGAAGCACTTTACAGCTGTTTTGTCCTTGCGGGGAGTCATCAGCAGTGCTCATCTCACGAAACTCAGGGAGGTTCTAACCGGTTCAGCGGTTGAACACAACCGTTTTGACTCGTCTGCAGTGTGAGTGACTCTCATCTGGACAGGACGTAGAGACATTCATCGATTGTGGATGCCACGTCATCCGGTTTTGTATTGAATGGCTTCTCTAGCAACAATTTTTAGATGGAAGAGAAATTATCCACTGCAGCGCAAAATCCAAGTTCCTTAACATTTTCTGGGTAAGTTCGCATAAAGTCCTTGGTAACGATTGCTGAATACGCCTGAATAACCCACTAAAATCCATTAACGAGTGCTTCAAGTAGCCTCCCGTTAACACAAATCAAATAGGGAGCTGAATGTTTTCTGTCAGATGTATACAATTTGGTTAACGGAAAAGGGTACTACGCCTACCGGACGATCCCCAGGAAGGGCGGAATCTCTATTGCGTTGTTGAACAACAGGCATATGAGTAGTATGTCGTATCAGGAAAACATACTACGATATCTTGAATGATGTATCGAATAAAACATGAAGTGGCATCACATGCGGTTCGAAAACATCATAAACGGGACACTCAGTTGGTTGTCACTTTGGAAACTAATTCGCAAATGAGTGCAGTTTATTCAACGTATGATCAGTTGTTTCTTCGATGTTTATGCTGCAGTCGTTTATCCTGCGAAAGACCGAATACTTCTGACTACGTGTAGGCTGGATAAAAAGATCACTTGGTTTCATTCTATTCATGAAGAGTTTGTTTAGCGATCGCCCGCTACTTACCAACGACTTCAAATGCCCTCGGCACACTGATTTTGGACGGCGCTTTCAACTCAATACAACCACACCACCAAAGTCAACCGAATTCTAGGAGTGGAATGAGGTTAGTTTTTCCGGAAATTGCGGCCTTGACTGCATTCAAACTTTTACCATGTTCTGGTTGCGCATTGCACACGTTTCTTGTGGACAACTGTTTGGTTAAGGCCGCCGTATGCCTCGACCTGGAAAATCCTTGGATAGTATTATTTTCAAACCGCTTCAGCATATAAAAACTGGGAAGCAAAATGATACAACATTATTTTATAATGTGAAAGGAGTACTGGTTGGTTTTTTTTGTAAATTGTCCGATGCCAAAATATACAAAATATTATACTACGAGTTTTGCGAGCAACAAAGACAGTTTGAGTACTAGTAAAATACACTCATTTGCAAACCAGTTTGATTTTACCGAACACTCACATGGAACCGAAGTGGTTTGCAAGTGAGTGTATTCCGCTAACTTTGTGTAATTTGGGTTCGCACAGAACACAAATTTGACGGAAACTCGTGGACTGCGCCTATCTGATGAGCACTAAGAATGGCGAAGCCAGTCGTGAGCTGTCGGAGCGTTTTCAGCGACCTTATGAGTAGCGCATTACATCTTGATGCTGAACTATACATACGATCGTACATACCTAATGGCACGTGTAATCTGTGCACAAAATGAGTGGCAGTGGTGAGCAATAACATTTATAACCATCGTAGTGTAGCGAAATAGATCTATCTAGGTTTCTATGTTGCTCAAATGCCACTAGATGACACCCACAGTTCGTGGCAACCAGAGTGATAACATAAATAAAGCATCAGCGGAGCCTTGTAACCGAATATCTTGATAAACGTTCGAGTACATCTTCTTCGTCGGCAGCCGCAATGCCCAAAACAAGAACTAAGACACGCTTGCTTCCAAGCAGACGTAAATCCGAGAAACGGTATAAAGCTTGCGTGCATAGCGCGCAAATGTTTACAGCGATGGAGAGTAGTAGACGTCTTTCAGCTGGACAGCGCAAGCTCTTTGACATCCGGAAACTTGTCCACCTGTTCTATCATTCAAATTTGAACAAGTTAGCAAATTTTATCAATTTAACCCAAATTTCGAGACTTTTTTAGAAGAATTTGTCGAAAATAACATGAAATTCAAACAAATAAATAATCCCTGACAACTGTAAAACTAAAACTAAAATGAACTCCAAAACAAATGACCTGAACAAATTTTATTTAGCTGGATTCCTAAAGAACTTTCATGTACGTATTAATGATTGATTAAAGTAAGAAATGCGCCCAAAAGAAAACTACTAACAAGGTTGCTGAAAACTCATCGACAGCCCACGGCCGGTTTCGTCGTTTCGGAGACCATCAGGTAGTCACGGTGCCCGAGTTTTTGTCCATTTTACGTACAGATTGCGACAGATATTCTCATTTGCATTTCCTTTTGGTTTTCACGAAAGACTTAGTTTGTGATTATTTTTCTTCGTGAAGAAATACACTGTGAAATCCCAAATATCTTGCCAACTGAAACATGGGGCGGCCTCTGTGCAGCACATCCAGTTGGAAAATTTCGTAAACGAGAAATTCACTTGAGTCCCCCGTGAAAATCACATTGATATGCAATTAAGTGATACACAATGTGCCCGCCTGACTTTCACAAATGCGTTCATCTTCAACCATGAGCGCATTTGATGGAATAGACGGCAATAAAATGGATCAAATGACATAATTATGCAACTTTCTTGAATTACCTGCTACCCTGAATTTTGCATAAAGTCGACAATCACGACACCGGATGGAGTAGGCAACAAAGCCAAGGGTGGAAAATCTGGGCGTAATCGCTTGTTTTCAGTCTGTGTTTGTCTGTAAGTGAATCTTGCTTGTTGCACTTGCTCATTGCCTTTATTTACATGCCGACCTAGTGTAGACTGCCTTTGGCCTGCTTCGATCATCGCTGTCCTGTCGCTGTCTAAGGACGATGTTTGTATATCTAACCCATCGGCCATTTGGAATCGTTAAGCCAGCGTTGTCCGTAATCGGGGATTCAGTGAAGGTTTTTTTGAAATCTTCCCTTTTGACACTAAACCTAAACCGAACAGTAAACCGGCTGTTTTATGTTGCTTCTAAAACTGACGTTCATTTGTTACATCAAAGATCGATCTCGTCGGTTTGCCTAATTGAATTACCTCAACACTTGAGATACCATTTGGTAAAAAAGGAAAAAAATTGAGTTGAATACGATGCGGTGGTTCCGAAGCCAGTATTAAGTCCAGCTGGGGGTATGATATGACGAAATCAGATAAAAGCAACTGAACTTTCAGCTGTTGAACTGTGCTACTCATGAGTCACACATAGTACAGCTTTTGGCTTTCAGTCATGCGGCTGCACAACGGTTTATCTTCCGGCGACATCACAGGCTTACCACAGAGCATGGTCTGGTCGGATTTCCTGAAAGCATGGATCTCATAACCTGAATTTTCGCTCACGGTGACACGCCACTTGACTAGACTTTGGGGTGACTACTTGTTGAGTCTTAAGAAATAAAGCTGTCTCATACATGCCTTTGTTCTTGACAAATGTGCCCAAAACCAATAAGGCATGTGGTGATATGCTTGGGTTTGTTTCAAAATGGTCAAACAGTAGTTGTTGTCTCTTGGTGGTTGATCAGATGGCAGTTGATCTGTTCGCCGAGCTTGGCAATTGGTTTGCAAACGTTTCACTGGTCTCCGTACACGAAGATCAAGACGGACACAAATTCAACTGGAACACTGTCCATATATTGGCTCAAGCGAGAACAAAAATGAACGTGAATTCATAGAAGCATGGCACTCCACTGAAAAAGCCATCAACAAACACATCGAAATCGACCCAGTCTGTCGACCAACGCAAACAAGAGAATTACGGAACTCAAGGAAGGATGACCACAACGCAACACAACTCGGGAACGGACCAATTGCAAACGGACCTGAAGCACCCCAAAACGGCCGTCCAACAAACCAATAGAATAAGAGACATACAGACCACAACACAGCAGAAATCACGATCGGTTCAATAATCATACAACAGAAGATGCTCTTCAAAACTGTATAAGCGCAGCTAGGCGCGGAGGAAGCACCTACTCAACTGCACACTGACGATGTCTTTTCGACTGCGGACGAAACGTTTGCAAGCCAATTGCCAACCTCGGCGAACAGATCAACTGCCATCTGATCAACCACCAGTAAACACATCCGAGCTACCTATAGTTCGACAAATTGTTGTCTCTTACAAGCCATTTTTCAATAGGAATAAAAGCTGGTAAGCTTCCTCATCCCCAAAAATCCAGCGTATCTGTGGACACGAGGATGGGAAAATTTAGAGGATTGTTTTGCCTTTCATTTTCGTCCATAATACACAATTGTGTTGGGTGTCAAAAGTGTGGATGAATTGCCCCGGTGATAAGTTTGCCTTAAATGACTTTGCTAGTGAGACAACAATTGTACAGGATCCAAAATAATAAGTGGTAACTGATCTTAGGGAGACGACTAGTTCTTCGTGAACCTGGCATATAATATTCTCCTATGACCCCTCTCCTATGAACTTTCCTATGATCCACTTGGTCTTCCATTTGATACTCAGATAATCAACCATGCAGGTTATATTCCAATGCTTCATTTATCGAGCCGATTAAAACTTTTTTTCAACTTTGTACAGACGAAAGACACTACTCGTAAGTTTACTGTATTACATTCTAATAGCCCATGACCGATTTTTTCCTGCTTGCGACTCATCAACTAGACGCAGTCATGTGAAGTTCCATAAAATGTACGTTCCCCTCAATCCGAGATCGGGCACAATTGCCACATGCACTCAGATTCACAGTAATCTGGTTTGTAACGGGTAACTCAGCTAGATCTAGAATAATCACCCACGTATAAAAGTCTCCTTTTTGGTTTCAACTTTCCCGATGCAAGGCGTGCTGATATAGTCACTCAGCTGCGAAATCAAGCAAAACCTATGAAGACTGGTTAGTACCAAATGGGATAGTTTTTTCTTGAAATCACACTAGATCAAGGTGTCATGAAAACCAGGCACCTGTATTTAACTAAACAAAATCGTTTTTCTTGAAACATTCAGTTTACGTTCCGCAGACATGTGCATCACAAATGTCCTGGCAGGTGTGAGCAAAATCGCGAGATTTTCACTTGCAGGACGGGTTTGTGAGCACGGATGAACATAAACATCCCAATATAGCTCTGTGAGGTTTTTCGTTCCTTCTGTTATGCGTACAAAACCATCATCCAATGCGAGCTAGCCAGTCCACAGCCAAATTATCTTATTTGTTCCATTAATGGCAAGCTTCTTGGCGCTTCCACCGGTCCCACATCCCTGAAACTTAACAGTTTTATCATTTTGAGTGACAAATCGCAAAACAGGGTAGCAGAAGTTCCTAGAAAGCAATACTGCTGTTTTTTAGATCTGATGTGCGTAGATATTTTAGCAGTTTCTCAGAAGTGCCTGCAGTTATTTGCCGTTTTTTGGTATTTTCGCCTCTCATCCAAGTACAACAAACCTGATGACGTTTAGAGAAACATAATAGTGTCCCTTATAAGGGTGTGATTCCGTTTCTTTGGCTATCGAAATTAGTCCCCACTGAAGGGGCTTAACTGTTCCAACGCATTATTTCCTATGTTGCTCGGGACAGATCAGTGTCCAAACTCAAACCACACGAGTTGTTTCCAATTATTTCCCTTTGTTCATATGAACCACCACACAGATCCCCGTTTGTTATGTTTAATAGATTATAGTGAGTTTTGTGAACATTACACTGGCAAAAGACTCAAGTGATCAACTTGTTTGATGACATTTTTTCGCGGCAGTGTATGCATATACGTATACCTATATATCTGTAGATATGCGCACAATTTTTCCGGTATTTATCACGATAACCTAGAATGCGATTACATGTCCACTCGTGCACACAGAAAAGAGCTTGTTTTGCTCCGATGAGTTGTTTGCTATCGGGCTTCATTAGAGAAAACTGTGCGTACAAATTAGCGCGAAAATTTCTAGCGAACTTTGGATAACTCATCGGTATTATATCCATCAATTTGATTATGAAAAATCTGAACGTGTTTGTTGACAAAACGGAGAGAATTTTACAAGGAAAAATATAGGACAGCCTTCAAGAGTGTTTTGGGTTTAAGGAACAGATTTGTTTGGACAGAAACCAATGACCAGTAGTAAAATGAATTTTTTTGATTTTCATCAGGCCATTTCCTGATATGTCAGCCATTTTGGCAGATTTAGTGAGAAAACTTAGAGGAATACACATTTGTGCGTAAAACTTGGACAGTTTTCCAATGTAGACAAACAGCAACTTCCCTGCAACGGGCTAGTCAGCTCGATTACACACCATCGTTTTTTGACACAATGTAGGCTTAAAGTATAACTTGCTACACCGGTAGCTGCAGTTTCGAACGGTACACGAAAAAACACATCTTGTCCTCAAAACTGGTGCGTCCGGAAATAATTGTGATAAGACGCTACAATAAAGATCTACAGGAAGGAATCCAACCCTCTTTTACTGAGAAATGGGTTGTATTGAAAAGACAAAACGTCTTTTATCCACTACGAGACCCGACAGTTATAGGCAGATCAAACCTCTTAATTACACTAAGATGCATTTAGGCTAATGAGGAATTTTTACAAAGAATTGCTTGACTATGAGAATTGTTGCAATTATCCACCGTTGTCAAACTGTTACGACTGTCCTGTCAAAAAAGGCCCAACGGACCAAAAATCAAATCCATATGCAATCCACCTTTAAGAACATGCCACCTAGTGCGGATATAAATCTACATTGTAGAAATACTCCCTGATTCCATGTGAAGTTTGAACACCCTAAACAAAACCAATATCCAGAAACGCCTACAAGAGCGTTTCTGGATATTGGTATAATGATCCGTGGAAAGTTTGCGGCTTACAAATTTTGGATTAGACAATCTTACTTGACCTCTTCAGATGCCTGTTTGGTATTGCCAAATAGCTGCTTCGATTGTATGCAGCTTAATTTGTGGTCTTTATTGACAAGAGTTTTGCATCATGAGGACATGCCTTCTTGAGGATCTCATGTGACACCAATTTGAAGCTACACCTTAGGGGACCAAAATGGTGTGTTCTTGCTGTTAAAATGACTCCCGTGATTGAAACACATCAAAGGCACTAGTATGTTTTAAATTAGTTCGTCTCACAGAGAGACCAATTTTATTTTCCTTGAATTTTAAGTCTAAACTAAAGTCTGCATGTTTTTTCGGCGAGTAAGTAGTCCTTTGGAGGAATACTGACCCTCAGGTTGTTACTCGCTTGTGGATTGTGCACCCTTCCTGCCCGTCTCCTTGGTCACGTTGAAGGCTGCTAGAGAAAGTCATTAGACATTAAGAAACTGGTGCATATTTGTTTTGCAAAAGGCTAAACAAAAAATAGTTACGTATTAAACTTGGAAAGGAACGTTCATTTATCCGCAGTCTCCGACTTTTTGATCTGCTGCCGGAACTACCAGTTCCTCCGGGGAGGCTGCTTGATTGAGGAGAAGTGTCTACCTGCAGTGGATTATGCGGCTCGATAGACGATGAAACTTTATGAGGACGGGGCTGTATTGAGCACATTGGTACAAACTAAACCTTCTGTTTCCTCTTGCTATCGTAGGAAAAATAAACACACTTAAACAGTGCAAAGTACAACCTGAGTTACAATACTGGATTTACAAGTAGTGACTTAGGACTTGGGTCTGGCTTTAAGTAACCACAACTTCGTCCTTCAGTGCCCTAGATGCACTCTTGAAGGTCCGTATAATGTTTCGGCCTTTATTGCAAAATTAGCCAGAAAACGATTGGAATTCTGTTCAGTTTTGATACTTACACAAAACCATCAGCCAAAATGGCAGTGGTATCCGTTTTGCGCCGTCAGATGCTTGGATGATTCCAGTGTCAGGTTTAATTTATTCTGAAGTATGGAGAGTGTATGACGTCTGTTCAGTTGGCGGTTTGAACTAGAGTTTGGGATTTAGTGTGTTGCGCAATGGAGCGGCTTGAATGTAAAGTGAATAACCAGTTTCCCTAGAATTCAAAACACTGATGATGTAACCAAAAAAATACTAAATTCCCTAATGCGGGTTGATGGGATGAGTGGGTGACGTTGAGTTATGCCAAAATTTGCAACAAACTTAATGTTGTTCCTTGTCAAATGATTCACCACTGCGCAGAGCAATAATGGGTCTAATGGATTTGTGATGCCGTTTCCACAATGAATATAATGAACCATACGGAACCGCTATGAAGCCATCGGTGACACTATTGCATGCTTCAAAATGTCTGATTCCACGTTCACATTTCTCGTCTAAACTAACTTCCGCACATACTGACCGATAGTCACTAGAGCATATCGCTTGCCAACTTATCATCCCGATTCATGATAATTCAAGACGCTATTATATACCGGAACGACTCACCCAGGACGCTTAACAAAGGAAGTATGATGCGAATTCGAGCGGAAAAAGCGTAACCGGCATTCGCCAGATCTGCAGTGGGAACAACTGAAGAATTCAAAATGTGGACGGAGAGAGTACTGTGTTAGACTCTGCATAAAGGTGAGCCTTCCTAGCTAATCGTATCCGTTAGGGTTCGACATTTTAGGTCAAAAATGATATTGTTACACTAAAAGATAAGGTGGTAAATGAGGCATTTGCACCATAAATTAGAGAGGACGCCATTTTTATAGAAATTGTTGATGTTCAAAATAGTCTGATCATCCGAACACCTGTTCCAAGTAGCCACATCTGCAAACCGCTCTCGCGAAGCTGAATGTTTTGCTAAGTCCAACCCGCCATTCCGCTAGAAAAGCAAAGTTCATTAGACCGAAGGGCCAAACTGTGAGATATCGTTAGTATCCGTTAGCCTATTCCTCGACCTAGATTTTGGGTCAACTGGAAGTGAGATCCTGCAGATGCAGACTTCCAGTTCCTTTCAGTTCAACCACGGACAGGTCCGAACGGGTTTCACAGAGTGTAATTCGGGTTTTATTATGCTGTATGAAATAAAGTAAACTGCTCTTGTTTTTATCCCCATCCCTTTTAAATAAATTTTCAAAGATTCACTTTTAGACAGAGTGCAGTCAGACTGTAAAACAACTGACAACTGGGGCATATTTCGGTCTGATTTTTGGGATTGGCAGCCTTTTTATTTTGATGGGAAACGCTCCCTTGTCGCTTTTAATATTGGTCAAATACAGTTGAAATCATTTTTTACTGTTGATGGACAAAGAGTCGTGCATTTTGCTATTTATCAGCTGGCACACCCTGCTTAAAAAACAACGTACGGTTAAATGTAGTTGTATCTCAAAATTCGAATGCTTTTCCGCGGGAAACCTGGAAGGTTCCTAGCAATTGATACCCCGCATTAAGCATTGTTTGACAGATGCTTTTCCGCGGGAAATCTGGAAGGTTCCTAGCACTTGATACCCCGCATTAAGCATTGTTTGACAACGCGGAGGGCGACATCATTGCGGGGATGCTGCCTTGCTTGTAGACAAATTTGCACAGACGCAACTATGAAACGGCATTTGATTATGTACCGGTTTCGTCAAAATTATCACAACAGCAGAGAGAGTCACGCAAATGTCAAACAATATTGGCCACGTGTCTGATCAATTATAGTTTTTTTCAGCCTAACTGTTATTTGTTACAAATGCGGAGCAAATCGAAAAAGCGACAACACGACAAAAGACATCCAACGGGACAGTATAAAGATATACATGCTATAACCGTTAGCGAGTCATAGATGGGGTTGGTATAATTTCCTCACTTATATGACGTAAACAGGCTAATTATTATGATAAAAATAGAATTTTGTTGCCGAAAGAACGTACCCAGTAGTTGTGCCAAGTTTCAGGATCTAAAAATATCTTGGTTCTGATGGAGATTCATTTCCTCTGGGTGGAACTCGGACAAGCCGGTAGTGGTAAGTACGAGTGATTTCTCGCTTTTCGTCTGCGTTTTTACAATGATGCCACAAACTTGTATTAGAAGGCTGAGAGTTTGATCAACGTCTGATTATGTTCTGTAACTGGGAAATACCATATACAATGTAAAAACACTCAACTTGAAATTAAGACATTGCCACCTAGACAGTAAGCACGTGTGGGGCGCTTTCTCGAGGAGGAAACCTCAATAGCTTGGATAACAAAGCGGCCTTTGTGCGACATGTAACAACAAAGAACAAAAGCGTCAAAACACGACATTGTGAATTAAGTTGTTGTAATCCGACGTTTCGGTTGCCGTGGACAATCCTTGAAAAATTCCATAACATAAACCACATGACGCTCAATCTTTTGAACACTATGCAAAAGAGTAAATCTAGTGACATTCAGTCACGTTGCCTGTTTACACTGTTTAAATGTGCACCTGAGTGTTTGTATGCATACACGTGTTCCGGATCATATATGAAAAATTTAGGGGTTCAGATTTGGAGGTTGGACTTACTGGATAAGCCCTAAGAAGTAAAAGGGGTAGTAAGGTGGCAATAATTTCTATCGATGTTATAAGTAGTGTCCTATTCAGTAGGAGTAACCCGACACAAAGGTGGGCAAAATATTTCAAAAGGTTGAATCGCTTCAAGGCACATTAAGTTAATGTTTTTTTAAATAAAGCTATGGAGCGTGCTATTCCAATAAAATTTGTCTCGCTGAACTATAAATTTGGAAAAGTCGCCCTAAAGAGTAAATATTTCTGGAGTAAAGGCTAATCATTAACTGTTTATGCGTACATGTTCCAGGAGTAGATAGATTTAGGGCAGCGTTTTTCCTGATTCGTGTCACAACTTTTGCCCTGGGTACAATAGTTTGAGCGGGATCTTTTAAAGTTTTTACGTGACCAGCGTCGAAGAATTGAAAATGCAAGCCAGCCAATAAAACCATTCCGGATTGGTTTATCAAATTACGTTCCCAAACACAACCTCTTTTTGCTTTTCCTTTTCAGCTTAAAAACACAATCAGACTGAGAAATCAAATTTGCTTTAGCTTGATAATTGGGTACTTCGTTTTTTTCGGTAGACGCTTTTTAGCTAACAAAGATAAATGACACTGTATAATGGCTAGGACGTTTTTTAATTAAAATAACAATGAGAAGTCTAGCACATTTCCCGTTCGTTATAAACTGTTTGATGGAAGTCTTGAAATTGCACTGGCGAGTGATAAAACAAGATAGATTAAAACCCAAAAAAAGAATTTTGATGCGTTATTTGCAATGAAGGAGTCAGAATATACTTAAATTTTTTTTAGGTAGACGCAGTAGTAATATCCGAGCGACAATGAGGATAAAATATCTATGTGAAATTTTTTAGGTAGACGCAGCAGTAATATCCAAGCGACAATGAGGATAAAATATCTATGTGAAGCATTTGAAAAATCTTTGAAAAATCGCGTGTGACTCTATAAAATGTTTGTTGTCGAAACATCCATGATAAGGTCAAGGTTGGAATTTTGTGCATAAAAACAGCTGTTGCTCACGGTCAACATGCGACCAAGCACCAGTTTAGACTGCTAAGAAAACTACATAGGGACTTGTCTTAAGCATTCTTGGTAATCATAGTGCCGGTTGAATGGTTCTGCCTTCAAGTTTGAGGCGGGGCTGGAATAGTGTAATTTTGACCCGATAACACGGTGAAAGGGCACTAAATACACAATATGTCTCCGTACACATGAATGGTTAAATCGGCTGAGTCCATGAACTGCGGCACAGGAATTATGAAACATGATACATACTGGGAACCAGGGGACAACTACATGTACGAATCACTAAAACCAACAGATACGTTTGTTTTCCATCATAGAATACCACTCAGTACCTTAAACTAGGCAAGAGCTGACGAACTCATGTCTTGTAGTGACAGAGGGCCACACGATGTTCTTTGATGAAGCGATGACAACTTACCGCGATGGACGGAATGCCGCTGTGGCGAATCCTTACTGACTCGGTCCAAAATGATGACCAGGAACTATCTAACGTCTGAACAAAACTACTCAACCGTAAAAACATGAACATATACGTGGAGTTCACAAAAATCAGGAGTGCTGACTAATCCGAGTGGCGCAGAAAATGTGTTTGCGTGTTAAAACCAATTGTTCCGCAATCCAGGTATTCGACTTTTCACACCCCCCTAAGGTAGCAGAAATGTCAGTCACTGTCAGAGTACGTTCATAACTGAGGAAACTCTTACGGCCGCTTTTATTTTGTATTCTCCAGGTAACCATGATCTTTGAATATTCTGTAGCGGGTGATTTATGTTTCTAATCACTTAGTCTGACGCATTGGAAGTGATGAGTGGTTAAGTACTTTTCTTTAATCCCAAAGTGGCCCCCATCAAGGGAAACACTTTGGATTTCTGAACAGTATTCCGAGTAAGGCATCTCCTATTAGCAATAGGTTGGCTTGAGTAGTATCTGTGACCAAAAATTACGTAAATCTCTTGTTACCTGTAAATTAATTTTCAAATATGTATTTATTTCCACAATTGTGTACAAGCACAAAACATCTAATGTGCGCAAAGTTGGTTGTTCTAGTGCATCCTAAATAGTTACGTTCATTGGTCGGTCGCTGAAAGGACTTAAGTAACCATGTAAATAATGTTAAATCAAGAAAACAATCTCATCCTTAAACCTACCGAATGGTCCACAACAGCCGTTCACCACAGCTTGCCCTTGATTATCTGCATGACTTTATTCAACATGCTTTTCGATAGTATTCAAGAAGTTCCACTGGGTTTCAGGAGCACTTGAATAGTTTTTAGTCAGACTGACCCCTTTCTAGCCTCATCTGCATGTCGTGCCCACAGAGAAGGTCATAATGCGGAAACTACTCACAACCTCACTTACCGTGGTATGATGTA
The DNA here is from genome assembly GCA_003604175.2 of Clonorchis sinensis. Classification (NCBI taxonomy): domain Eukaryota; kingdom Metazoa; phylum Platyhelminthes; class Trematoda; order Opisthorchiida; family Opisthorchiidae; genus Clonorchis; species Clonorchis sinensis. The sequence continues at coordinate 21,060,396 of CM030373.1, read as the reverse complement.
TGACTGTATCAAGCGTATCTACATTGCACATGCTTGCTCACCCGCTGTTTACAACTGTAAGTAAGGCTTTGATCCTAAAATTGTTGTGTCGTGTTAGCCAAAGTGTACGTGTTTTGATTTTTGATCACAAAGAATCCGTTTTTTGCCCAATCCCAACCTGAATTCATCCTGCGCCGATTAACCGCAACAGGTAAAAATGCCGTCTACCACTTCGTTGTTTAGGATAGCGTGAGATTTTAGACAGAACTGGACCGTTGTATGAAGCACTGCATGCCCCTATGCGCGGACAACCCAAACGCATGGCGGCTGATGGTCAATGATCCTAATCAAGATACATAGAGTTCTCAAGCCTTACAATTTTCCGGCAAGCAACGATTCTCGGATGACAGTTAAGTTGGATGAGGCTAAAGAACATTCTGCTTCAACAAACCGGACAGCAACTTCGATTTATAGACACATTGTTCTATCATTTTATAAGACGGACGGAATAGAAAAATGGGTTCATTTTGCACTGATCTAAAAGTAACACCAGAGTATAAATGGATGATTTTCTGATACAGAATACTTTGAATTTGCAGAAGAAAATTACACACTAAAATGGTGGTTTGTAGTTCATCCAAAAGTTTACTATTTGACAGGGCTGAGATCGCTGAATTCTGTGGCTGATATTCTAGCTGCATTGAAAATTTGGGGAGAAATTCTTTCATCAGACACGTTTAAGACAAGTATGTTCGCAATTTTCCAAGCAGTTTGGACTTGAACTGGTGCTTGGTCGCGTGTTGACCGTGGACAAACCTTAAGATAATACAACTGCTTCTATGCACGAAATCCCAACCTGAATTTCATCATGGATGTTTGGACAGCAAGCTTATTGTAGAGTTGCACGTCATTTTTCAATAAATATCCATAAATCGCAGGCATAATCCAATCTGATAGGTGGCCGAGATTCTCTCCTGGGATAAACGTTTATATCCTCGTGATATCGTTAGCACTTTTGTCAGTTTCCTGAAAAATGACCTCTTGGTTTTTCATTCTCACCCACAAAATGACAAGCTTATAGGCAAATAAATTGAAAATGATTACAGCAAATTAAATTTACAAAACCCACAGAACTGAAAATTGACATACATTGAATAGTTTTAAGCTTAATCCTTATAACAACGATTCTAAATTGCACCGTGTTTCTTCACAAGAATGGGTGAAAAGCAACGTCTTTAACTGAAAAAAAATCCTATTACTACATCCATTACGGCCACAGTAAACACGTGATTTCCTTTCTCCTTTTAACCTATCTGTAAATTACACGTGAAACGCTACGCACAGTTTTGAATGAACCTGAATAATTTGCCATTCTTGCCAGACGAAAAAGTTTTTCCATTGCATTACAGGTAATGTGCTTCGCTATCAAAGATATTGCATGTTAACAAAATCACTTTGAGTGAACATCGGCCAAAATTACTCCAGACTAAGATGTGCACAATTTCGACTGCAGACGGATGAGCAGCATTCATTCACGGACAAAAGCCCTTCGTTTCACTCGAACGTCTGCAAATGACAGTTCAACATCAGACGTACACTTATTGTTCTATGGGAGATCGGTCAAGTGTTCGCTACGATTTCTGGAAGGGCAAGTTAATCGAACTGGATTATAGTAAATCGCACCAATTGAAGCCCAAATAAGCAATCAGTTATGTGGGCCTGCGTAACAACTCTGTTTTTACGGGAATGGGTAAACAAACTGTGCAGAGCCAGCCCACATTACCTTGCGAAATGTAGAAATCCATAAACATTCAAAGCTCGTTTACATATATCTGGATGGTTTTTTCCGAAGTATATGGAATAAAGAGCGATTTGACAGTCCAATCCTGAGTGATTTTCAATCCATTAAAGCCAAAGCCAATTTTGTGGATGATGTTGTTTCTGTTGTCATACGAAATGCAGTATGGATGGCCTATTGAAGTATCAGTTAAATCATATTGTTCAACTGCCACTCCTTTCTTAGATCCAGAAGGGACGGTTTTATCGAGCGTCTTGTAACTTAACCAGACATCATCCTGAGAATGAATAACTGACCATGAGAGAAGCGTGTCAGTATCTCATGAATGCAGATGTCAGAGCAAAAGTGCATAATATCGAACTATTGAGTCGCGTTGTGTAAACGTTTCAAACATTTTCACGAGAATCCAACACGTGCGGAATTATTGCTGTATCCCTTTCTCAGCCAACATAATTGATCTTCGTCAGCAGACAAGTTATGTAACTCAGTTGCACAGTAGAACTTAATGAACGCTAGTCTGATTGGCATGCCCGCCATGGACTTGTGTCCAGTGAACCAAAGGGGTGGGTGCTGCTGTGCTCCGTTTCGTTCATCAGTTTCGATCAGACAGCAGGGAGACTTTGACCACTTTATTCTATTTTAAGCAGATGGGGTGTGTATTAACTGCAACAAAATTGGTAGGCAATCCGAGAACTGGCTGACCGTTTCTTGTTTGAGCGCATTCACTGGATTCGGTCACCTGTTATTTGACTCTATCACGATCTCAAATCAATGGAGAAGGTCGGTTTGCTTCACTTGTTGCGAGGATCAACGGCCCCAGAGTAGCGGGCCATGTTCGCCCGTCAAGTAATACCTACATCGGCCAAACGGAAATATCGCGATGCTTTCTATTTGCCTTGAGCGTAAATGTGGTTAATAAGCGTGGTAGTCAACTGCTAACCAAACACGCAGACAACCTATCTTGTTGCATCCACACACATTGAAGAATGTCTCCGGTCGGAAACAGGTTTGCAAGCGTAACAGCTATAACAGTTGTCGAAGTCAGTAGGGCAAAGGCAGAGCGTATGGATGAGTGAATGGACTATGTGCTTACAAGCAGCTGGTAAAATTGATTTCCACATTACGTTCCGATGGGAATAACTGGAATAAGGAAACGTCGATTTCCGAAAAAATAATAGCACTCTATATTTCTTCTATTCTTAGAAGCTCTGATAGATCTGCGGTCTTGGCCGCTGGGTTCACAGCAGGATGGCTCTATCTGAACGCGCTAAAAATAACTGTGCAGTCCCATCCAGGAAGAAACGCTTTTCATGAACAGCTGCATCCAGCTTCCGGACCTCCACATATTTACACATCCCTTCTTTGTGAACCTTGATGACACAAAAATTAACTTTTGTTATTTTCCATGTAAGCCGCCAGGATGAGCTAAGCTCCTCAAGAGCCTCGACCCCTTTGTCAAAAACCATGAACTTACACGAACCACCACAGAACTTTAGACGAAACCAAATGGATGCAGAATGGGTCGTTAATCACACGGTGTGTGGGACCTGTGCTCCCTCTTTCCAGACTGACTCTCACGTTGCTTCAAAAATTCCTATTTGTTCACAACAACATGGCCACAAACTGAGTCTTTGCAACGAGCTAAACTCCGTTAAAGATCAAAACGGTTTGAACTCTAAAGCTTCAAAAGACTACACTTGTTTTCCCTACCCTGCTGTTTCTAATCATTTTTGAAGTGTGATGCTTTACAACAACAAATTTTACTAAAACACTAGCCTTTAACAACGACTACCTATCGACTGCCATCGCCAATTCAGTGACAAGCATCAGGCTACACTTCCTGAAACAAGTTTTAGGATTCGTAATGCACGAGCCATAAAGTTCCTAAAACTTCTACGACACCACTAATGAGGGATACAGCTGAGTTTCAGATGAGTCTCTCGCAAAACCAAATTTGTTTGCAAATGAGTGTATTTCGCGAAGTTTCAGGATTTCTTCCGTAGGGCGGAAAAACACTCCACAAATGGGTTGCTCATATGCTGGGATTCTTGATTGATTCGTTGCGGTTCTGGGTGTTGATGAATACCATGGGCGGGTATCTCGCTTTCACCCTGCTCGTAAGTCGAAGAGTTTGTCTTAAAATGTTTTTTACTTGGAAATAAGTTGGCAACAGTTGGTTTACTCGCTGTCCTGGGCCGTTTGATTATAACCGTCCTGCGGCCAGTCCAGCAGTGCACTGTCGTGTGCGGAGTCGGTACGGTGGTCAGGGGACTAATTTACATCTAATCTACTAATTTCATCTACCAATATATTCTTTAATAGACTTCAGTGGCGTGAATTCGTTTGGCATTAGCTAACATATTTTGTTGATGTTGTTCGAACACTAAGGTCTTTCGGTAAGCGAGCTCACTTGTGAATTCGATGCAGTGGGATCAACCTGTTTGTTAATCTGGCCTTTGTTGGCTAAACGAATAAGTCTCGCTAACGTAATCGAGGGAATAAAAGATCCTCTGTCAAACCCATTACAGAAATGTCAGCACTAGAACTGGCAAATGAAAAACAATCCCATAAAACCGGTGGAAATCCCGATTTCAATAGCCAACGTTTACAAAAATTGCCAAGAATAATTTTATATCTTTTACAACCTCACTGCAAAGATAGTTCTTGTAGCAGTGCACTCTCGTTCAGTCCTACAGGATCCTACGAACCACCGAGAGATCTTTCTTTTAGGCTGACGCAAATAATCCATGGAGTTAAAGCAAGATAAAAATAACTTATGCGGGCAAGATGCCAAGAATTTTCGCTTGACTTGAAATTTATTTCTACCGCGATCACTAACCGATAAGACTGGTCGGCATATCCATGCGTATGCAATTCAGTAGCACGCATAACTTTCTAGTATTATCCTTTCGCAATACAGGACAGCAAGACGTTTGATGTAAAGAAGGGAGGGTTTATAAAACCTTCGAAATCGACAAAGTTAGAGGACTTGGACGGGACTGAAACCAGTTACCCACGCTTATCGAACGAGTGCTTAGCCTGCTGAGTTACTGTGGATGTCACCCAGACCAGGTGCACGTGTGCAGTCTGCAGAAGAGTCCGCTGTATTCAAGTTGGTGGAGCAATAACAACATTGATTCCTATCCTTTGATGGTCTTCTCGTCTGAATAAGATGTTCTTGTATGCACAGATGTAATACACTACTCGTGAGGTTGCTGAATGTTCATCGACAGCCCACGACCGGTTTCGCCCTTTTTGGGCTCATCAGGTAGGCGCAGTTTCCTTATGTTCTACTTGAACCTAAATAGCTTAAGTTGTGCTTATGCAGTCGATAAACGTTGATTGCACTGTGCACCAAATGGCGGCAAAATAACCGAGAGAGGAACGAGAAAGTTTAGAGTGGCATGTGTTATTGCAGTTTATCCTCATTTGTAGTGGTTTTCTGGTTCTGGTCGTCTAGATCTTCAGGATACTGAGACTGTGTGAACACCATATGGATGAATTTACAAATAGCATCCCGGGAGCTGCTTACCACGTGATCATCACGTACTTACGGAATGGTACAACAAAATCTGTGAAAAATTTTCACAACTGTCTACTACACTTCTCACATGACTGTAGTGAAAAAAACGAGTGATTTATTGTGCGGTCTGGGTCATGAGATTTTACGTTTAGGGCCTGTGGCATATCGGAAACACGGAAAGCTACGTTTTTTTCCAATCCACAAAACATGACAGGCAGTCCCACAAGTAGTGGGATTTCGGAAATTAATTTTTTTAAAGTAGTTGGAGTTCCTTTGTGAATTAAGACAGCGTTGTCTTTTTATTTAGAGTCGGAAAAATATGGACAGATTTTTTCTTTGCTTCTGATACTGACTACAGTAACCACATTCATAGAGGTTTCCAACTGGGCTGACATGTCCGTCAAAGCTGGTTAGGGGTTTGGCGGTTACTGCTTTTGTGAGATTTTGGAGGAAATTCAATGGAGATTTTATCTCTTCGGTCAAGTCAATCTAGACCAAAAAGCCGAACAGCACTATAAAGCTCTTCCATCCTTATTCGGATCTATCGGCAGTGAAGATTTCACGGATCTCTCGGGAGAATCGAAGCCGCAAACTTCCAGCTAGTAGATGAAGTCTAAACAAGCGCCTGAGTGCTGGATTCACACTCATGCTTTACCCACGGAACCAACATCCCACGAATGCATGTTGGCTTGCTCCTCCGGTAGGAGCCTTACACGCCATGTTAATCGTCCTATCTTCCTAGCTGCCTAGTATTTGCTGCGAGTCCGCACGTGACCACGTGATTTTAATTCCGCGATTGAGGGTAAGCGACACTATATCCCCTCCGAGTGCGAGTAAATCACAGTTTATCAGACGGCAGTCATCAATTTACTTATTCACAACCTACCAACTGAGAGGCAGAGAGTTCGTGCGATGCACATTACTGATGATTCCAAATAAACTTGAAACAGCCGTACGGTTCTGCTTGGCTTACTTCACCGAAAGGACGAAATCTTCATTGAAATTGGTAACAACTTTTCACTAAATGAGCCTTGATTGAATTACGTCAAATAAATGCTCACTTTGAGCTGTGATTGAACCGCTGATTGTGCAACAGCCATCAATCTGGCATTATTTTATCAAGACAGCGTAAATTACAATGACGCCCGTTGATGGATTTTGAATTGCACTATCTAAAAAAACCGCGTGGGACAAGGTAAACTCTAATTCATTCGTATGGTGAACGATGTAAAATTATATTTCTGAAGGAGGGTTATGCCGCAAAGTTCAAGTAAACATCATGGTGCACAAAAAGTTTCAGATGCCAGAGCAACATACTCTATGTGATATAGTGACAACTCTAACCAATGATCTTAGTAATGAACAAATGCTGTACTTTGGAGACGCAAACGGCCGTATTGAAATAACTTCCCACCCAGTGGATCCGATAAAATGCTGCTCGGGCGAACTAGACAAACGTGTTCAGGAATACACCTAGAAATTAAACCAACAGAAATCTTGCTTCGTCTGTCATCTGTTAACTTCTGACGTTGCCAACATTATTTACTGGGTGTTTATACCATTGAAATAATTTTGCTAGCCTCGATAGGCAACTTTGTCCGTTTTGCGCAATCAAAATGTGATACTACTGGAGAGAGTGACCGGGGCTGTACTACGTCGCGTCGATTTTGTCCCCCAGAGATAACTGTTCCTGAGCACAAGGGTAGTGTTGAAACTGTGAGTTTATTTAATAAGTGAATGCGGATCAGTGCGGCCTTCCTCAAACAGACGAAAAGCTCGCCTTTCACACTACGGTTTAGACACGAAGGGAACAGTTGTACAGAGCGTATGGAAAAATTTCTCCCGGTTGGAAATAAGTTGCCGGATGGCGCAGGTACATTCCTCATTGGTTTGACTAGTTCAGACTGCAGAATGCAGTCAGTCCTCAAGACGCAGTCAGCTGGGCGTCTCATCCTCACTTAAACTGATTAGGTGGATGTTAAATATCACGAAACCATTGGCCGCATTTGCTCGCAACGCGAAAATAAATTAGTAGGTTTTATTGGTTTGGCTTTTGTACTAAAAATCACCGGGAACCTCAAACCATCTGAAAACAGACATCATTCTAAACTGCTCCTTATCTTTGAGGATGAAATGAAAAGTACCAACACTTTGTGAGAAGCTGAAGTCGATGCCTTTGTATGTGTGTGTATGTGTATAACTATGCATATAACACAAGGCACATATCACATTCCCCAAAAGTTGCGGGATTCCAGGTAAAGTGTTTGACACTTCTCAAGTCGCCCAGGTTTCCCACAAACCTCACGGCTTGAAATGAACCAAGAAGTCACCGTGACTCGGGGTAACTGGCGTTGCTTTCCAAAATTTTCTTAACTGGCTGGAGGGGACAATGTAAGTAGTAAGCACCAAACGAATGTGTTTTTAGCAAAACAGCATTTGATATAAAGAATTCATTGTTTAATCAATTTTCCGTATTTTCTCCTCTCTCTTTTTATGCAGTCAGTTTTATTGCTACTCAATCAATTTCTTGGCAAATGCTTCGAAGAGAACGTCTACGAACCGCTGGGCGATTTGCAAGACTTTTGCACATTGGTCAACAACAGCCTAAACTTCCTGCTCTATTGCATCATGTCAAAACAGTTTCGTGAAACCTTTTTCAGTTTATTTTGTTCTCGGTTTGTATGATCGCTGATAATACGGCGATACAGTGTTGTCAGTTCCATCATCCTTGTGATCACCAGCACTATAGCCCTTGTCATCATTTTATATTTTACCCCGCAAATGGACATTACTCCGCTCCTTTTCTTGCCATCTCATGAGGAAACAACCACACGCCAGAGACGGCTACGTAGAATAAACAAGATTCTCTGTAGTTGTTTGCTGTTTTGTTTAATGTTCGGATACAATAAAATGCAGTGTTATAAAAAAAACCGTGTTCTTATTTTTAACGCACCAATTCATTTTAGAAGGGCTCGGGGCAGCTCTCAGACTAAGGTTTGCAGTGACCGATGACAGCCCAGATGACAGTGTCTCAGGCTTGGTGCGTTTGTTGAAATGCGCACGTTTGATGCGCCCACAAATTCGCGAGGTTGGACAAGGCGGTATACCTGAGATAGTTGAACGAGTAATTTTTCGTTGTAGTCTTGCTTCAGCTCTTGATGTGAGGCCCAGAACGACAACACCTTACGATGCTTGACGCACAAGCATTTAAGGACAACGTTCGACCACATAATCAAACATAGGACTTCAATTTACAAAAAACGTCCAAAGCATCGTTAGTGGAGGTGTATAAATACCTCTGATGTTTCCTTCTCCTGAGCTGAGTAAATTGACATGAGAAACACAGTCTTCTTACTAAACAAAAAACCATCCCACAAGTCGACTTGGTTAGATTTCAGAGGAATTCATTTCTCAAAAAGTCGGTTACCGTTAGTTGACTTCAAGGTGCAAAAAAAGATTGATGGGATCGTGGTACTTTTCTGAATAAAACTTAAGTCAACCTTCACAGCCTGCCGTACTTCGTACCGTTTTGCATCCCTTTACGGGGCACTGAGACCTCTCTCCCAATCTGCACGTTCTCCTTATAATTTGTGAATATATTTCCGGTTTTATGTAAGGGTTAGTTTAGCTGTTTGACGGACTACCTGTGCCAAAGCAATACCGGTTGAAAGTTCTCCTGTTTTGCAATCATAAAATAACATGGATAGATGAGATTTCCCACCGGAAACCCAACAAATATCCCCAAATTATGGAACAGTTTCTCAAGCGTGGTTGTTTGTCAGCGGATGCCATTTTTGTACTGTTACTTGGAAATCGTTCGACTCCCCGCTTCTCTCTTGTAGTGAGACAATAGTTGACCGGGGAAAACCCAAAAAGGGCAGATAAATACATGGTGAACACGTTAGATCTCACAAACTTCCCATGTCATCGGTGTACAAAATGTACATGAAATGCCAACGCTGTTCCTGTACGAGCTGTTTGTGTTACCATCTGTTGAAAAGCATAGTCCTGACATTTCCACTTGCTCGGTTGTCCGGTCTTCAATTTCCTTTTCGAATGTAAACCAACTTCGGAACACGCATCGTTAGTGTCAACATCACAGGTGGCTTCTTCATTGCAGGGAAAAAGCGACCAAAATTCAATGTCACGTGACCTGACACCTTGCCTCAGGTGGTCGACTGCCTCTAGATTTTTAGGGACACGACGATGCAAATGCAAAAATATGTCGGTTTTTTAGAGTATTTCGCCAGTGTGCACACTAGACCTCTCGGTATTTAGTCACCTATTTCTTCAGCACTAGCTGGACCAAGTTTACAGTGATTTTCTTGTGACTACTGGTGCCAACAGGCCTTTGAGCTAGAAAAATTAGAGATGGCAGGATTTGCTCTTGGCAAAATATAATAGAGTTTCAAAACTTAGGAACCACAATCTGCTGACCAAAGAACAACGAGTAATAGCGTCTGTGTTTTCGGATGGGCGGGGGATATTTAAACGTTTAGGACCGCTTTTATTGGAGTTAAGAAAACATGACTGTGATTGAACAAACCTCTTGAAGTTTCATACTGACTATCTAAGCTCAAGTACTAAAGGATGCAGTATGAATGTTGGTATGTTTTTTACTGACACGTCTATGTAGAGGGAATGTCCCATATCGTCCTTGTTTTCCTCCACCTTGGTGTATCAAGCAAAACTCTCCAGGCTTCTTAAAGTAGTCGAATTTTATTCGTGAAATGAAACCTTGCCATACTGTTTGGCAGATACGCCAGTTGGCACAAGAACGAGAGCGTCCACGATCATCCAGTTGCCTTGAAGCTGTTGGGAGACAACGCTCGGCTTCAGTACTCACACAGATTCTCGGTGTTCCAACCAGATTCCCTGGTTAGCGGTGGGCAAATCACTCGATGCCCTCACATAGGAGGTCTAAGGACAGCTTTCACGAATCCATATTGTTTCATCTGAGTACTTTAAGCCGATGTTCACCTAATAGAATACAAAAGCCGAGGAACATCCACGAGCGGTTGAAACGTGATAAGATAATGATACAAAACGGCAACAGATGCCGGCATCACGCGTTAGGTCTCTCAGGCTTTGGTGTATTACCGCCCCCGTACCACTCTTGCACCATACCAGTGTTGCCGGAAAATGTCCATCAAAACAACTTTAGCGTGGTAATAGGTAATCTGGCGACATGTCATTAAACGAATGTTTAACGTCTTTGCCATCCTCAGGATGACATAACAAATTAATGCTCGTTGAGCAGTAGAACAAACATGTGTCCGCTCAAATATTTTCTGTTTTATAGGTGTATGGATGGGTAAGCTATGGACTCAAAGACCTGACCCCGCATTGAGCGCAATCCTACATTCACTAGCGAGACCGAGTCCCGCTTGCTTTGCAGCACTGAAAACTTTCGCACTTTAGAGCTTCTCAACCTTGCATGAATAGTCGTTCTTCAGGCTGTTCTGTAGACTGTGAGATCCTTCCAGTGTAAGCATAAGTCTTTTTTCAAAATTGACCAAAAGGCTGTCTTAATGGCAGAATTTCAGGTGTTCTAGCGTTCGAAATTCACTCTTTGGTTGAACGTAGGAAAGGTTTTTCGGGATACAAGTTACTACCGTTGGTTTTAAATGTCGTAAGTTTTACGCTGGACATCATTCAACTTTGACGCTGCTACACAACAGATTTTGTGCTTCAGACTTCAGCGCGTTGTGCCTAGGAGGGTGACGCTCCTGTGACTATCCGTTTGTTGAAGACACCCCTTCCTCTCATCACGGGAATTTCGACTTCAGACCTGGATTTTTGTACACTTTTCTATACTTTCCAACTCGCGTATGGCAGATATTGATTTCTTTATAGCTCTCATCCTTCCACCCTAAGCATTCCCCCTAGGTAATCCGTCCGGTCTGGCGGTATCCCATTTTTCAGATGGGCTGCGCCGTCTACAGTTATGTGGCTGTGGGCAAGTCAGATTGGTTTGGAGTTGTTAGGCTTTGTAGCTCAAAGAAACATTGCCTGGTAAGTTGATTACTATTGGAAAGTTACGTTTCGAAGCTGATGGAAATCAATCAAGCTTGTCTGTTTTTTTGCAATGGGTTGTTTCTCTATCGGCTGAAGGCTTTGGAATTCCAGCCCACAGGTTTGTTACAGTCCACTCAAAAATTCTTCGTGACAACGGTGATCCGAGTTGAATTTGTTTGCTCCACCATCTGTCTTTTTGTTCTCCGGATATTTCAGAAGTTTGTTCCCGGGCTTTAACTTGTCGAAACTTGGACTGGTTTGAAGAGCACTGAAGTTTTCTCCAGAATAATCAGGTTTTGCTTCGTTCTTTCTTTAATCCAATTATATCTACAGCAGCTCTTGTATTTGCGTCCCTAATAGGGTCCATTAACTTTTGCACGATCTTGGATCCCTGTTGCCTACTGGCATTTGTGTTGAAGCTCCTCGAAATCTCAACGTAGCTTCCTGGTTTTACGACATTCTTAAATTCAGCCACAATTCTGCTGGTCCAAGAATTTTATGAGTACGATACAACCAGAGCTTGATCAGAACTTTAGCAAGCCCTATACAGCACTATCGTTATCATTACGGAGACCACTTTGCTGGTCTACGATACGGGTGATAGTTTGTCCAAGTCCACTACTTTGAAAAGTCAACTTGGCGAAAGATATCCGTCGCACATCGATCTATATATATATATATAAATATATATATATAAGGACATTAACTGTGTAAAGAATGATCACTAGGAGAGGGTGGGAGGTTTAGTTCGGTTTCCAACTAACGCACCTACACTTGTCAGTAATGACAAGATATCTGGACTTGCGCATTTAATTGAAGGCTGAAAATATATTCATGAGATAGAAATGTACCTCTCAACTCTCCTACCTTTTGACTGAAGGAGCCGCCTTAAAGAAGCCCTTTACATTCTGAGAAATATCTGAGATATTGAATTTTTTCTTGATGTGATAATACTCTTAAAACTGGTGAAAATTCTTGGGCATTCCATGATTGTTCATGCGTTTTGGAAGCACTGGATCATACAGAACCGGCTTTGTGATTTGGACGCATAGCCTATTTATTCCACATAAATATCAGCCACCTAGTTTGAAGTTGCTTTTATAGCCGCGCCCTTCAGAATGTGCGCAAAACCTCTCATTTCCGCTTCGAAGAACCCATAACCAGCACTAATAATTGCCGTGTTTCCAACTAATGTAACAAAGGAAAACCACAGATCTGCTTCAGGAAATTCCCAGTGTGCATCCATCGTTTACCCATGGTACGTCGCCCCCCTACGTTTCAGCCTGAATGATTCTCGAATGTGACTGTAAACCCACAACTCTCACAACGGTCGTTTGCTCAAAGGGCTTGGCTTTATTCCGTCGGTCCAGTGTATGTTATTATTTCTTTCTGTTTATTTAACTAAAGATTGTGATGTGAATTAGAATAGAAACACTCGCCCAGCACATTTTATAAGCCAGTGCACGTGAATATAACAGGGGGATGTCAGGAGCGACTTGGGATATTGTAGTGACGTTTTGGTGACACAAAGCGTTGCGCAGGCTTGAAGCAGCTTGTCATATCATTGGTGTGAAATGAATTGCTTCGGAGGAACAGCGGTTTGTTTAATAGTACCGCACTGAAGCGGATCAACTTGACCGCTTTTTAATGCATATTTCGGGACTGGCGAAATCAAATGTGGTAAGTCCGTATCCAGTTAGCAATAACCGCTTCGTAGCATGGCTAATGGCTTGCTGGAAGGTCAGCTGAGGTGAGACGTTCCTCTAGATTGCCTTTTTACTAGTTAGCCAAAGAATCAAAAATGTCCGATAACACGATATGATAAATGTTTGTGACGTGTCCCTAAATAGCTTTTAACAGCGGCAACCCGGAAATCCGCTTGTAGTTCGAAACTAACTAAAACCTACACAGTTTTACACTGATTACAGCAGGCAAGTTTTCTCCAAGAATTTTATGAGTACGATACAACCAGAGCTTGATCAGAACTTTAGCAAGCCCTATACAGCACTATCGTTATCATTACGGAGACCACTTTGCTGGTCTACGATACGGGTGATAGTTTGTCCAAGTCCACTACTTTGAAAAGTCAACTTGGCGAAAGATATCCGTCGCACATCGATCTATATATATATATATTATATATATACATTAACTGTGTAAAGAATGATCACTAGGAGAGGGTGGGAGGTTTAGTTCGGTTTCCAACTAACGCACCTACACTTGTCAGTAATGACAAGATATCTGGACTTGCGCATCTAATTGAAGGCTGAAAATATATTCATGAGATAGAAATGTACCTCTCAACTCTCCTACCTTTTGACTGAAGGAGCCGCCTTAAAAAAGCCCTTTACATTCTGAGAAATATCTGAGATATTGAATTTTTTCTTGATGTGATAATACTCTTAAAACTGGTGAAAATTCTTGGGCATTCCATGATTGTTCATGTGTTTTGGAAGCACTGGATTATACAGAACCGGCTTTGTGATTTGGACGCATAGCCTATTTATTCCACATAAATATCAGCCACCTAGTTTGAAGTTGCTTTTATAGCCGCGCCCTTCAGAATGTGCGCAAAACCTCTCATTTCCGCTTCGAAGAACCCATAACCAACACGAATAATTGCAGTGTTTCCAACTAATGTAACAAAGGAAAACCACAGATCTGCTTCAGGAAATTCCCAGTGTGCATCCATCGTTTACCCATGGTACGTCGCCCCCCTACGTTTCAGCCTGAATGATTCTCGAATGTGACTGTAAACCCACAACTCTCACAACGGTCGTTTGCTCAAAGGGCTTGGCTTTATTCCGTCGGTCCAGTGTATGTTATTATTTCTTTCTGTTTATTTAACTAAAGATTGTGATGTGAATTAGAATAGAAACACTCGCCCAGCACATTTTATAAGCCAGTGCACGTGAATATAACAGGGGGATGTCAGGAGCGACTTGGGATATTGTAGTGACGTTTTGGTGACACAAAGCGTTGCGCAGGCTTGAAGCAGCTTGTCATATCATTGGTGTGAAATGAATTGCTTCGGAGGAACAGCGGTTTGTTTAATAGTACCGCACTGAAGCGGATCAACTTGACCGCTTTTTAATGCATATTTCGGGACTGGCGAAATCAAATGTGGTAAGTCCGTATCCAGTTAGCAATAACCGCTTCGTAGCATGGCTAATGGCTTGCTGGAAGGTCAGCTGAGGTGAGACGTTCCTCTAGATTGCCTTTTTACTAGTTAGCCAAAGAATCAAAAATGTCCGATAACACGATATAATAAATGTTTCTGACGTGTCCCTAAATAGCTTTTAACAGCGGCAACCCGGAAATCCGCTTGTAGTTCAAAACTAACTAAAACCTACACAGTTTTACACTGATTACAGCAGGCAAGTTTTCATTCGACATATGAATTAGTAAAAGATTTAAGCAGTTTGAGAACTGATAGTTGTCCAACATGCACGACCACATCCAAAAATGTTGGCTGCCTCACTCCGAAAACCTATCGCGGACGCACGGAAACCCTGTACAACATCAACACTCATAGGATGGAAAAATCAAGATCAGTTTCTAAATCAGGCTACTGAACTATCGACCACTTCCGTTTTACCGTAAAGCGCAAGTAGGGGAAATGTTGTGTTGCTGAAGTCTAACCAAAAAAATTATCGTTTCTTGCTGGAGATATTGAGTGTTAGACACAGACGTAAGCATGTTCGGAAAAATGTGATGCAGAACGACACAGCCTGAGTCTACCTGAAACAAATTCTTGGAAGAACTGGGTACATGTGATTTGGTCCAGGGGAAAACGTCTACACAGTTTCAAAAATAGTCTGAAAAGGGTTATCAAGCATGAGATTGTATGGCTTCAACAGTATTAAAATTTGCGCTTGCTTTAAGCCGGTCCCAGTAACTGGCCTTAGCAAGCATATGATGACTGAAGGGTTATAACCTTAGGGAAAAATTTTGGTCAAGTGCGGGAAATTGAAACGGTTGGTTTTTACAACGATATCCACAAGCCTAAATAATTCCACGATCTTGCCAAGATGAAATATGTCGTTTACGCTCTAAGCATCGCACAGGTCTATCTCAGAGAACTATTTCACTCAATCTAGGACACCAAATGTCTTGTTGACATTTAAATTTGTACAACCGTTTCTTGCCTACCGATAATTTAACAAAAATCAAATATTTGGATAGCCCGTAAGCTTCTACAGGATATAACGGGAACAAGTTTTTTGTGAGACGCCAAATGCCAGTGACACACCGTCTACGCAAACTCTCATGCCCAGAAATCATGAGTGCTTTCTGTCTGATTTCCACAACATCTGTCCATTGCACTTCGCAGATCTTTTCTGGACTATGTGCCTGTCTCGACAATAAGTAATACCAAAAACACTAAACCATATCATTTTTAGAATCTTCGGATTTTCCCAACCGAAGTGTTTAGGTAAATTCAGCATTTGTTGAACAGCCTAAACACCGCGGAGTCTAGCTGTCAATTTTCACGTCTATTTTTTTCGCTTTTTCGTTTTGCCTTTTTTCCTGTCACTATGACAACCGTCCGATCTTCAAGCTAAGTAGAAAATATCAGAATGTTTAGGTTACAGTAAGCCTTAGGTTTGTCAGTGTAGTCACGTGTCAATTCCACAATCAGCAAGCCAATTTCTGACAGAGTGTAAAACATGAAGTGATAAAGATCCATTCGGACAAGCATATCATGACAATAGGAGGTAAATGTCAAACAGTAAAAGGCGAAATCTTATCAGACTATTCAATAGTGCGCTTCAAATTGCTAGTTGTGGATGATGAAAACATTTCTTTCTGAACGTTAATTTTAAGATAAATTCAGTCTCAGCTTTTGATGTGACCTGTTGGTTGTCAAAATTACGTCACAAAGACTTAACAATACACTAAGTCGACAGAAGTTGTTAGCGGATTCAGTGTAGTTTAACCGTTTCCTGAGATCTTCAAACTTGAAGAAACTAGTTTCACACTTTGTAAAAAACATGATGAAAAATAACCTTCAAAACTACATGGTCGAACTAAGGCAAGCCTAGTTTCAGGCGTCTTGTATGATACAAATTTGGTTATTGTACCCAACTGTCACACATGGGCCTGTATATAAGCAAAATATGTTCAAAGTATCATCAACGCCATTAGACTGGATGGTATAAAAGCTCACAAGATCATTGGAGACGTAAAGTGGTGAAACAGTGGGATAATTCAGTCAGTTGTGCATGTACACTGTAATGCTTTACTCACCGTGTCATGACATATGGTCCCCGTGTTAATTAGTCGGAAATTTAAAAATTGCGATCTTTGTTATGATACATTCGACCTAGCGAACTGAACGAACTTGATACGAGTATCAAAAGTCAGGTGAACATTTGCCTATCTATGGAAGGCGCTTTGAAAACGGGAAGAATGTGCTCTCTTCAGCCGTGAATCACTTACTATTGAAATGTTCGGCAGCGCCTGAGCCAGAAGCACGCAGGTTTCAGGGCTATCACCCCGAAAGAAGACAATAGTAGGTTTTTCACTCCACCAGCGTGAATAAGAAAGGTACAACGAGTACTTCGGAAAAAACCTGTGCATTGTCTTTGAAGAACAATGAATAGGAAAGGTACAACGAGTACTTCGGAAAAAAACCTGTGCATTGTCTTTGAAGAACACCTGGAAAGTTGGTTTTGTTATTCCCAAAGCACACCAGACAGGAGCAGTGCCCGGAGGTTCTGTTTTCATTCTGAACACCAAGTGTTTCGCCAGTGAGGCGCTGTATCTATCTGCAAATTACACTGGCATCTGCAAGAGACCAATGTTAACGTATATTCTTAGACCATGTTCATTCTACCTGAATGGCGGAAAATTAGGGACGGGAAAATTGACGACAAAATAACTGTGACGCGATTATTGCAGGCAGGCAGGCTGCCTGCAAGGCAGCCAGGCAGTCTGCACGAGGTCACTGCAAGATTTGACAGCCTATGACCAGTTTCACTCCTCATAGACAGTATGAGCCAAGCGCAGTCACCAGTTTTCCTCTGTAAAACTTGTGTTCCGCTTGGGTTCAAATTAGATTGAATTCGTGAAATGCGCTCTTTATACACTACTTTGGTTTCGTAGGGAGGCTCACTCGGATTCCAGTTGAGTTAGGCATTTAAGATATGCTTCAACTGGACGTGCTGCAAAAACCAACTCATGTTTCACTGGGAAAAATACATCAGATATATTGCAACAGGACAAAAGATACTAGTCCGTTGAGCTACATGAAAACGCACAGCTAACAGAATTTCAGATGAACGAAGCTGAGATGTTAGGCGGTCATATTAAACGTGTATTTATTGTGGTATTCGGCTGACCCAACCAATCGTGTGAAACAAATTACGCGATTAATTAATTCTATCCATCCATGTTAACTGGATAAAGTTGATCCAACCCAGATGCAAAAACGAAAAGATGTGGCATCATATCTTGATTATTACTGCCGGTAAAACTGTCGTTTTTCATTATTTCTAAAAAATCAGAGGTTTATCAACAATTTGCCTTTATTCTTCAATAAATTTATAATTTACTGACCTTCTCTTTTATTTCCGCAACTGTTGGACTCACCGTCGAATTTTCCAATGTAAACCAAATTATAGACGTATGCATCTGTTCCGCGAATTATTTTGTAAGATTAACAAATGAATAAAATAAAAGCATCTGAAATTGTTGTATTATTTATTTTTTGAAGCTGGAGGAGCATGTAACAATTTCAAATAATAATTGTGCTTACCCAAGCTTAAATCAATGCATTGTACTAGGACCAAAATATTTTTACTTAATTATATTACTTATGCTTCATGAAGAAATTGTTTTAGCACCTGAAATAACCATTACAGCGATCAAGCTGGAATGTAAAATAATGCGTAGGTTTTCAGTTTGATAAAATGTCAAACACAAACAGGGAAAAAAAAGATGTTGCAAAAGCAACGTTAGATGCTTCAAAGAAGATGTTGCAAAAGCAACGTTAGATGCTTGTGCTTTGCTTGTCTTCGACACAGTAGGCACAAAGAAAGTAGCACTCCTACGTGTTGGCATATCGAGAGAAAACGGCACAGTGTTCGGTATCCAGCTGTTTTATTACTCTAAAAATATGAAGGCATTGGAGCATCGAAAAAAATAAACCGGCTTTAATTATTAGAAAACAGTTGAACGTTACGGAGGAAGTTTGGAATATTGCACTTTAATGCATACATAAGTAAGCGCCACGCCTAATGTTCAAACAAGCCGATCCCGTTTGACTTTTTGTTTCATTCTTCGGCGGAATTCCGCTGGACATAATTATTGGAACTAATAAATTATTTTCAAAATTATAGAAGTGAATATTTCCAATTCCGGGAATATTTTTCGCTGACATTTTATAAATCTCGTCAAATAACATTCAAGTGGATTTGTTTAACGTTATAAATTTAATTTTGAAACAAATACCGGCCCAGAGCTAGCTAATCTGCTGACTATTTTTTGATGTGGATTCATGGAACTATTGTCACCTTTGATGAGAGCACACAAACGTGCACTCAGCGACAGTAGTCATTGTCTAAACTAACCCGAGGGAGGGCCTACACCTCAAGAAAATCAGCAAGCGCAAGTTATCCCAGCCATACTTCGCCAGAATTTTCCGCCTTTGGAGAAAAAGCAAAAGCACGCGTCCGGTAAGTCAAGAAAATCTACTTTACCCACCGAAAATCTTCACAAATAAGACAAGCTAGAGCAGCACACAAAAGTGCCCTGAGAACTGCATGGGTTTAAAATTTTGTACCTGTAGTGCAAGCCAAATCGCCTATTCCCATGAAACTGCACACATTCTCTCAGCGTCAATTATGTATTCTCCCTGCCTAACAACCATGTTTGCTCCATGCATCTGCCCGCGATGTTTCTCCAAATTTGCTTCCAATCTCCTAAAAATCAACAGATAGTCGTGCGAGCTTAAATTATTCCTCAGCAGACCCAAAAGCGGTTTATCCCACTATAGTTTAAACAAAGTTTTAGCAGAGTAAGTGAAATGCGCACGTAGGAAATCGACCAAGGAGTAGCACAATTTGAAGTACAAGAGGGACTTCAAAACATTGGATGCCCAGTAGGGGTAACGTAAGCAGTAACCAAGACGGGTACAGGTCCCGACCCAACAAGGAATGGGTTGGAACAGCAGTCGTCACAAACAAAACACGGATATCTGGTTTTAGATCAGCCGAGATGACATCAGACGGCGTGCTGACTTCAGTGATTAACCTAAACACAATTCCTCATATCCCAATCTTATTGTTTTGGTATCTCTTACGTACACGTATCAACAAAATCCGCGAACGACACCCAACAAATATATTCCAATAAACTATCCTAGAGCGGAAAAAACAAGGCCTCAAAATCCTGATTCAACTTGATGAAAAACTCTCTTATTTAATCTATTTTAAGTGGTAGTCATCCCCAATAACGAACAAACAGGAACTTCAGACCAACACCTATCGCTGCTCAACTTGACTAGTCATAAAAAACCTCACGGATTGTTTCCCTGACTGCCCTAAAACCTGAGATGATCCAAATGGTTAGAGCGCGAATTTAGTGACCGGAAGGTTCGTGGTTCGAACCCGACCTCTGCCTCTCGAATTTTCCTGTCTAGGCTTGGGCAACCTGGCAGTATCCCAGCCCTTGTGCAATCTTCGGTGGTATGACAATTAGGCACCGAAAGGGCGCTACAGGTGAACCATTTTAAAACCCGATCAAACTGGTAATTTTTTCACTTGTCCTGTCGAAACTTTTCTGTCGGAAGCAAAATGTTGCTCAGCAATAAATCCACTAAATGTTTACCTCAGCTTGCAGTAACAACACACTCTGGTTAGTTGCGGTGATTCGGCGGGCAGGTACCTCTTGCTGGACTAACATACACTTTTGATGAATAGCTGAGGACAACATAAATGTCAATGACGATTTCAGACAACACTGTATTACATTATATGTTTAAGACCCCATAAATTGACCTGACAGGCACACATATACTAAAATCTCAAAATCAGTTACATTTAGCTTTAAAAAAGAAATAATTTAAATACTATACCTTCCCCAGACAAAGACCGTAACACATTTTTTGAGGACTAATTTATAACTATCAACGTAAAATTGCTTGTTTTGCATGTCAAAAAACATCAAAGTGTTTCTTGTTTTTGTCGGGTTGAGAGCAGTTTTTTCCTAACTTTATCGGACATCAAAGTGTTTCCTGTTTTTGTCCGGTTGAGAGCAGTTTTTTCCTAACTTTATCTCCGTTGTTTCCCCAAGTGGCAGAATATTGAGAATACTAAAGACCAAGAAGTTTTCAAATGCCCATGGATGTGACCGACAAGCTATTTGACTGATCGGCCTTTCGTTTTCTTCCGTGAAAATTTACACTTAAACTCTTTGCTCCTCTTCTCGACTCGGAAACAGATCATGCAGAATACATCCTAATCTACTGTTTGGAAAATTCTTCCTAACCATGGGTATCGTTTGAATAAAAAAACCAAAAGTGAATGCTCATAGCCATTGCTTGGTAATTTTTCGTGTACTGCCAAAATAATGTATCTCATTTATCATACCAATGCTGATTAATTGGGAACAAATCTGAATATTTATCTAACGTGCTGTACACTTGTTACGTCTGCAGTCAGGATTGCGCAAACTAGATATAACGATAATAACTTTCTAAAAAGATGAATAGTACATTTTGTGACAATGAACCGGTTTTTTCTGTTTGCTCTATGCTTATTTTCTGTTTGATAAAGAAAAGGAATAAACGTATATACGTAATGCACTACTCATAAGGTTGCTGAAAACTCTTCGACAGCCCACGACCGGTTTCGCCCTTCTTTGGGCTCATCAGGTAGGCGCAGTCCCCGAGTTTCCGTCAACCTTATGAGTAGTGCATTACGTATATACATGTATCGCGATATCTCGAATATCGTAGCAACTGGAACATGAGGCGGCCTGGTGCAGCACATTCAGTTGCCTGAAAACATCAAAAACGGGGGATTCAGCTGGGTTCCAGGTGAGTCTTTCGCAAAAACCAAATTGATATGCAAATGAGTGTATTTCTCGAAAAGGAATAAACGTTTTGAATAAACTTCTAAAAACGTTGTGCCATTATGTCTAAGTGTTTTGGCGTGCCGGCCTTGCAAGATTGTTTTGATTGCATTCTGTCCCATCCAGTCCACACTTACTCGGCTACTTATTACCCAGTTTTGTTCACTAAGATTATTGTTATTTTGTTTTCATTATTTTTAGTACTAAACCACTAGCCTCGAATTTCCAGGAAGAAACGGAGCGCTTATTCACGCACTGGACCTGTAGTGGCAGACTGAAGTATTTAGTGTATATCAATCGTCAACTCTTGCTGATAGTAAACTTCCGAACATAGAGCATCTAAACCATCTTTCTGCTTCCGAATTAAAACATTATTCTGGGGACAAAAATCCCATCATGATCCATAAAGAATGAAACGAAGCCTGCTCAATCTCCAAGTCACGAAATTCCCAAAGCATTGTTTGTGTGGTGAAGTGTGGAAAAGGCTTCAATAAGATCGCAGTGAAGTAGACATCTTCAGTTTCAAACATACGCATATGAACGTTTAATAATCAAGTAGACATTTCGAACGCAGCTTTTTATTTAAAAACCAGCTTTCTAGAAATTTTTTAGACCTTGCCATAGTAATACGCCAACGGTGGAGAGGAAATGTCGCAAGAAAAACTGTTTTATCATTTATTGATAGGTGCTCGCTAAGTGGCATTGTAAATGGCACACATAAAAATGTTATTCTGTGACATTTCTGCAATCTCGATAAGTTGATTAGGTAGAATAAATATGTGGACAAGTTGGCTATTCACCTGATAAGTTATAACAAGAACCAAGCAGCGGGATAAGTGTTTATTCACGCCCACAGCCTACTTGTTATACGCACTCGCCGAAATAGAGGTTCTTGACGTGAGAAGCGAAATAAACGTTTCCGTGTGTATCTCGTTATTGCAAGCCAATCGTCCTGAACGCAGGACGCAAGTTTTGAGCATTTAGTGTGCATTTGTTCTATAGAGCTTCTGAAGCTGCATTTAGCAGTTTGTTTTGATTTTGTCTCTCTCTTCAAGCAATTTTTGCCGACTGATGGCCTATTAACCCTTCCGAAGCAGTAGTTTAATGTTTGTTTAACCCCGTTTATTCTGGGGCTTTTTTTAAACCGCCTCTTTTCTTTGGCATCCGCAAAAGTATTCTCACGCGGTGAGAATACAGTAGTAGTGAGTATATTGTTTCGGAACGATAATAAAATTCCATGCATTATACGTGTTGAAATCGAAAAAAATATTGGTCGTTAATTCAAAGCAATTAATTTTTGGGTTGACGCGCCTAATTGCACCTATCAGCAAAGGTATACAAATGGTCAGATGTTGCATATTACGCTTTTGAATCACATTTCACCTCATTTAGTCTTTTCGGTGAATTATACACAAGCGCCTGCGAAATTGGCACCCTTTCCGGATTAGCATAAATTAAGAGATAGCCAGAGGTTCCACCGTTCCGGGTTAGCATAAATTAAGAGATAGCCAGAGGTTTCTATTTTTTTGTCCTGTTTGAAAATAGGCCTTGTTTTCCGAGGCACGCAATTGTACACAAAAGTTTGTTCGAATAAAATTCTTTGAGTAACCTTCATGCTTCTGCACTTCGGATTAACGTGCTCAGGCTTTTGTGCTGTGCATGTGTGCAGGTTGACAGACACAAAAATGGAAGTTTTTATTACGTCAAAAAGACCGGTAGCATTCGCCTTTCCACCTAATCAACTTTGCTATCGTGAATATTTTGGAAATTCGGAAAAACTTTATGTGCTAACTAGCGGCATGGTGTTGGCTCCGGTTTTGTGAATGATTGCTTCATGACCCAAACCGTTCTTCGCCCACCAAGGTGACATCTTCAGTACACTAGAGTTTAGTGGTCATATGACATACTGACATGCTTTCTGCATAAAAATTTAACACAATATCATTTTAAAAGGTATTAGGGCCACACTGGTTTAGTGGGCAAGCTCACGCTATTTGTGCTAGAAATGAAAGTAAGGAAAAATTTGCGTGATGGGATTTGCTTTCACAAACCAAGATAATTGTTTCACAAATGAGATGACGCACGAAAACGTATGATTATTTTGCTGCACGTCTTTGACCAAAACCTGAAAATCGAAGAAGAATCACCTTACTCGTCATGTTATTGTCGTCATGTTGCCATCTGATTTCGAAAATGGTCGGAACTCACAAATTAGCGAATAATCACCGCATACGTGTATCAGAGTATGTGAGGTTAACCACCATATATAAACCAACGAAAAAACATATTAAAGGCCAGTGCTGAAAAGTATACCAGTAACTCCAACAAGCTGACGCCCGTCCCATGCAGCTTGGGTGTCTCCAAACTTACCTGTCTGAAAATTATTCTCATGGTTGTAACCAGGGTTTTCACAGGGCGGGTTGAAACCTTATGATACTCCTGCAACGTCACAACACCGATGCAGTCACATTCACTATTTGGAATCATTCAAGTCCTAGTGTGGTGAAAATGGTCCTCAATTACATTGTCGCAAAACAACAAAATACAGTGACTTATAACATTGGTCTCGCTAGGTTGAGAAAAGCCTTGTTGTCTCAGAGGTGAATTTTTAGTGTATAAAAAATTAAGAATAACGAGTAATAATGGAATAAAAAAGAAGGAAGCGTTACATAAACTTGCTGGTAAATATTTTTGCGGGTATCGAGCGCAGTTGGTGAGATATGGGTAAGACGCCGGATACTACTGACGAAGCACGCGAGTAGTCAATGGTTGGTGTCCAAGTTTCGCTCCCGCGTCTGATGGAAGGTGAAGTTTATTATTGAAATTGTGGAACTCCCTTGCAGCGTTCGTTTACGGTTGTGCAATAGTCAATGAACATCTAGGAAAGTTCAAGATGGTGTATGAGAATGCTCCATTTTTAAAGACTTTGTACATATGAGATGTTTACTTTCCTGTCTAATGACTTGTAACTGCTTAGATCGTGTTTGCTAATAAGAGACTTCGCAGCAATGGGCTTTCCTCATTGCACAGGTAACAGACTGGCATAGTAGGAGTAACAATGAGTGTAGAGTTTTGACGCGTGGAAGAAGGTGAAGCGGCCGTAGATTAAAAAAATGGTGAATGAATTCTCGGACACTTGGGGAATTGCTCAATCATCACTCTGTTCTAATGCGGTGCAGAACGACGTACGACACAATGGTACACTATCTATGCTACCCTGTATCAATCTGTATTTTTCTATACAACACCGCTATGTTCCACTGTACTGTCGTGTGTTCAGAGAACCAAGTTCCCGGGTCCGAAATACGCCAGCTTGTCCCATGATGATGATACTCACACCAAAATTTCGCAAGTTGCAACCAGTTTTCAGCAATGGATCCCGTTAGACTTGTGCGTAATGCAGATGCGCCTGATAGTTGGGTGTCACTTGCATCTGAGTATCCTAATTTCTGTAAATCTGCGAGCTGACCTTGCGTGAATGGCCTTGGGGAGACTGCTGAGCTATGTGCTCCACTGAGTAAAAGTGTATCGAAACCCTTATGTTCTATATACAGTAAAAGGCGTTAGCTTTGCTTGCTGTATGCAGTGTAATGCAGTTGCTCAAAATTCAGACAGCAAATTCCGCTTAATAGCTAAAATACCAATGAAGACGTGTTTGAGATAGTGCTTACGTCTACGTGAGAACGGTTCATCTACTAGCCAATAATTGTGCAGGTCAGGGAAATCAATAACCTGTTCCGTAACTCCATTTCTTTCAACCAATTGAAAGTCAAAACAACGATTGGTTCACCGTGTGAATAGGATTTTTGGAAAACAGCTGATTCAGTATGTCGACGATGAAACTAGTGCCTGTCGTGTATCTGTCTATGTTACCAATGTGTTTTACTAATTCGTTTTTGTTGACTGCTGAGCTGGTTGTCTCTAATTCAACAACCATGATAGTTAGTACACAGTGCAAAGTGTGTTATCTATTTGTTAGTAGTAGTGATAATAATAATAATCGTTCAGCAGGAAAACCCTTTTGGTGCACAGATGCCAAGCCATCCAAAGGAAGCATGAGAGCTGAGATACTACTAGATTGCTGAGGCCTAAACAGGAGCAGCAGGGATGCTGAGGTTGGGTTGAAACCATAAAAATTTCGGTAAGTAAGTTTGCCCTAATCACCGAGATATCTCGAGTTCTACCTCCCTCTTAGTTGCACAGTAACAATAGAGTATCCCAACTCACAAAAAATACACAGTACTTTCATGTGTTCTCGACAGTTCTACTGGGGCGGAAGACACTACCACATCAAGAGCAAGCGGGAACAGAATGAATGACCAGCAAAGACTTCTGCCAAACCAAAACTTGTTTCTTCTGTTACCCATCAAATCCAGCAACTGGCGGAATATCAACACCTTAGGCCTGAACCTTTAATTGTCCGATAAGCACAACCACACAGTATGGTACATTTGTTACGTCCGTGCTATGCCGAGTTTCGCCCAGTGGTTACAGCTTCTCAGGGCTTCAACTAAATCGAAGAGCGGTAGACCATGTTCCAGCTACACTGAACTCTATGGTTTGACAAAACATACACTAAGATGGATGCAGTGTTTATGAATGTGTTACCGGATGTGCATGAAGCAGAGCTCTACATGCCGAAAATCAGCATCTGGGTTTCAAGGACAGCGAGAACGAAAGGGAAACCATGAAACTACTAACTGTTTGCTAATCACATGGCTATATAATAGGAGGCTGTATAAACTGCGCAAACAATGAGCGGTTAGACGATAAAACCACTTGTTTGTGGAGGGGTTCTTCTTGTTTGTAGTGAACAGTGGTCAACAAAACCACCACATTTAGGCTCCAGTCACGTTGCATCATTTTTGTGCGGTACCGATGTATTTGAATTTCATGCGAATTTCATGATCAATAGGTTTGGACAGTGTAAAATTCGTAGGGACTGCAGTTTTATCAGATCTGCCCAGAAATCGTTTAGGAATTGTTTGAATGACCACCAAAATCCCCATGTGTTTCGATGTTAACCGCATTACGAAGACAGATCCAAGGCATTGGTAGAATCTCACGGCTAAATAACTGAACATTCGTCTGTTGAAACGCATCCATGCGGGCGGGGAATAAGGTATTCTAGTCTCAAGCTCAACATATCCAGAGTTTTTAACTTCGACTGAAATTATGAATCCCAAACCAAATTACTTGAGAGCGTGGTCATTAGGCGGCATTGACTATTAAACAATATGATGTAACTAATTGTTTGATGTAATCGTTCATCACAACATCCCGGGTTTAACTGCGATAGGGTAGCAAATGTGCCGAAGAAAACAAACGACAAATGTCCAGCAGTGATTTCCTATTCATTACTGCTTTGATGTGTTCGACTCATGCAGAGAAATATTAGTATGCTCATACCTAATGCAAAGAACTGCCATTTTTCATCTCGTCGGATGAGTGTTGCTCCTTATCGAGGGGGGTCGACTTGAAAGGGCTAATCAGGAGTCATCATCACGAAAAGGAGTCACCAGGAGAGAAGAGGGATCCAGTAGGCTGATAAATTTTTCACACAAATTACTTTTGGTTCAGCTAGAAATCATATGCGGAATGCCAGTTCGCCTACTTGGGGAACAAAAAAGACCAAAATTTAAGGGGATCAATTTTATCCAGGGTTGTAATATCCAGGGTACTTCGTCTTATACTCTGGCCACTAACGTGGGAAAATTTCGAGCTGTTGTGTGTCTGTCGAAGCCTGAGGGTGAACGCTGCCGTGGGTAACAATTAAGGCTGCGTCTGAGTAGGGGAAGATGAAAGTAGCCATTCACTCTCGCGTTGCTTTTTCTAAATAAATGAAACCAATCAATGCTGAAAAGCCAAAAACCACTGAGAGTTTCCAACCCGCGGCCTTCCGGCCAATAGGTGAACAGCTAACCGTTGGGCCAGGGGCGGCTGATCAGCAGTGCGGAAATCTCTCACTTTGACAGGACTGGCCGGAAGGTCGTGCGTTCAAAACTCTCAGTGCCAATTGACTTTCCAGCATAGATTGGCTTCATACACGGGGAGAAATTTCTGCTTAAACTATCAAACTTCCTCACCCAACCATCAAGCGTTACGTTTTGTTTTAATCCTTTGTTACTGCTGCAAAATCTGCTGCTAGTCATCATACACGTTCACTTCTCTCTTTCGTTCAAATTCTTTTGTTAAATCCCACTTCCTCAAATGGCTAGACAGGGTCACAGAACAAGTAATAACAAACTATTCTACTTATTTTGTTGAGGATAATCTGTTCAGTGTGTCTTTGCAGGTGTTTTTAAAAAAAAATAGCCGTAGATAATCAGCTTTGTTAACTTATGTAAATAATCTGTGATCGAGCGGAAAACGATGCACCAATAACGTTGAGATTTCAAGATTTAGAAAATGATTCAACATTCAGTACTCCTGTTTACCTAACTATGGAATAACTTGAATCCGGGGGCCATTTTCTCTATAGAAATTACAATAACCCCCCTCCACTGAGGCCTGGCCATAAATCATATATGAGGGCATTTCGGCCTTAGAAGAGATCTCCTCTACATTTCAGCATCATTCCATCCGGAATACTTTATAAAGTTGATACTTTCGTTTTGCATTAATGACTTTGAGTTTTCCCCCAATGATCTTTGGGAGGGACATTAATCCAAGGTTTGTGTGGCCGTCATCCTCATAGTTTATCCGGGACTAGTGGTTCTATTCCGAACGAAATGAACTTGACATAATCAACATCGTCCAGCTACGCAAGACCATTACTTTGCGTAGTGCACTCAAATACCTTTGAGGTAGCTAACACAAATCACCCAATAAAGTTTTTTGTCCGCCGTTATCCAAACCGCGATGACTGGTTAATTGCTTTCGCCTCTTTAGTTCTGTTTAACCCTAAACTTAGTACAAATAATTTCACAACTCGTTGGCATTCCTTATCAATTCGGTTTTTTCTCAATCACAAATAAACCCAGGAAACCTCGGTCTTCCCTCGCACGTCACAACATCTGGTTAGGCAAGCTACCAAATAAGCATTTTTAAGTTGCGCACCTTCCAGCAAGTTGTGATGAGTGACAACTTCGTTAATCGTTTTAGGCACAGTCGATTTTACTGAGTGCAAACCGATGGCAGGTAGTGTTGTTTTTTGACGAAAATGAGAAATGAAAAAACGTATGGGCTGAAGTGCGATAAATCAAACGCTTGCAGCTAGTTGGCAGCTATTCGGCTTGGACTAGATGCACAGATTTTTCCGTGCGTAGGCTATTTTCCGCCTTATAAACATAATTTCAAAGAGTGATTTATGGTCCAAACCCCTTTAGTCAGACAACACGGTTTTCATTGATGTTTCGAAATACTATGACGAGGCGAAATCGAGAAATCTTGGTCTAGGAATTCCTCATTTCCTAGTTTAGTGGAGCTCGGGAAATAGGGTCAACAAAAAAGATATCTAGGACATTCTCCGTTTTTTGTGGCTGCCCACGTGTTTTAACGGTCTACACAGTTAAACGGTTCGGACACATGATCTCCAGTTGTAGATGATTACGTCGAACCGGCAGGTGGTTGTTCCGTTGTTTTGCTAGCCATAACTGCCCCGATGAAAACTGCATGTAAGTTCGCTGAAAACTTCTGGACAGGCGACACGATTCTCACCAGATGGGCGTAATTTCCTGGTTTCCGGTAACCTTACATTTTACCTGAACGAGAGCTCTAAGAAGCATGTGAACTAGTCTCACTTGCCCAACAATTTGGTTTTAAAGGGATATCCGCTAACCAAATACGCCGTGTAAAGGGCAATCACACATGAGTAAATTAGATAGGTGAACTCAAAATTTCATTTCATAGGATATGTTATAAGTGCACCCTACTCAGTACAAAAGAATTCTGATCGAGTGCTATGTGGAATGTCTTTCTGGTTGAATCACTTTAGTGTCTGAACTTGATGGCTGAAAATGCCGTTTACGCTAAACAGCATACCTTCAGGTGAATGGGCATAGTGTCTGCATAAAATTTGTCATATGGGTTGCACTGAAACTCACATGGAAAGAGCGAGCAGAAAACGAAAATTACGCGGTGCGTATAGGTAAATACACTCGCATGTACTGTACGATCCTGTGCTAAGGCCGTGATCTCAAGGCAAAAAATTGGTTACTTAGCCTAAACGCACGATCTAGGAGTCCTATCTGACAAGTAACGGGCAGTCTACTTCAACGTAGGACGATCAGGAACAATTGCGGCGAAACTGAGTTCTACGAACTTCACCTGCGTTTGTTCGGTAATCGCAATTGGGCGGTCAAGCAGTATATTGAATTCAGATGTGGGCAGACGGTACAGACAGGTAGACCGTGGTTCTATAAGAAAATAAGAGTAAATCGTGTGCAAGATTAAAGGAAGGCTTACGGCTAGGTTGAACCTTGGGCAGTTAGCAACACACAAGGGTGCAGAAAAGGGCAGTGTGCTATCGGACAAATTAAACGAGACAAATGTCGTTCAGTTCAAAGTTGAACAAATGTTCCACAACAAGCCCAGAAATGTGAGCAAATCGACTACAGAAAACAGGTAATATAAAATCGACTGTGTATAAATTAGAATAGTTCAGTCTTGAAACTGGAGCAGCCACCGGAAGGGTAATGAATTGGTCTGAGGAATAGGGAAACACAAATAATTACGTCAGGTAATTAACATGTACAATGATACTGTGTAGATCATTCAACAGACAATTTCTTTGTCTCACTCGGAACGACAGTTGATGCACATTCTTTGTGTAGTCAGAGTTTGCGAACCGCACAACACAACAGCGTGACTAGCTTAAGTCGTCTTTCACACATAACGCAACTGTCCTTACTTGAGAAATTAATCTAAACCCTAGAAGTACATTTCTTTGTCTTAATTGTGACTGACTGTTTTCCAATTCCTCGAGACTACCATATTAATTGTAACCTAAAGAAATAACACCCTCTTCTCAGCTCTGTGTTGTTCCACTTGTAATCAAACAGAAGAGTTTTGCTTTGAGATTTAGCAACTAAGTACTGAGTTACGGGTCAATAACCAGTCAGCACATGGTGGAGAGGCTGAAAGATAAATAATGCAAGATAAAGCACAATCCGTGACAAAAACTGACAAAAGTGGACATACTAAACACATTATAAAACATGATGACGTGTCCGCCCAAACGTTCGGAAGCGCTGTGGCGAAAATGACTGAATAGCATATTTTCTTGTTTCCGGTATCACTACTACGCGATAACTTACTATCAACTGGCGTCTAGTGAACACAGCATTGGAGTTCTTTGCTGTGTACATTGTAGAGTGGTCCCGCAAAACGTATCGAGCATTACTTGCAAAAATCCCACGGTGGTGGCCAAATCCTTATCACCTGAAAGTAAACACAATATACAAAAGGTGGATAACAGATATCTTAAGGGAGTTTTTTTCATCTAGACGAGTCTTGCTCTTGCATTTGAACATAGCTTTCAATTCATTTAACTTAACAACTCCTTGTGCACAATGCGGTGAGTTTCTGAGATAAGCGCACCGTCATCATTTCCTATCTCGCATAATGTTGTAGGAAACTGGTTGTTAATTGATTTTGTGTTTGCCACTTTGAACGTTCTATTTTCATTAATTGCGACGATGTTCAAATGAAAATTAGACCAGTTGTTCCAGATGCTTACCTAAATATGTATTTGGTAAACGGGAATAGTTTGCAGCAGCTGGATTGCAGAACAGTTTGCGCTGTAAGGGTCAATTAATTCTTGGGCAATGCTATCTCTAGTGCAGATTAGTGAAGAAATCTCAAAAATGAAGCCGTACCTGGAAGGTAATATAAACCCTTCTCCGGAGTTTGTACGGCAGAGATCACTCGTGACTTTCAAATAATTTATGACGGTTCCGTTTTGCGGCGATGTTATTCAACCGGTAACCAATATAATAATATTATACACTCCCCATTTTCCGCTGAACCAACTCACCTTTTACTTCATCAAATAACCCCATAATCTCTAAATGCCAAAAAGAAAGTTGAAAAGCAGCAGATGAAAGCGCTGCTAATTGGGAGTTGATAGTCACAAAGGAAGATTGTTGCCAAAGTGATCAAAAGTTGGTCAAAAGCGATATTTATCATTAGCAAATAACACATGCCATTCCATGGTTAGTTCTTGACAACCACAGAAGACCACCTACTTTCAATTCTAAGGCAATCCGTTTGATTCTAGGCGTGTCAACTCCGTCCAGCTACAAACGTACGTTTCTAAAGGTTGCGCTTAAAAAGCAGGCACAAACAACATTCGAAGCGTTAGGGTCAATCGTTGGTCACGTGTGCTAATTCTGCCGAATCCTTCGTGGTAATGAACAAATTTCTAGCAAAGCAGGGTAGAAGTAGTTTCACGGCTACCGCTAGATTCAGCCAAAGAAATTGCTCTGTCTGTTTACGATTAAGACTGACAAGCTGGGTCAACACCGCCTAGCTGTCAGCTGTGTGGTCCATGCCAACTAACGCTCCATAGGCGGCCTGAGGTTGTTATATTTAATACATTTTTATGAAGGTTATTCATGTGGAATTTCATCTATTCTCTTATTGCTCCTTTACGTTCAGTTACTTTTGTTCATTTAACAGACAT
Organism: Clonorchis sinensis; assembly: GCA_003604175.2. Lineage (NCBI taxonomy): Eukaryota > Metazoa > Platyhelminthes > Trematoda > Opisthorchiida > Opisthorchiidae > Clonorchis > Clonorchis sinensis. The sequence goes on along the minus strand of CM030373.1, from coordinate 21,028,377 downwards.
ATAACTAACTAAACCCAAATGGCCGTTCTTAAAATCACATTTACCTGACCACTTTTAGGGTGTTTTTACATCTCGGACTCCAGGCAATCGTTTTTGTTCCCCAAAGCAATTTATCTAAAAGCGGCATCCTGTGCTGATGCAGTTAAACCCGTCCCCTCTGTGCCTAACTTCTTGCTCGGGCAGAGTTGCCAAACGAAATTCTAAGCTTCCTGCATGCAACTGTAATTAGATGGCGATTACAAAGTAGTAAGCAGAGCGAAGGAAACTGGAGCAGCAATTATCGATGGAACGATCAGTCGGCCAGAAGCATGCATTCCTTCCCTAGATAGCACAACAAGCTAAAATTATGAATGTAGAAGAAGGGCTTAGCACGTGGTGTGAATGTGTTTGTGGTGTCTGTGTGCATATGTGAAGTATTTTCTACGTGGGCTTGTTGGACAACGGTTTACGGTGAATAACCTCGGCTAAAAGTTACTCAAGATGCGTTGGCGTGAGGCAATCCAAACAGTTAAAATGCTTCCGTTCCATTTTCAACCTCAACTGAACAAAATACAGTAAAAGTCTCGGGTGGCGTGAGAGAAAACGGTTAACTTAAGTTGTTTTCCGGTTCAAGTCTTTGAAGCAGATCAACCACTGCTTGCAAAGAGTTCGGGAAAAATTAATAACTACAGCTTGTAACATTCTGTAATAATCCTACTTCTTACTTGTTTTTTATCTGTTCATGTTGGAAAGGTCCTTCAAAACTGGGATTTTCTGTCCCCTGGAAAGTGATGTGTGTGTTTTAATTTTCTGTAGGGCTATAAACATAACTCAGCATTTGGTCACTCCACATTGCTTTTATTGTCTTCACCGGCATACGTGCGGAAGACATTCGCCTTTCAAACGAGAGCAGACCATGTCTCCTTTACTCTGGTCTGCGCGTATTTGGCCCTGTCGGACGTGTTTTTAAATTCTTGTTCAACCGTTTTGCTTACCCATGCGTTTCCCGATATTCAGACCACCTAGACAGGAAAGACCGCACTCAAAGTAGTTCCTTCCTTTGGTGTATTTGTTTTTCTCCAACGCGATTTTATTTTGACAACTCTGATAAGGACAAATTGATTATCTGTGTGCCTGGAACGAAAATTTATCGCTGTCAATGTGCAGTGCGTTAAGCTGTAAAAACGTGTATCACGTGTTCGACTGCGCGTTCACTTGTTCTGTCCGGCACTCGAAGGTAGTAAACGGGATCTGCGGTGTGCGTAACTTGGTTTCACTAGCCCATTTCATGAAAATACTGGTGCCTAAGGAAATCGTACCCTGTCAGCGTAAACAGGAGGCTGGGACTTTGTAAAAAACAGTGCGTTTTGGATGCATTGCAAATAAACCTGGAGTGCAATGAAGAGGACTGAGAGCATTCTGCATTTAACCACTGAAATCTGGCACACAGTACACGTATAGTCCGTTCTTTAATGCCTTTTTAGTGGTAGGTTTTATGAAAATGTTGCCAAACCTGGCGCCTTTTTTGAGGCTTTGTTTTGCTGATTACTGTGAATCACTGTTGATCACATTTTTCAGAGAGTACAGTTTTTCACAGTGTCAAATTAGCAAATCGACTGGGTTGGAGTGAACTTACGGTGTTCCTGTTGATCTGTCATTCTTCTAGACGTTGGCTCTGAATACCTGGGTTTTACGAAAGACAGAGGATTCTCCAAACAACAAAATCAGTGACACGGGTTTTGTGGAGCCTGGAAGCGTCACAGTGGGTGAAAAATAGCTACATTTCATGAGAAGATGATAGAAACATTTTGGGAGAATTGTGCACGACTTAATTTTATGGTGCTTTGTATCAACTACCAGCACGATATTGCGGTGGAATAGGTACCCAGGAAATTGCCATAATGCCGCTTGTTTTACTTCAACTATAAACATTTGTCCTCAATTTTACACTCAAAAAGTAACTACGCAAGGCCTTGAGAAAGCGGCTTACTTGAAGTTTAGGCCGCCTATCGATAGAAGCCACCAGAACGAAAGTGGTTAGCCACAAGTCATAAAAACGTCAATGAAAAGTTGCATTAATCGAGTGGTGCAATAGTTAACGCTACCCTAGTATGTTGGTTGATCACATTTACGAAGCTCTTTCACCCGAGTTTTCCTGGAAAAGTGACCAATATTTGGAGAAAACATTTCAAACCTTACGGGAAATCATCCCGTATCAAAAACTTAACTTATTTTCTAGGCCCTCATCCATTCGAAATGAAAAGTTTACTTCAGCTACATTAATTTATTTTCAAATGCAATTTTTAAACCATTTTTCCAAAAGTTGTTGATCTACCCGATCAACTTCTAACGGCTTACAAAAAAACAATTCTGAACACCATCTCTCTTCCATCGCTGAACAAATCTGCTCATCCAAATCCGCGTGGACAGGTCCTATGATTTGTTTTTCGTGTTTTCATACATCTGTCACTTTTGTTAATATCATAATCACGCATATTTTACGCTTTCAAGTACTGCTTTGGGTGTATCTCTGTCAGTGTCAATGGGCATATGTAGTCGTTTGGCGTCATATATGCAGTAACTAATAATTTACTCCAAAGCGGGTTTTTTTTGGGTGTGTACTAATCAAAAGCATGGACATTAAGCTCCGATTGTCGCCAGTCCTGCAGGCTCGCTTGGGTTGAATCTCCCAGAATTGGTGACATTCACAGGTAACACCCAGATACAATTTACAAACTCACGACTCCTACACAAGCGGTAGAGGCTTAGATCCCTGTTTAGTTCACTCAGACGCTTCTCAGTTTTTTGTATTTTTAATTTCCACTCGTAGAATCAAATGCTTAGGGCTGGACATACAAAGAATACTGGTTTTACATCCTATTCCGGTATCTTTTGTGCGAAACACAAAATATTTTCTGCTGAGTTAATAGGTACTGATCACAGGTACACAAACTTTGAAGCAACTGTTCAGTTTCTAAATCTGATACAAATTAAAGCAACTCAAAAAGAGATGAGCAAACTCCTCGATAGACAGATGTGTAGGAGGATATTGTTCTTCCTTGTTTGCTACAAGTTGTTCACCGTATCATACCAGAAATCGATCAGTGCTCTTAGGTGATTTTTTCTTCTTAATTGGTCCACTCACAAACTATGAATGTTTGTATAGATGGGCTAAATATCGAACTCCAAACATTGCGGTTTTTATCCCCGCAAGTTCTTCTTTGAGAGGTAACATGTTTTTAAACGTGCATAAATATCATAAACATCTCGACTTTTTGCTGGAAAGAAGAGCCTTGCCATCTAATGAAGTAGAGTTTTTCCAGCAACACATGGCATGTTTTGACTGTCAGGCAGTATTTACTGATAAAGAAATGAGTTTACTGGATTGACTGTTTCTAAACTAATAGTTCACTTGGATATCACACAAATGGCTTTTCCTGGAAATTGAATAGATGACACCGAATGGCTGAGATTGAAAATTTCTTCCTACTTCTTGTGATAAACATCCATGGTTTTTGTAACCCGTCGGCACTCTGTGCTTTCTGGTCGGGAATCAGACCAGTCGGACTGAAGTGAAGCTCTCTACCACATGTTGACACTGGAACAAACAACAACAAAACCTCGTTGAAACTTGTGATGAACTGACCATCCTGATTTGCTGCCGCTTGAAAACAAAGGTAACACGTAATCAACTTCGTTACGCATCGCGTAGTTGCTGATGTGATTACTGTTGTTTTGATCCGTTTTGAAAATCTAACTAGATTATCCAAATAAATGTATAAAGTAGTGGTCACACAGGCAATGTATAGCTAAGTGTATCTGGTGTGTAGATTTTAGATTTCGAAACAAGTGCTCAAATATCCAACCAGAGTTAACCAAGAACATTGTCGTAACCGAGTTCGTCATATCTGCTATCTACCAAAATAATGTTGGAATTTGGCCTGATAAAGGGGGGGTGTAACGGTGGATACCACTGATGCGGCATTTGAGTAGCACGTCTTCTCGTAAATCCGTTTCGCGTCTCTTGAAAAGTGAGATCTCTTGCGGAATTTGTGGAATCTCTTTGTAGCATTTGCTTGCAGTTGAGTAGCAGTCAATGAATATCCAGAAAAGTTGAGGAAGACATGTTCAAGGAGACGGTGGATATTCAGATTTGGTAAACGAGATGCATATGAGAGTTTTGCTTCCCTGTTCAATCGTCTGTAACTGTTCAGTTGGCGTTCTCAAATAGACAACTTCGCAACGAAAGCCTTCTTCCTTTCATTCCTGATAATCATTCATTCGATTATTTATAACCGATATTTGTGCTACATTCACCATTTATCTGACATCTCCTCCTCGGCATCCTGAGAATATATTCACTATGATGGTTTTATTGATAGTCTGTGGGATAGGAAATGGAAAGCGGTTACATGTCTCACATTCCAACTTGCTCAATTCTTTGTTTAACTATGACGGGGAAAACGACACAAAGCAGCCTAACAAAACTACCGATCCACCGATAAATACTTTCTCGGGCAATTTCAAGAGAGACCTTTAAGCAGTAATCACCTATGGGTAGTCAGCTACCTAAGTGCATGTTGATTAAAAAACGTTTTACTTTATGTTACTTTCCGGGGATTAATTGTGAGTCACCCCTTTGAATTCATATGCCATATAGTGCACCAGTTAAGTCCTTCGTTCATTTCACATTTCCCCCTATAATAACTAATATATTTTTTTAGGATTTTTGCGTCCCATATTTCTGAAACATTTTTATTCGCGTAGTATGTGTCAACCCTCTGACAAAACCCAGTTAGCTGATTTGCTTTAACTGATAACTTTTCAGTTGGTGGACCTTTGAAGTGCTTGCAAATATGAGACGAATTTTGGTGGGTCTGATTGGAATCCCCTAGGAAAATCTAGTCTAATCTAACTGGCGGGAGTTTTTCGGAAACAAAATCATTTTATCTAGTCAGCCTAAGGTCGTCACAATTTTCACTGGCATTAACACACTAGTAATATATATCCAACCAAGAAAGAAGGCCTTAGAAAAGCACGAAAAAAGGGGGACATTGATGCAGGAAAAACGTCAAGGGGGCATTGTAAACTAGAGATTTAGCAGCATTCAGCTGAATCTCCCTTAAAAACCTAATTTGTATGCAAATGAGCGTATTTAGTGAAATCTGTTCGATTTGGGTTCAAGTAGAAGACAGGGTTTTATGGGAACTTGGGGGCTGTGCCCAGCTGCTGAGCCCTGAGAAGGCAAACACCGGTAGTGTGCTGTTGGGGAGTTTTCGGCAACCTAATGAGAAGCGTGTTGTGTCCGGACAAAAAGGTACCCGTACGTTTTGACGGCATTTAAGTAAACGCATGTTCAAGTAAGGCGCTATCAGCAGGATTTACGCGCATCGTTTGTAAATCCTGCCCAAACTATATCTAGCTACGATAGGAGCGAACGTGTATCCGGCAAAGAAGCCAGGAAGTGAAATCACGAGCGCCACCGGAGTCCGTTTCGTGCCATGTCTTGCAGGGTTTCCACCTTTCTGGAAACAGGATTATGTAAGCCTATGCAGCTAGCGCTTTTTTTGTCAGGGGACCGCAGGTGATGGAACGCTTGAAGACAACTGTGGTCATCGTATCCAAGAAGATTGATCTCGCAACCATGAAGTACATGTAATGTTACAGTTGTCGGCTCTTTCGTCTAGGTAAAATTAGTTTCTGATATCATAAGTGGTTCATGCTGGTAAACGCTGTTCACGCCCAAGGTCGCGCCGGCGCGCTTTCAGCCTAAGAATGACATGGCCAGTCGGTTCCACTAAGCCTCATTTAAACAAAGTTTGAGTAAGGCTTTCATGCCTAGAGTTGTTCTAGAAGTTACTGTGGTGCTCCTCTGACAACATCCCATTTTTCGCAATAGTTTTCGGACGTGCATAAGTGCAAAAGTACCAGAAGCCCATACCTAGAAATCATCTTTAAAGATGTAATTTGTCATTGGCTTTGTTTAATTCGGTCTAATTCTTCGTTTGCTTACCAGCACTCATAAAACGACAGATTGTCTACAAGCAATTCCGTAACGTAGGTCCAGAGTTTGTTGCACAGCCTTTACAAAAGCACGAATTTGGAAAACTGCATCCCCATCCTAGTCAATTTTGTGCCACATTGAGACTTTGCAAGACTTTAGTGGTCTTGCGTTTGTGCTTCCGTTTTGCTCAGCGTTTCTTGGGCAGAAATAAACAGGGCAAAATGTTGGACAGTGGCTTTTCTATACAGCAAATGCTTGCGTCCGAAATATCAGGTTATTAAATTATACAGAATTTTACAGAACATTACAGTACATTACCATACTATGTTGCATGTGCACATGTGTTATACCACATTATAACATTATCATATTGCGCTGTTATTTTATCAATATATTATATATTGCTGGGTGTGTGACATATGATATATTTTACGCATTACCAATGCATATTATTTTATAATATATTCTTATATCACCATATTATATGATGGTTCACTTTGAACTGTTTTCATTATAGTACATTGTACTATATCAAAGTTGTGTACTATCATCGAAGCACTTTAAGTGACATAATTGACACAGGTGGAATATTGACATAATTATTGTTGGAATATCTCAGTCCATTTTTTGTTTGTTGCGGTTACTGAGAACCACTACCGAGTTGACCCACTAGAGGGTTCGTCCAAAACCTCACAATCAAACTTGTTATGTAAGCTTCCGGTGGTCCAGTAAAACGGATCCTATTCATATGCAAAGAAAACACCCTACCCATTTAAGACAACCTAACTTACTTTTTCTCTGGAAGATGTGGTCAAAATCTGTCATACAAATAGTAACCATAATCAGACTTTTTGATGAATGTTTTTCAAACAAGAAAAAACAAACTGGAATTTATTCCAAGTGCAGTTTGAAGAGTTAAAGTAGAAGGACGTTTTGAGTAAAATATTACAGGCTTTATCAATCATGTTAGACAAGCCAAGGTCACTAACTCTGAGGTATTTGTTCTCCTGGAAAGATCTTATAAAAACTGAATACCGGTTTGACGTTACGTGGCAGAGATTTTGAGATAAGGAACACCGTACGTGAAGCATGGCAAACTCAAATTAGGAAATGTGCCTTACTAATTGCACCTGAGCTATCGGTCACGGGGTAGGCTCCAGCAAAAGGTCGTCAGTATAAAACGCCGCAAGATCGATTCAAAATTTGTCATTTAAGTATCAGCCATACTTGTCCGCATACAAATTTTAAACGCAGGTGTGCTATTTGATCCAATAATTTAAAAATACTGTTGAACGATGAGCGATTGCTAGCGCATAGGCTATAGGAGTAAAACGTTTCACCCCTTTTTCTTTGAGTCATCAACTAATTCCAATCTTCTCCGCCTTGTGTCTGACAGTCGTGTGCAAACAAAAGACTGAAACATAGTACAAGTGACATCGACAGCCAAAGAACAGGGAGAAATGGTCCTGTGTGAAAGTGATCCTAAATTCGTATGTAAATCATGGACCAGGGCTAAGCAAATCTCAGTAAGACCCATCCTACTCGACAGACCAGAGTGTGATGGACTGACTAAAATTGTGCCCTGCGCATAAGCGTAAAACATCCAGATGTCTCAAGTGAAAAACAAGTTTCAGATGCTCTCGCGGTTAGTAACCAATGAAGAAAGCCTAAGAAAGATGGTCGTCATCCAAAGTTAAGATCGGTACCCTAAATATATCATGCAACGGGGATTTAAAATTATACGCTTAATAAATGGGGCACGTTTAGTATAGGGCTGGTCTCCTTAGTTGCAGATTTGTCGGCCATCGAGGCCTTCTTTACTCAGGCTGAAATAAAGTAGCTCCTTTGAATGGGGCAAACAGCAGCAATGGCGAAAGATTACGAAAGATGTGTGCAGCATCGGGATCTCCAATAACGATTACATGGACTTGAACATGCATTAGATACGGCTAGCTACACTGACTCCCCATATACATCTTGATGGCATACACAAACAGTAATTGGTCACAGCCGTCTGCAAAAAAACCATCTTAATTGAGGTTACCTTGGAGCCAGACTTGAAAACCAGCCTAATTATGCAGCAAGAGCATTCCTATCAAACTACCGGTGAAAAGGAAGAAGGCGTTCGCTGTCTATTTGAGAACGCCAACTGAACAGTTACAGACTATTGAACAGGGAAGCAAAACTCTCATATGCATCTCATTTACAAAACTGAATATCCATCTTCTCTTTGAACACGCCTTCCTGAACTTTTTCTGGATATTCATTGACTGCTACTCAACTGCAAGCAAATGCTACAAAGTGACTCCGCCAATTCCGTAACAGATCTCACTTTTCAAGAGAGGCAAAGCGGATTTACGAGAAGACGTGCTACCCACATGCCGCATCAATAGTATCCACCGTTACACCGGTTGCACATCTACTATACTATACAAACCCGTGTTAATTTGCTCTGTACTGTGCCACACTTCAAATCTGATTAGGAAATGAACCGATATGGGCTAATAAAGGCCGTTTATATGTAGACCTGTCGGAACCACTGAAACCCTACCTGAAATACGAGCAATACAAGTTATGACATTAAATTTACGCCAAAAGATACCCGTTACGTATTACAGTGAACAGTTGTTATCAAATAAAAACAACTGTCTGTTATTCACCAGTAGACGGAAGTTCTGCAAAAGTCATCAAATAAAAGCCGGAACCTCTTGTGCAGTACAGTGCCCAGTGGAAGCAAAAACCATCCTAATTAAACCGTTTTTTTGCACCGCTTTGTAAGCAACTTAATCACTGAACTAAAGAGATTGTAAAAATCTTGCAAATACCTCCAGCTGAACAGAGATCGTCCAGTAGGCTCCAAGCATCTTTGGTAATTCTGACGCTATGGGCAAAACTAGAGTAGGTACTGCATTTGGTTTTGACGTGTAGGACAAACCAAACCTACCACTCAGTCGTGAACAAATTTGTCTACTCGCACACGACAAATCAAACGTTTTCGGGTTATTCTTGTGATGTGATAGTACCGCATTCACCTGGTAAACCTGTGTTTCCTGGTTCCTGCTTTCGGCACATCTAATGGTGGGCACTGATGATGACTTTTGATGCGCAGTGCTCTAATCTGTTTTCTTCTGCAATAATTCGAATGGACCCAAGACAGGATAAGGGCCGCGCAAACAACAGCGACTAAAACGCCAAGGCCATGAACGATAGCTGGCTGATTCCTGATAGCTGGTTCCCTGAAAATCTTGTCGGCCACAAATTAATATTTTTCTAATATCTTTTGTGGACTAATGGCCATCAAACATGGTTCCGCTACCAAGAGGCTATTCTCTTGTAAACTTGGTGTTGGGTGAACCGGAGAATCAGCACAAGAATTCATCCTCACTCGCCTCACGCAATTCAATCGCATTTCCTCGTTGAATGAAAAAGCATGTCAATCCGAAGTCTTTAGCAATAGTCTTGTCACCTGTCACGCCACACCGGAAAATGCACATCCATTAAATCTGCGGCAGCGTCCATCGATTGTCACAAACGGACAGCGGGAAAATCGCGGTTTAATTCCTGCGCTATAATCCAGATGTTGAGAGTAACAGTGTTACGAAAATTCAGCTGTAAAATAAACTTGCTATTTGTTTGCAAATCTCTTCAGTTGCCCTTGCTTGATGATATCATCTTTGTTTGACGGTTCTACTTGAGATTGATGCATAGGTCCGTTAAAATTTGACCTGAATGCATGCAACCAAACAGTGGTACCGATTTTCCTAAATGCTTCTTGCACATGAACCATCAGAGAGATCAAATGCGATAGGAGATAACGAATTGCGACTATCTTCATACAACAATGCTAGATAATCGTCGAAATATTAGGAGAGACTTCATCCAGCTGTGCACTGGTTTGATGCTTACCGAACGACATTCCATGTCCTAAAGTAGGTTACGCACAAACGACCGCATTTTGGTTGTACTGACCGTGTCATCAACCCGGTACACCATAACTCCTAAGTTTAAATGTGAATCACCGGGCATAAATAGTTTGTAAGCTCAAATGTCTGTATAACCGGTGTTGATTGCCACAACAGTGGCAAGTAATTTGTGCATTGTGTGAAATACAACTTTGTGGATGGTGGACTACACTTCTCTGTCACTTTCGTTCGCCCTAAATACAACAATAAAAATAACAAAGCTTTACAAACCTCAAATCGCCGGCTTCTATACACCGGTTTAGGAACTGCTAATTCCTAAAGGATCCCAAAGTCCACACCGACTCAAAGGCACGTGTCAACAAGACAACGAAACCACTTAATGACTTAAACAACACGTGCAATGACAAGGTCAAAGAACGGTTCACGTTCAGGTCAAAAACAAGAAAGTTGGTATGGGCGCAAAGGCGGAATAACAAAGACTTGGAATAACGTTGTACAAAATAAGGATAAAAGAAAAGAATCAACAACCAGTGGATTGTAGCGATTTTCTCCAGCTACCATTGGTTTGTATGTCGCGCGCACCGAAGGCCAATAGATAAAAAAAATCCTATCATTTTTGCGTATCTATCAAAGGATGACTAGATATACAAGTAAAATTTTGACTTTTAGTTTTTAGTTTGACATGATACCGTTTTTTTTATCCGGACGTTCATATACTGCATAGCTAGTGCCGTAACTAGTAAGCTACCTGGTTAAGCATGCATTGAGTATGGTTTGTGAGACATTGCATGGATTCTAGAAAAACACTCTGAATGAAATTTGTTAGCTTTTGACGCCATGTCACTTATAATGAGTGCAACATTTTACCTGTGGTAAGTTACTTAACAGAAGACACAGAGGTGGATTTGCAATAACAACTTTGACTCACACGTGACTTAAGTAATGATTAATCCTCTGGGATTACGTGAATGGGCGTACTTGAGGCAGTTTGTATGAAAACACTATTCAAAAGGCGTGCTTGAGGAAATCTTAAGAGAAACAGTTTACCGTCCAACTAAATGGTTGATCATATGTGAAATTCTCCCGAGCAAATCCTGCAACCACAGCTTTGGAACGTAGGAAGCCTCGGTGTTTTACATTTGAGCTAATCATGTTTAAAATGAGCAAGCGGAGAACCAAAGCTTAGGTTGGTTACGGCGGCTCTTTATAGTCACAACTCAAATTGCGCAGTTTTGCAAACCACAAACATGAGTTTCAGAAATGCACTCTTTCGACAAACCCTGCACTGTGAAAATGACATTACTTTTCGGAGTTCCATCGAAAGTTTAAAAAACGTGATTTAATGGATCTGGCATACTCCTGACGGATAAGTCTTGCGCCCGGTTTGTCCTTCTTAAACTACACACGAAACAAAGCCCACCCAATGTTGAATAAGAGTATAACTATTTTGCCACCATTTGCTGTTTCGTTCGGCATTACAATCATTTGCACTTTCACAGTGACCAACAACGATTTACACCAAGCTGGAATAAATGTGGTTCACCCTATCTGTCTCCTGCAAATCAGTGTGAAATTGAATGCATCCTGTTAGCTTCTTCCAATATGAACGCAAATAGAACATGATATTGACGGACACTGGCGGCCGCGCCTACCTGATGAGTCTGAAGTTAAGTAAAACCAGTCATGGATGATTGAATCGTTCTCAGCAAACTTATGTCTGCTATTTCGTTAAAAAAGTCTTCCGCTAGTTATCCAAACCAAATATAAGGAAGGCTTTGTTTGCCCAATTTAGCTGAAGAACATCATAAACGAGAGTTTCAGTTAGTATGTAGTCCAGTATTCGGTTGAAACAAATTTCGTATGTAAAACAAGACGAAACCCTGTCCAACCTAACCAGCAGACTGTTCACAGATAACAGCTACGTAAACCGAGTGCTCAGATAAAATGTGGATTTCTTATGGTTTTCTCAGATTCTTTCCTGAACTATTTAAAAATCAATGTACTGAATGTGTTACATCATCAAGTGCTTAGTCGGTAAAATACTCAAGAGTCGAATATGCGAGTGCGTGTGTGTGACCAAAGCACTTTGATACATGAGATGTTCATTTAGTCCATCCGTTTTCACAAATAACCGGCGCTTAAAAAGACTGTCGGAACTGTCTGTTGAACTGAAAAGCATCAGGGCAAATTCTAACCATGCTAGCAAACGATTAACACAAATTAATGAAACTATCAAGTGAATGAACATTCTCGCTGCTCGACCATGCTACATCGCACACTTGAATTTGTCTGGAGCGCTGTGATGTGAACCGTAGAATTCCCTGTTCGTTCAAGCTCTTGAGCGGAAACAAGAACATTTTGCAAGCTGTCTGCTATTCCGATCACCTTTTATTTAAATGAGGCGTCCTAATTGAATCACTCAAAATCCCGGACTATTTTCCAGAGAAGATAACTTTCCGTGTTCTTCATGTTTGAGTAACCAAAGCTGAAGTAAAACGTGATTCGAAGCTGCTGAAGGCATATGGTTGTAAATTTCTATCCCCTCAAGAAAGAGCGTAACGCTGAACGATGCAAAAGCGGAACGATGTTGTTTTTACACACCGGCATAACAAAATGTTTGGAGATTTTACCGCAAAGCCTACCCGCATTTGGGTTAAAACATCGTTAGTTTTCGAGGATTTTTGGAGGGATTTGATTGTGTGTATGCGTTAAATTTGCAAGAAGTGTCCATCGATGGCATATAGAAGCTACAGATCGTTTAGTTATTACGCACATTTAACTCGTCAATCAGAATCGTGAAACGTTTCGTTAAAACATTTAAATGCACTAGATATTTGCGTCCTCTGTATGTTTGATTACGGAAAGACTTCTTACTGGGTCCCCGCAACCCAGTACTCTGTTTGTAAGGGACCATACCAAACTGCCAAAGGACAAAATGTCTTCAATCTGAATCAAATAATTAGGTAGCTGCTAATCCCTGATTGGTATTTTGGGGTCGGAAGAAACGCTTCACAGTCCACACTGCTGTTTGACCTTGAATGCGATTGTATGATTCGCAAGGCTATGGAATAGCCCGCTAACGTGGTTATTCCACATGATGGTTGATTGTAATCTCTGAAGCCTCAAAAAGCATTGTAGTTCTGGCTGCAGACTGTCCCTGTGGAGGACGGCTAACTGCTGAAACCCGCTGGTGTTCTGTCTTTGTCGGGGTGGCGATAGGCGCTGCTCTATCTTCTTTAGGTTATAAGAAAACAATGGTTGCGAAATGATTTACGTTTAAACATGTAAATAAATTACAGTACTTCCGATCAGCTGTTCATCGTAACCAACGAGTGAAGGACAAAGAGATTACCTGCTTTAGCAACTACGGTACATTTGGCAACAAAGAAGCATACTGCGATGCAAGCATTTAAATTCAAGCTCCACCTCTCTGGGTCTGCTATTCGAACGTCTGTACTCCTCGCCTATAAGATATTCCAAATACTACTCTTGGTCGAATCAGGGATTCAGCAGCGATTGAGCTGAACCTCCCCTCGTAAATAAGTGCGTTTCAGCAGTTCGCAATACTAACAATTGTTGCCTTTTATCAGTTATTTTTAAGCCTACGTATTAAACGAATAAAATTATCAACGATGTTTGGATTTGGTTAATTCTAGCAGTTAAAGCATCTAAGCCGAGGGTTGGAACACGTTTTTAATTGCCCTGGCAAATATTTAGTCCCCTCAAATATTTGCATTGCCATCAATGCCACGGAATAAAACGCCGAATCGGTATTATTAGAGATGAACACGTGGTGTCAGCAACCTATGTCGCTAAACTTGATACTGAATTACTATCTACGATAGAGGATCATTACTGATCGTCCGACATAAGAATTTACCATTCGAGGCATCTAAGACGGCCAAACTACAGCAGAAGGCAAAATATCGACGTCGGACGAATTTTTTCAATGCGCCATTTCGCTGCAGTCAAGCTAGACAATGTTCCGACGAACAAACATATAGAGAGCTCACAATGCACATTTTAAAGAGTTTGCATTCTGGAATCGAGGTAATGAGACTGGATCATACAGTGATCAGGTAAGTCGAATGGTCTCTTCAGTAGTCAAAGTGAAACACCATTTCTCCTCCAAAAGATTGTTTGAAATGAGAAAATCGGATGTCGTGAGCCACTTGCGCACACGAGAAGCATGCGTTGCGAAAATAGTGGTAATATTGTTTGTGGGAGGCCATTAGGAATCCCGTGAATGTTTTTTCGTTTTCGGTTGTACGGTCGTTGTTCTTTCATAGTTTGCGAGAAGCTGACAAATGTGATCGCCAAATTGTCAGCCAACTTGAGTGCACCTGTCTAGAATATTGGACGAGATTTAGCGATTTCCGTTAACTTTCAACGAGAACTCATCAAAAACTTGGTTTGAATAATCTTGAGGGTTCTTCTGCGGAACCAAGCTGGACAGTGGAACGGTTACATATCAAAGGCACACTGGCAGTGAAAGGTCATATGAACTGATCGACTGGGATGAGGTTTTCTGCGTTTCCTCCTTATAAAACGGCCGTAAAACTGGTGTTCTCTATGTCTAAGTCGCAGTACAAAACTGTCTTATGTTGCAAACGCAGGACAATTTTCGAGTTTCCTTTACCCTCCACTTTCTCCTTAATGGTAGATTGTCCCTTAGTCGGAGATATTCAGTCACTGATACTTTCTGCTTTCAGCTAATCCAAATTACTTAGCTGCCGTTCTGGCCTAGTTTATTTATACGGCTTTCGATGTTGTTCGGGCGAATACCAACACACAAGCCTAAAGTTGTCTATTATGGCTCGCAACTGAGAGCTCCTGGCTTAGTTTACCAGTGTGTGCATTTGTGTTCCATTTGTCTTGTATCTTTTCTGTGTTGGTCTTGAATGCGCTATGTTGAGTGAATTTGTTATTAGATATATTCCACCAGTGCAGTGCCCGATCTCAGGTAACATGTGGTTCTCCACTGAAAGCTCCGTCATTACATTGTCGCCACAGTGCCCTATTCTTCATCAGCTTTGCCTCAGGTAATCATTTATGTCGGGGAACTTCTTCGGCATTATGTACCGTAAGATTAGCTGAACCATATCCAGGTATGAAACGCGCATAGTCTCCGGCTTCTTGGAATCGATTGGCAGATGCATGCGGTTCGTCGGTCAAAGTACGAATGACTAGTCACCGTCTGACCAGCCTCCCGACAAGAGAAAGCGTGTTGTGGCCTGATCTTTCCGGAAGTGACCAAGATGCCTTTAAACATATTTAACTGGATTTTGAAATTTATTTCAAAAGGTTTATCGTGTATTATGGTGTGTTGTTTTGCAATTTATTTATAAGCCCGGCTATCATAAAAACATGCCGACGTAGAAGACATGCCAACACCAGATATTTAGCCGTGTCAGGCGATAAGGGACCGGGTAAAGTGGAATATGAGACCGATTTAAGTATACGGTTTCCACTTAGGAAGCAAAGAACCCTTTAGATAAAGGGCTGCTTATTCCAGAGCTCAAAAACAGTACCCTAGGTCCATCACCAGCACTTGTGAAAAACTCTGAGTGCAAGCTAATCCAAACGCAAGCCGTTTTATACCAAAATAATAAAGTCGTGTTGGAAAGGAAGTTAACAAAAGGGATGGCGCAAATTACCCCAAAACTAACTAATAATTTTGCCTCCTTAAGGCTCATTGCATAACCGCAATTCCCAGATTTTTGAACCACATTAGATGTATGTGAACTTAAACAACCCATTTCTAGGCACTTGGGTGTTTTTTAATGTTGACTCAAACTTATCCCTCAAAGCTGACTGGAACAAGTCTCCTCGCCAGCGGATCCGCACAAGAAGAGTGGACGGAGAAGTGTCCTTTGATGACAGATTCAATAGAAAATATTCTGAAGTGTTTAATTTAGCGGGTATGGAGATGTTAGAGGCGCATGTGTAGGTTTGACGAACCAAAACATCAAAACAAAGAATTCGGTTCTGTCGTACACGGTACTCTTTACACATTAGTGGGCAAAATCATACAATAAACCTCAATTATCCACGTTCGTGGTACCAACAATTACGCAAGTCTGTCACTGACCGACAGAATTCGGTGTCAAGGTCCGCATATGAGGAAACGTTAAGTAGAATGTTGGCTCGGTAGTTTAGATTCCGGTCGCCCTTCCGATATCAGGCTCGCGATTCTGATTGGCGGTGCGGTCACCCGGAAATCAAGTCAGAATAAGTCAGGACAGGATCAGAAAAAGTGCACAAACATGTATTGGTAATTAGGTCCACACAGAGACGTGCAAACATACAAGTGTCGGACTGGGCGACATCTGCGGCAAGTTGAATGGTGCGTACGGATGAGCTAAACAAGTGGAGATCAAAGCAAATCGACGGTGGAAGCAAGTAAATGGAGAGTTAAAATAAATTCAAGTTGAATTCAACACAGAGCACGAGCGAACAATCCCATTTTGCAGGATTGATTGCGACAGACATAGGGCGCCCGATTTAGAAGGAAACTTTATATAAGTGCACACACGCGCGCACAATTCAGCAAAACTGTTACGCGAACGTGTATTACTATTACACAAACATAAAAGCAAATGCAAGCATTTAGATGAGGAGATGTCTCGTGGTGGATTTCACACACGTAGGCCACGGGTCAAATGTCGTTGCTGGGGTACAGGGCACAGATATGGGAGGATCCATGAATATCCACAGGTAGGGGCTGTTCACATGTAGTCAGGTGAATGTCTGATTGAGGAAACCGCAGATCCAACAAACAAACATACTTCAAATGGAATTCGCTTGCCGAAAAAATCTCTGCGTCAGCAAGGGGTCAGTCTTACTGACATGATTGAGGGGCCTAAGTTCTCTGAGTAAACCACTTTCTCGAAGTATGTCGGGTATCAGCCCCACCAATCGCGACCATGATGGTCCAGCTGGAAGACGCCATGCGAACACTTTGTTGCTGCTCATTTTTGTAGAATCATTTTTGTATAATCATCCAGAATCATTTGCTCGTCTGCCTCGCTCTGATTACCCTATGCAGCTGAGCATCCAAACACGAGAAACTACACAATATCCGCTTCTTCCTCATTTGAAAACTAACCGATTTGTAATGTTTTGTGTCCGGGTAGTTTTGATTCATCTAGGCCTGTTCCTGTTTGTCAATTATCCACACATCTGAGGCGAAAAATACTCATCAGGAAAGAGTGTATTCGGAGTTTTTACTGTTGTGGTCACTAGCGTGCACACTTCCATCGTTATCATGAATTGAAAATATGTTGGTCTTTGAATATGCTTTGCATTTCAGAATGACCACATGCATTCCATTTTTATACTACCGTGATTTTCAAAGTGGCTATCGTTAAATGCGTCCCACGTCATCACAGGCAGGGGAAAAAGATCTTGCCTACAAAAATTTGATTATTTCGGTTAGTTCATAATGCACTCTGCGAATTGTGACGGACCTGGTGCATTTTACGAAAAGTCGCTTATCTTGCCCATATGAAACTGCCACACAAGGGCTAAAATTAATGCAGTGCTTGACGTTAATATTTTCGGTCGAATATTTTACTGCGAATTAGCTCCAAAAAGAAATGCAGGTAAGTTTCAATTAATTTACACATTACTCTTGTTTGAGTGAAAATAGTAAATCACACAGGGCAATCATCGTTCAAGCGCAAATACTACTGTAGTGAAATGAAGTGCGGTTAAACCCTTCCAATATGCTAGAACCCTTGAGATGACAAGGATGCTCAGAAAGCTAACAAACTTTATAACGTGGACTCGAATATTTGGGCGTTAATGCATCAACCTTGTGTGTGACGAGCGAATGAACTGTCGAACTTACTAGCCAAAGAAAACAAAGGCGACTGAGATTAGTCTGTTTCTATTTAGTAACTGTCTAACACGTTGATGTCCTAAGGACGATAGTGTCATATTTACAATCCTATCTTGATCGGGTCATGATAGACGGACACTGGGAATTGTGTCCAATGGTATTCTAGTGATGGTGGGGATTATGCCTCAACTAGGTGATACTGGATGATGACTCCTCTACTACCCCGATAGCCATTGATATGGCATGAAGTAGGTTGGCTGGCAGTGTGATTTAGCCTTCCATACGCATAGTTCTAAGCAGAATCCCGGTGCTCTTGCCAGTATCATTTGCTAGATTTTTAGCTGTTGTGCGCGAGAATTGGAAATCATCGTGTACACGGAGTAGAAGCGAAATAAGCCTCGAGCTAGCCGGTGAACCACCAATGGTATCCTGAAACATGTTAGGTGTTTTGGGGACAAACATCGTAGGAGATCTAAAGCAAACCTTGGACTAGGTGAATACTATTCACATTTACAAAGAACCACACCTCACTTAAGTGTATAAGCCACAAGATTCTCGGATAACCGAGCAACATATTCTGCTGAAAGCAGGCTACCTTAACCACACATTAGATACTATTTAACCATCTGTTCATTTGCGAAATTATTTCCATATCTTCAGTCTGGTGCAAGGCATCAAACCAATAAAGTCACTACTGAAAATTTTACCGTTTGTGACATTTGAATACCGCCAACTTTCAATCCCACAATGACTGTTTGCTTTCAAAAATCACTCTGCAAGTAGAACCAGATGCATCCAATATAAGTAGAAGTCTGCCACGTAAAGTTATTTCATTAGCTGTCTGCTGGCTATTTGTTTATGTGATTCCATAGAGAATAGTCTACACATTTCTGGGCATGCAACCACCCGCAAGGATGCTGGACTAGTACGTTCCCCGAAACCCATAAACATTGAGACGCACGCACTTTAGTTGCTTTCGCAGTCGAAATCCTAAAAGGTTTAGCGAGTTGTGTAGAAAAAGCAGCCCAAGAGCGTCAAACCTTCCGTCCATGACGCTTGGTGCGGGTCAAGTTAGGTCAGTTCCATAGTAGGCCCAGATGTTATTTCTGTGTAAACACTTCCTAATCAGCATACCTTCGCACGAAGTGAGCACACGGGTGTCATGAGGTAGTAGCAATGCACTAGATGACCTTCGGTTGTCATCAGTGTAACCTCTGCTTCACAAACGACTTGCAACCAGCGACGTCAGATTCCGAGTTCGTATGTCTTCTCTATTGTTCCCTACTTATCACTCAATAGGTTGGACCGCTATAAACTTCTCAGCGCAAAATATATTTTAATGAGGCAGCGTTTGTGGCCCGACTAAGATGCGACGACGCACTCCAAACAGTTACTCATGCTCGCGTCATTTTGCACAATTACTCACTGACTCTAATTGTCAAAGTCAAAATAAGTTTTTTCACAGGCTGTTTTTTCCAGCGCAAGTCATTTTTTCCAAAATAGAATTTTGTTAGTTTCAACAGTTAGGATGAAGTTGGTCAACATCTTTCTTAGTGTGCGTTTTGCCCTTTGAAGCTGGGAATACACTTACATTTTTACTACCGTAAAACCTATCAAGAACACAGTCGTTCCACCTTCTGGTTTGAGTTGAATACATCTTAACTCAACGAACTCATATTCTTCTCTTATACAGCATGACCATAAGACAACTGACATCATCCAACAGTAGCCCGTATCTATTTTTCGGGTGGTCCTGACTGGCAGGTTAATCGATTCACATGTCCAGTTTCGTTACTTGGTTATCCTTTACGCCGTTGAACTAAGCGATCGTAGAACCAATAATTTTGCCTATTTGTAAACGGGCATTAGGGCATTTTGGAATTGCGCTGGCAACCTATTTCAGAAGTCATACGTCTGAAGTTTCTATCTGCATTACTTCCGGGAATAAATAGCAGCGATATTCGATTTCAGTGCCCCATAGCTTCGGTACAGATTAGAGCGGAATATTGCGTCGGGGCCAAAATGGAACTGCTTTGACAGAGTTGAACTAACTAGAAAGTCCGAAAAACTTGGCTTGGCAACATGAGGGATTGCCTAATCCTCCTTTTGTTCTTGTCGTCGTTGCGGACGTGGAAATTGGGAAACTGAGTAAAGTGGTGAAAAGTTCGGCACGGATTCCAATATTCATTAATGTGGAACACCGGGCCCACTAAATTCATGGGCCTTCTCAATAATATTCAGTACACTCTCTAAGGCGTACATGATTTTAGCGGAATCATAACAAGTGTACAATAATTTATCTCATCTCAGTAAACTGCGCTCAAAATGTACCTGGTAAATCAGTTAAAGTTAGAGAACCAACATAACATATCATCAGCTACATGCGGAAAGATAAGCAGTCTCAACCACAGGTCAACCAAGTTGATTTTCCGAAGTTGAAGGTTGCAGCTGTTGCAATCCTGATTACAGTGCGCCATGATATACTTCCACCAAAGTTAGGAACCTGACTGGATGAGGAAACTACTGACCAGAATTCCATTTGGAGTTCATTTGGCACAGACGCAAAACAATGCTTCTGAAAGTGCACACCACTGCGAGTTTAGGCATGAAATCAGATCTGTCCAAAATGTTATCAAGCGTTATACAGTGTCCTTCTCAACTCCAAATGAATGTGGGACTTTTGCGCGACAAAGTTCTTGTAATAATTTACGTACCGCCAGATTACAAAGTACTTCCCAACCCTTTGGAGAAACAATTTGTTATTTGGCAAGTAACATCTGTCTACCTTTGGAAAACGTGGCCCAATGAAAGTAGATTAGATGAGTTACGAACATGTTATCGACCAACAGCAGTGTCATAGAAGCAAAGGGGTTGTTTAAGGATTTACGCGGAGTAAAGTCCGGGAAGAGAATAGCACCTTGCACAGCATCGGTTTTAGTTCGAATTGATGAGGGCATTTAGTTAAGGGGTTGTGTGATATATGTTCACTTCGAAATCACACAAAGCTTGGGTAAACTTTTCTGACTACCTCTGTCAGCGAACAATTGTAGCAAAAAATGTCAAGTGTCTTGGACAAAGGCATTTTTACTGTATGAACATAAAGACTATACAATTTTTACATCTTTGTTTGGAGCCTAAATGAAACATATATTGAAGAGGACTTAGTTGCAATTACTGGCATGCAAACGGGTGTCGACAGCCGTTTGAACGGCATTATATTACGATAATCCGATGAATTCTGACAACTTCCGACGCACGCATGCGCATTGACGAAGTGTTGACTGAAGAATTCCAGAAACTGCACATGGATAGATCAGGCTTTATTTGTTCCCTGCATCGCATCTGTTGTCCGTAAGTCAGTGTATGCAGAAACCTGCAGCAATCCACCATAAAACGAACCGGGCTACTTAATTCAATGCTGGGGCTGTCTACAAAGATGCTGTGTGTATGAGATTGAAACTCAGCTGCTGAAGAGGTCCCCAGATAGATAGAAAAATTTGTTGTTGGACAAGAACCCTATATTAATCCTTTTCCCAAACACTTGGAGTCAAAAACACAATACGTAAAACCGGAAATCATGGAACCTGGAGAACCATCTGGTAAAATCTTTCAGGAGGACTTGGAACACTCCGATTTATTTTTGGCCGAAGGGCTCTAGGCCTGTCAGTAATATTCAAATTGAGATTTAGCATAGTTCTTTTAGGGGATGCATGCCTTGAAGACATTCGCAGGGCGGCTTGACCCCACAGCCGGTGCTACGTACGGTTGGTCTTTCAAGACATCAGCTGGCGACGATTCAAAGGCATAAAGTTGGGCGTGGTTCTTCATTCCAGATTTCTGAAGTCGATTGCTTCTGGGGTAGATAGACAGGCGATCAGCAGGCCTAGGTAGCTCTTTAGAGCCAAGCTCTAGGTCTAAATCGGGTGTCAACACTTAAAGGCATTTGGTAAAGCCTCCAAAGAATGCAGTTTGTTGGAGTCGTACGTCACATCGTCGTCGTCACATCATTTCATCACCTCACATAGGGATGAAGTTTGAGGTCTTTCTTGTGATCATCTAAGCACATTGGTGTCAGCGGAGACGTTTCTAAAATTCAGGCTGCGCAAAACACGCAAATGCACCACTAGCCTTTGAGCGTGGTAACTAAAGCCTCCTTCAACAAACGAATCATTGAAGGGGCTAAAATTACAAACCAACATTTTTGCAATGGTAACAGATTTCCAATGGCGAAATTCCCGGGTTCTTTTAGTGTTTTTCCAATATCAGGTGTTGAGGCGAAAAGAGTGCTGATAGTGATATTTTTGGTTTGGTTGAGAACAGTGGAAAATCAAAGGAGTTTGGGTAACTTCATGGACAATAACGAAGACGCGTTTTAGCAACAAAGCCTCGATTTTTTCACGGATATCTCCCGAGAAGCGTTTATGAATATAACTGATAATGGAACGACAAAAATACAAACAATACTTTGCTCTCCGCTTTGTTCTTGTTCGGAAAAATAATCAGTGCAAGATGCACTGTTTACTGGACGACTGTGGTGATCAACTCTAATCACCCACAAACCGGTAAGTTGTGAGCATTACACCTCAAATAGCACGATTACCTTGCTTTGATGTCCGCAATGGAGGCGCTTTTATAATAGAATTAAAGCAAATGCGTACCGTAAAATGGATCGCCAACTCGGTGATCTACTCAACCGACTGGCAAGGGAAACACTTCTTATTTTCTCACGTAATTATCAGCGGTAATTAAGCCTGAACTGTATCAAACAAGTAGTTGATGCCCCACAGATTACTCGAACAAAGAAAGAACGCATCACATTCAAATATAGCCCTAACGCTTCGTATTGCCAAGACAACTGACAACATTTGGCGATCAGTGAAAAAAAACTTCGTGTAGGCAGTGACTTTACTCGGAACCGTTGACCTTCGGGCGCTTCCTCTTTAAAGGTATGTCCAAACGGATTTCCGCCTGAAATAGATAAGAACCACGTTGTAAAATTACCTGCAGTGAGGTATATCCAATATTGATTTATTAATTGCTTCGATGTTTCGAATCACACTGAGGAGTTGAAAAACCTTTCGTTGATATCCAAGTGGTTGCACATTATTTTATGTGCGGCTGGATGTACTGCGCTTCAAATAACATGTAAGCTCGGTAATTTTGGAATCTCGTGACCGGTACACTTACTTGCACGTGTGTCTACGTTGATGTGAGTATGACCGACCGGCAGTCCAAGGGTTCATTGGGCTTCTTTATATTGTTTGTCATCAGAAACCCTCCAAAATGTTTCAGAATAACAGTACTGCTTCACCGATTAACTCGCAGCAACCAGTGCCTGCAGGAGGTTAAAGCGCCACGATTCATCTAAGAAATATACATAAGGAAGTTCGAATCAATGCACATATCTTTACGGAGTCATTGTATGTCATGATGTTTAGTCTTCCAGCATGATCACGTGGCTTCGCAGATGTGTTGAGCTTCGAAATCTTACTTCAAAATACATAAGATTGCATGAAGAATAATGGGTGTTTAGTGAGATGTTCGTTTGTATACCGCATGATGATCCGCATCACATAGTTTCGTAATGATCATAGTCGAGAGTTTCCAGCTCACTTGAAAGTTTCTAATTTTCCAATGTTGAACAAGGCCGACGCTTTTGTGCGCCATTTAGAACAAAGTGTTGGTAACTATTGGACTCAAGCTACGCAATCTGCGCTTTCAGTCTGGTAGTCTTTCATCAATTTTGAAATACAATATTGGTTTACATTCTTAACCCGTAACAAAGATTGCTTCTTGATTCTTCCAATGAGAGGTCACAAATTCAGGATCCTCATATACTTACGGATAGATATTATGTAAACACTCGATTGGTCGCCTCAGCAACGGGCATGCAAGTGTGGTACACCAAAACAGCCATACTTGGCCCGTGGAGTCGAATTTCAAAAGCTTTTTGTAATGTGCAATTCCATCGAATCTCCGCCATCAGTCTTTTGAGACTCAGTCACTGAAATGCATCACATCAGCACGTGCAGACTCAGTGTGAGCAAGCCTAGTGTGAGCCACCAATCAACGTTATCGAAAAACGCAACTAACTGCTTCATCCAAGGTTCTGAGAAGTTTTTGCATGCCGTGAATCACTGTATACAGAAATCCAAAGATATAGAGCGATTTCTGAGATGCAGCTCATGCGAAATATCATCTTACGGATGCCGACTGGTCAAAGATATGACGACCTGAGAAAATTACCCCCAGATGCGCTGTTCCCGTCACAGTTCACAGAAAGTATTACTGAATAATAAAAGTCCAACATTTGGCATTTTTTTAGATTTTATTTTCAATATCCGTTTTCCCTGCCTGTGATGATGTGGGATAAATTGAACGATAATGACCTTGAAAATCATGGTAGTATAAAACGGAATACATGTGGTCATTCCAATGTGGAAATCATATTCAAGGACCAGCATATTTTCAATTCGCGATAACGGTGGAAGTGTGCACGCTAGTGACCACAACAGTAAAAACTCTGAATACACTCTTTCGATTCTCCTTCCCGATGAGTATTTTTCGCATCAGGTATGTGGATAATTGACAAACAGGAACAGGCCTAACTGAATCAAAACTACCCGGACACAAAATATGGCAAATCGGTTGGATTTCAAACGGGGTAGAACCGGACCTTGTTTAGTTTCTCGTATTTGGATACTCGGCCAAATAGGGTAATAAACGCAGGCCAGCCGAGCGAATGATTTTAGATGATTATACGAAAATGATTCTACGAACATGAGCAGCAACAAAGTTTCTGCATGACGTCTTGCAGGTGAATCATTATGATTGCGATGGTGGAAGTGATTACCGACCTCAGAGAAATTAGTCCCGCCTCAGTTAGGGTAGCTTAACCTGTTGGACAATTTCTTCCTTATCAAGACTGACCCCTTGCTAACGCAGATATTTTGCAGCAAGCGAATTCCATTTGAAGTATGTTTGTTTGTCGGACCTGCCATTTCCCCAACCAGACATTCACCTGACTGCATGTGAATAGCCCCTACCTGTGAATATTCATGGATCCTCCCGTATCTGTGCCCTCTATCCGAGCAACGACATTTGACCCGTGGCCTACGTGTGTGAATCCACCACGAGACATCTCCTCAGCTAAATGCTTGCATTCGCTTTTATATTCATGTACTAGTAATACACGTTCGCGTAGCAGTTTTGCTGAAGTGTGCGCGCGTGTATGCGCTTTTATAAAGTTTCCTTCTAAATTGGATGCCCCATGTTTGTGATCGTCTGTCGTGATCAATCCTGCAAAATGGGATTGTTCACTCGTGCTCTGTGTTGAATTCAACTTGAATTCATTTTAACTCTCCATTTACATGCTTACTTCGTCGATGGGCTTTCATCTCCACTTGTTTTGCTCATCGGTGCCCACCATTCGACTTGCCCCAGATTTCGCCCAGTCCGACACCGGTATGATAGCAGCTGTCTCTGTGTGAAAGGGCACACCTAATTACCCATACGTATTTGCGCCCATATTCTGAGCCTACCTCGAGTTATTCTGTCTTGATTTCTGTGTTCGCATCGCCAATCAGGATCACGAACCTGACATCGGAAGGATCGACTGCAACCTACACTTCTGGGCCAACAATCTCCTTGACGTTGTGCGGACCTTGACACCGAACTCTGCCGGTCACTACTGACTTGCGCAATTGTTGGTGCCGCGATCGTGGATAATTGAGGTTTATTGTATGATTTTGTCCAGTTTTGTGTAAACATTACGGTGTACTCAGAACTCATTTCTTCCTTTTGACATTTTGGTTCGTCAAACGTATACACGCGACTCGAAATTCCATATCAGGCACATCAACGCTGACTGGTCTATATCCAAGTGACAACTTATCTCGAGTTCTGCGATTCATGCTCTTTAACCTTTGGTTAAGTGGTCCCGATTTTAATCTTGTCTTTTCAACCACTTCATAGATTGGGTCCAGTTCAACGTGCCGGTTTTTTGAGCTCGTCATGGAATACTATGCTTCCAGACATATCATTTGACTTTCAGGATCTTCAATTCTTCGGTATTCAAATGGTGGTGTTTTTCACATACGGAACTCAAACCAAATGAACCTGTTTTTTACGTTTATCCTCTTTTAGTTGACCAGTTTAGACTCTCTCTTCGATTTGTCCAACGTGTACATTTTCGGTTCGCTGCACTATACCTTGGAGAAAACAAAGTTTGTTCTTAGCGAACCACACTCATTTGCAAAACGATTTATTTTTGCGGGAGACTCAATTAGAACCCAGCTGAATCTCTCGTCTATGATGTCTTCAAGTAGAACATAAGGTTGACGGGGACTTGGGAACTGAGCCTACCTGATCAGACCCAAGAAGGGCGAAACCGGTCCTGAGCTGTCGGAGAATTTTCAGCAACCTTATAGACCTTACGTCTATACATGTATCGCTATATCTCGAACATCGTACCATCTGAAACATGAGGCGACCTGGTGCAGCACATTCAGTCGCTTGAAAACATCAAAAACGAGAGATTTATGTGGGTTCTAGGTGAGTCTCCCGCAAAAACCAAATTTGTTTGCAAAAGAGTTTGTTCTCTTTCATTGGCTTTGATTTTAAGGTCAACGTTTTTCAAATTTGACCTCCGTTTGTTGCTCACTGACATTCTGTGCGGTCGCAATATTCTTGCTGTCACTTCGGGAGCACTATTTGTTCACTTGTTTACTTCTGCTACCGTTGGTTTTGCTGATGTGTCCCTTTCTTTGGGCTTATTCATGTAACACCTCTCGGATATCCATTGTTTTCAGTACTCCTTCACTAATCCTTCCGTCTTCTCAGTTGTCTTCTGTAGCAGTAAGTTTCTCAACTCTTAAATACCTTTCAAATTCATTGTTTCGTTTGATTCATCGAACGGTTGCTATGGCGATTCAGTACTCGATCCGCGTGCGTCTTTTTCCGTAATACACAATTGTCCGGTTTTTGTCGGTAGTCCTGTGAACCTACACATCCAAGGACGGTCGTTTCTGGTCCCTCTTAAATTCACTTTTGAACCTGATATTTCCAAATGCGTCTTCCAGCGGTTCGTGCTTCCGTTTTCTTGAAATTCGTCTGAAGATTGCAAATAAATCACTAGAAATTGAAAAATAAGTGCCGTACTCGAGACTGGGATGCCTCTCCGTACATATCAGTGTAGATGCTGTTTGCATGGGATGTCAAGTATCAACTCATGCGCCCTATTCCCTACACCCTGGAATAAACGCTTCATAATATTCCTCACTGAACCTGAATTCATTAGACGGACATAGTCTGCAAAAATCGGCTACGTAGTATGTCTTTAGTTGAAATGATCGTGTAGACAATTGGTATTGGGAGATAAGGCCGAGTCTTGTTCAGCAAATTCCTGCACAATTTTGCGGATATTTAATGTGGCACTCAATTAAGCAATAAGTTGGACAGGAATTTGAGAATCTTGCTCACCTGGTGAGCACCAAAGTGAAGGAACCGACGATTTTTGGGTGAGTAGTCTTTTACTATCGAAGTGTTTTGTGTGCCCGAAAAACCATTTTATTCTAGCTCAGTTTACCCCTACCCGCTTCCATTTTCCAATGCACTTGTCTGACTAACTTCTTTGGTAAGGTTTTTTCACATTGGTGTGCCTCCTTGATATCTGGACTTGGAGTAAAGTGTTCTAATAAAATAAATAATAAAATTTGATAAAGCCTAAAATAAAATTTTAAAAATCTAAATGGAATCTAGCAAAATATACTGCGTTTGGTTCCAGACAATCCCCGATAAACTGGGCAACAAAAGGCGATTTATGCATGAGGTAAACGACCAGACAAGCGTCTAGTCGTCCGTCCCTTAACCAGTGGACCAGTTGTTTCAGGATTTTCAGTTGATGCTGTAATGTTCATCACAAGATGAACAAAATGTAGAACACCCTTAATCAGAATTCTCGGGATTAAAAAATATACACTTTAGCGCGAACTAGCCCGAAACGGTCGTGCAATTCGTCTGTAAACTGACATTGATTTCGCGGCTGACTGCTTACGGGGAAGAAGCGGCCGACAGAACTCCACGCATCACGAGTACTGCCTCTTTAAGCCGGATATGTGATCCACTCAGCCACCTACACCCGTTGTAGATCCGACGCATTAAGACCGAATGATGAACAGGAAGCAGTTGTGGAGTAATTAGTCTGTTCAGCTGATGGCCACTGACTATCATTACTAGTGGGTGCAAATGAACCGCTGAGATGCACAGTGTATGGAAAAATATGGTCTGGTTCCTCGTACAACCTGTGAGAGTTCTGAATGGGGGGAGCCTCAACAGGCTGCTTTATATTCACCAAATACAGCCATGAAAACTCCATCTGTCCGTTTAATATCAGTATTTCACTGGCCAGTGTTGATTAGCTTAGAGGCGGGCCCGGCATAGGACTGCGCCCAAGGTCTGCCTTTTATTAGCCTCGTCCTCCATGAGTAAGAGGAAGGTTGTGCCCAAAAGCTGACAGGTCCGAAAGGAAATAATTCATACATGTCGTGATACAATCATATTGGCTGAACAGTATGTAGTGGCGCCACTTATGGGGAAGTGTTTGTAACCGTATTTATTTTGAAGGCCACTGGCGAGTGTCGAAAGATCAGTGTTTAAATCTTTGACAGTATGCAAACCGTTTCTAACTGATTGAGACAAACCCGGTCAACAAGAACTAAAACAAGCGTGTTAGTCAAGAGTGTATGAATGCGTCAGTGCCACCAGAGGGAATACAAACGATTCATTTATGAATAGTGGAAAAAGTGAGCAAAAGCGTTTGATGAAATTTTAGAGACCACATCTAAAAGTCATTTTAATTCCGGCCGATCAACAGAGAACGCAGGATGAATGAGAGGAATTTGGTAAAATCATTTTCATGACAAGCTTTTGTAACTTAAACCAGACCAGGTTTACTGGTTGTGATAGCAGCAGAATAAATTTAAGCAACAATCCACCGTCCAGTCACTCTGTACAGGGGAAGCAGCATCAAAAGACAAGCCACGACTCAAGACGTGTCCATCCATTCGGTGTGAGCATACATGTGCATGTGACGCTGGTAGCTTAATCAGTTTGTGTGACCATGATACGTCTAGGCTAAGGGTGAGGACTGATCAACCTGCGTTTGATACCGTGGTGTGTGAAAATGGAGAGCAATTCTCTTATGATTCTTACACAAACTTGACCTGAAGCCTCTGAAAACTTCAGACATACCAGTCGCGTTGCATGGACGGAGTTGATAACATCTAACCAGGCATGAAAATCATGGGAAAGCGAGACATTTAACCAGGCATGAAAATCATGGGAAAGCGAGGCGCTCGTAGATCGATGGAAAATACATTCATAACCAAGATGTTGTCGTACTCAAGATCACGCAGTCCCTGTTAGACCTAGATGAACTCCGTAACTCTGGCCGAATGGAAGTACTTGAACTAAAGTTGTCTGCAGCGAAACTTATCCAAGTTTTGGGAGAGTAAGCACGTGTGAAAAATTTGCATTAACACATCGGGACACTAATGAAAGTGGAAGGGCGAATGGGGCGAATGGTACATGGAGAGCAACCTTGTCGCCAGTGGAGGCTGCAACCGGATGAAAGCCGACGCATGCTGTCAGTTACTTACTTTGTCCACCTGTTTTGTTAGGCCGTTGTTAGGAACATTGGTTTCGGTCAGGCCGGATAGTGACTTTTGTTTGTCGGCTTCTCAATCTGTTATAAGCATGCTCACACAGAACAAGACAAGTAATCTCTAGGATAGGCCGGATGTTTAATTCGAACTTGTTGGTATATTTCAAACACATACAGTGTTCAGTGTGCTTGGGGGTCTCAGTGAACTGGTATTGAGGGTGGTACTCAAGGTGCGCAGGAAGAAATATAGGGAAAGACAGGTCCAACTTTTACAGGCTTCCTTTAAGGCAGCCCAAACAAATCCGAGAAAACCCAACCCAACCCAAATGAGTTTTTCTTCTTATTTTGCTTCATCCAGTGAAAAGACTGAGAGAAGGGGTCTGTCAACGCTAATTGTGTCTGGAATGAATACGTCCGTGCAAAGTTGAAATACAAGAAGCCGATGCTGTCATTTTCTAATGTTTCATATACGTAACAACATAGTGACGAACAGCGGAACGGTCTTTAAGGTGCACTTAACTTTAAACACGTTTTTAGATCACCAACGGAATTTTTCAAACCAATCACTCAATTCCCCAGTTCAAACATGTCCATTCTTGAGCCCTACCCCTGAATCCTGCTGATTAAACTGAGACAGTCAGTTCTATATGCGCAAACGTCGTTGGCGCAAAACAGTCGTCCGACTAGCCATTAATTCCCTCTGGATGAACTCACGTGTTTTTTTCAAGCTGCAGTTGGCATATTGTAAACTCATAAGTACACGCTCTTTGTGGATGACTGCTGTTGGTGAAGAAACGTTGATAGCTCGTCAGTCACACCTCACGCGAACTCATTACTCAAGAGACCATCAAGGATAACTGAGTTTGTTTGGGAAGGATTACATCAACATACTCCATACCGTAATTAATTCTTACTTGGGGACTCAAACTGCCCGAAAGAAAACAACCTGGCGAACACAAAATGGAAGATCTCTCCACGATTTCAAAGTGCCTAGTGCAAGTAAGTCAAAATGGATCAAGTCAAGCCTGGATTCACACACAAACAAAAGGTGAATTTCAACGATACAGTGAATGAAACTGATACCGACCAACTGGAAATCTCAAGGACAGGACAGAAGGATGGTCACCGCGGGGACAGGTCGCAGGACTAATGGACGAGACACAAATCACGGGCTTCAAATTTGTGAAACTTTGGACAGTTTTCGGAGTACGCCTCTGTTTAAGATCGACTTCCTTGTGAGGAAAAGTGCCACAGGAAAACAAGATATTCTAAGGTTGGATAATGTATATTAAAAAAACTGCATGCATTGGCTGTTTGAAAACGATGACTACTACACTGCATCGGGACACACACACTTAAACCGTCGCAAACTAAGGACTGAAACTGGTTTGAAGACATTGGCGAAGGTGATATAGCCCAAAATATGACCAGTAAAGCAGAGAAAAACGAATGATATAAGCTGGGATGGAGTTGTGAAGATCGCCCAGGCATCTGAGTCTATAGGAATGAAAGCAGTGTTGGTAGTGTGAGCAGATTCAATAATTTCCGATTGAGATTACTTTCTTCAAGTTAAACGAATTTACGCTGAAAAGCTAAGACTAGCTTCACATCTGTCTCTACTTTAGTTGGAATCGTGATCAGTGCGAATCACACGAAAGTCCCACCGGAAGTTTCTACCCTCCGGGATAACGATTTCAACCCTTAACAGTTTGGCCACGAGCCCTGATCAGCATTGTGAATGAAAAGGACTTCTTTTTTGCTGGTAATAATACAGTGTCCTGAAAACTGGCAGTAACGAGCTATATCGATTACATTTCCGATCTTATATCACCCATTCAACATGGGACCTTTTCATCTACCCTACCTAAACGAACATTCTAACGGCGTGGGGTTCATAATGGAGCAGACCACTGAACACAGAATCTTTAATTTCCGATTACGCAGGTTGTTATTTGTGGTGCGTATCCATGGAAAGTAGATATCTACAATGTAACTCTACAAACGCACAGTCTGAGAGACATGCACGTACTGTCTCATTGATTAACTGAGATACTGATTAACTGGAAGAGTGTTGCAGATGGCGAAAAACCGTTAATTGAGGCAATGTAGTGTAAGAGACCAACTACCCAAATCGCTGACCAGATTATAACTCAGAAGGAAAACCTGAAAAACAGAAGCAAGTGTTGCTTGAGGTATTAGATAGTATAGGTCTGGCATCTCTAAAAGTAATCAGAAATGATAAAATTGCAACAATGGACACATTTGGAACAATGACTAGAACAAGAGGGTCTCGTTACTTCAATTCCCCGACAACTTGTGTCCGGCATTCATTTTCAGGAATGGTCGATTGAATGAACCGGATGGCGCGTAGCTCGACGCAAACGCGGTACCCCATACTTACCTAGAGTTGCCGCGAAAAATGAAATCCCTTAAAGTAACCTGACTAGTATTGCGTGTGCATGAATACGAAATGATCAGATTGGCTATGCTGGTGCACGCGTTCTCCAATATGCGTTTATTTCGTGTTGGGACCGAGACAGTTCATTGACCTAGGCAACCAAACCTACGGGGCCAACATTCCTCCATTTGAATAGGTTTGACCGGACAACTAACTAGGACCAATAATCGAGGACACATCCCACTGGGACTGTTGATGACATCTCCCAGCAACACATCCGTCCACCGAAGTTGCCGCAGTCCACGCGTCAGTGCAACCGATTCACAGACGCACACAAAAACAGAAACTCATGTAATCCTTTCTATTTTGGCTAGATACCAGAAGCACCCTCACGGTCAAAACAGGGCACACGAGGGCCCGCCCGGTTTGCTGATGTGTTTGTGTATATTCACTCTCAAGGTTAAAATAAATAACCGGACCGCCGGGATTACATCCCAACCCATAACGCTTTTATGATTTGTGACTTGTCGGGGTAGTGGAGGTAAAAGCTGGATGTCAGTCCTAAGGGACTTGTCACATGAGACGATTAGAAGGCTAGACAGAATTCCAAGTGAAATAACCGGCTGGTTGAACAGTTTCGCATTTTGACGGATCTTCTTCAAAGTACAGAAGGTTGAGACGGTAACCATCGCCGTCTGTACATCTGAATGTGCGAAGGTCTTTATTATACAGTAGAAAATGCGTTAAATTATCACTGTGAAGAACAATAAAACTACGCGTAAGGATTACTGGATTTGGATGCCAGTGTGCTGTGAAGTTTGTGAGTTTCCGTGAGAGATCTAGGATCGATATCTCGTTGATAGCGCAATTGAAGAAAACTCGGTCCGTTATGACCACTAAATGAAAGACATCAACTGAATTGCGTTCTGGTTTGCGTCCATTTCACATATGGATTTACAACATAGGCAACAGCATCTACGCGGTAAACAGTAAACGGTAAGCGAATTTCCGAATATCGCCTCGTTTCATGCTGGTTTACAAACAGTAAACGGTAAGCGAATTCCCGAATATCGCCTCGTTTCATGCTGGTTTACATTGCCAGGGTAGTGCAGAAGAATATACATACGAACTAGTGAACGGCATTTTGCCCTATCCCTTTTCGGCACCGTTGTTACACAAGACGATCGGGAATCCTGTCAGAAGACGAACACTAGTCAAACTGTTCAGAGCTGGGAGAAACGGATACTCTGCATGGTCCATTTGAGTGTCTGTTGTCTGAGGTCCCGGTCATCTTTGTTGTGTTCTACCCGGGATAGCTGTTTGCATCCTTCATTGATTTTAACAAAGAAAATAGGACAGGGCGAAAAAACGTGGATAAAATTATTACGTAGCTTGGTATCTGAATAAACTTTAAAGCGACTATCACGTAGCTACTTCATTGTTCTCGGTTTTCCACGGCAGCCAGTAGTATCAAACAGATTCTGTTGGTAGCGGAAGGAGACTGCACAATTACCAGTGGAGATTTTTTCGGTGAGTGAATCCACCCTACGCTGAAAACAACAGCTGTTTCATCTCTCTTGGGACACGAAACTTAGGAAGGTTCTAACCTGCGACCACCAGACCAGCTGTTGTGTACTGTTGACAACACCAATTTAGGATAAAATATATACTCACTATTTCTCGGCTATTCGGTAGGGCAGATGATTAACTGAAAAATATTCCCGTCTTCTCATACTATCAACATTTTTCAAGTTAATCAAAAGGATGTACCGTAAATATGAGGCGTGAACCTTCATTCGATTAGTTGCTTCTTAAGAAGACACCGGGCAAGTGACCGCATGATTTGAAGGATTGATCGAAGAATTGATGGCGATATATTCTGTCTAAATGCGAGCCTGTCACACTTCTGATCAACCTTTTGAGATCAAACGGCCAACCGGGAGGCCAAGGTTTCGAAACATCCTCGTGAGGTGAGCCCTGATGATTATTCCCAATAGACAAAAATCCACTATATTGCCCCTCTGCCTTTTAGTCAGTCCATATTGGCTTCACTTACTGGAAGAAACCTTCATTATAAACCGGCTGAATCACATAATTTCAGGTTCAATTCCACCAGAGAGCTGATCGAGTTCTTCCAGTTGTTTCGTTCATTACATCTTTTTAACCGTGTTGAAATCAAATTTTGGGGAATGTTTCGTTTCTAACTAAAGTGGAAAACATATCTTTGGGAAAAGAATTTAAGTGTTCGTCAAGCTTCCTTAGGCAATAGATGTAGAAGCTGACGAAAGATGGTAGCGTTATACAGTCTTCTAAGTACGGGTTGTGCGCTGAGCACCGAGTAACAGCGATAGGCATTTTCAGGACAGACCCTGAGGGGAACTTTTTTACAGATCTACGTAAACTACCAAAACGAACGTGTAGAAAATTCCAATTCCGTTCAAAATCGATTCATACGGTCTCAAACGCATTTTCATTCAACACACACCAAACCAATTTGTTAATTTGGATGTCGTCTGGCGGTTAAATGTGTTGTCATCCTGCTAATGATGTAGAGCAACTGTTGAACTTTACGGAAACTGCTAGACCAATAGCAATAGATTTCAACCCTTTTGCTCCCCGTTAGTGTTGTGTCCACTCAAGAGTACCTCTATGTATTGGGCGCTCACACACCCTGTAGGTTTCCGGTTGGTTGGCAGAGCTACTAAAGATGTAATGAGATCTTCAAAAAAAGTTTTGTCGTCATTTACTTCCGTTTTCAGAAATTGAATTTGCTTTTAAAGCTGAAACAGAGTTGTTTTTGACCAACAGCGGATTTTTGTTTCACAAGAGACAGTCGCGTAACTATTGCTTTCTCGCTGATGCTGGTCCGAATGCGCTACGTAGCATGATGACAGTTCCCTGGGCACAAAATTTCAACTGGTTGTGAATCGTGACCGATTCATTTTTCTGCGTATGTACACTTATCCGTAATAAGTGAGAAATATTTTAACTGCGGTTTCGTCCATATATTGATTCTGGAGAAGGACAAGGAGCTTATGCGAACTCACGACAAAATACTTAACCCTCAGTGTTATCGTAAGAACAAACGGTTAATAAAATTAGAGATATTATGAAAGATGGAAAACCACCGTAAAAAAGAACCAATGGGAATAGTAGACTATTCTTTCTGTTTTTAATGACCAAGAAGGAGAAAATATAACGAATGTGATCACTTGCAACCTATATCTTTGTCCATCGGTGATGACCTAAACATGCATGTATCCCTCGACTATCTTCATAGTTAATGTGTGTTGCAGTCTGGACGTAATCATCCATGAATTTCTGTCAACTGACCGGGCGGCGTTGAACCGTAATCTTGTCAAGCATCATAATCCGGAAGAATGTTATTTGTGCCCAGCCATGCGGAGTCCTTGTTAACTAACCACATTAGTTGGACGTCGAAACAATTGTGTTTTTTTCGGATTCATTAACTGTTTCTTTGTACATGATGGTCGGCTGACATCCGCTTCCGGACTAGCTCGTCACGTTTTACAAAAAAATGGATCCCAGCCCATATTAAGCAGTGCCACACGTCGTTTACGCTGAACCACGTGGTGTAAAACCGGGGAAATAAGATGGGATGATGAACCGGAGAGGACAGTTCTAAATTCACCAAAACACCTAAAATGTGCTCATTATTGTCGATTTAGGAAAATACAACTAAGACGTCGAAGCCCATGCAAAAGGGCACCGGCGGCCCACTCTTTTCAGCAGACACACATGACTAGGCGGTACCAGCCATTATTCGGCTAAGTTTGTACGCAAGCCAAAATAGAAAACAATCAGGAGGCGCAAGTTTTGAAAGGAGTTGGTCATGTTTTTAAAAAGGCAGAAAAGCTGATTAGATAAATTCCACTGGTCATGTCGTAAGTTTCGAATTAGGTACTTTTCCTATTTAATCAGTAATAATCCCTTGGCAGGAAATCTCAACGAAGACTCATCAGGCCATGAATTCATTGCTGGTATTCGGGTTGTAGTCACGGTGAGCTTAATGTTGGTTCTGAACACAGAATATTTGTATTTCCCAAGGATAAACGACTTCCTTGCACCAGGTATGTCTCTTACCTTTTTTACTACCCGGTTTTTTGATGTTTAGGCACCAGTTTGTATCAGTGGAGCGTTGCTCTTGGCAGTGATTATGATAATGTTGATCGGAATGGCGATGTGGTCCTGAGACTGAATAAGGAGACAACACTGGAAAGATCAATCCTGGTCAGACAGTGTGTGGCACATCAGGCCGCACACACAAACAAATCTCTTAGCCAAAGTGGTTTCATCAGAAGAACGATCAGCTGTGACATCTGCTGGAGAACATCCTCCTAGACAGATTTTCTAATTCAACTAGACTTCAGGAAGCCATTTGATTGTCCCTTCCTCTGAAGAGACGCACGACTTCCAAGCATAAAAATTAACCATTTTACTGGGCGAAATTTTGGTTATACCTATAAGACTTTCCAAGGGTCGACTTGGCATTTGTCAATTTAACTTCTAAGGAACTCCCCCCGAGGGAGATCGTTCTAAGAATAAACAAGTTTTCTTGAACGCTGTAGTATGTAGGCACATGTTTTAGCTTCGCAACGAGCATTAATAAGTCACAATAAATCACTTGGGGGGTTCACAGCCAGATCGCAAACAGAAGCTTTGTCTGTGGGACGGAGATTCAGCCTCCCACCAGAGTGCAATCAGCTGAATAATGCTGAAACTAGCGAAATACACGTTGACATAAACTCGTGAACTGCGCCTACCTGCTAAGCCCCGAGAAGGGCGAAACCGATCTTGGGCTGTATATGCCAGTTTCGTGCAATTTAGGATCAAACAGAACAAAACGTTGACATAAACTCGTGAACTGCGCCTACCTGCTAAGCCCCGAGAAGGGCGAAACCGATCTTGGGCTGTATATAGTATAGTATAGTACAGTATAGTATAAGTATAGTAT
The DNA here is from genome assembly GCA_003604175.2 of Clonorchis sinensis. NCBI lineage: Eukaryota > Metazoa > Platyhelminthes > Trematoda > Opisthorchiida > Opisthorchiidae > Clonorchis > Clonorchis sinensis. The sequence continues at coordinate 20,991,593 of CM030373.1, read as the reverse complement.
AGTATAGTATAGTATAGTATAGTATAGTATAGTATAGTATAGTATAGTATAGTATAGTATAGTATAGTATAGTATAGTATAGTATAGTATAGTATAGTATAGTATAGTATAGTATAGTATAGTATAGTATAGTATAGTATAGTATGGTATAGTATAGTATAGTATCAGAATAGTATAGTATCAGCTGATATTCTTGACTAGTCCACCTGATTTCCGTTAGGTAGACATGAACACCTGACAAGCATCAAGATTCAGACCAAAACAAACAGTGTCATTCTATGGACGAACAACGCGTATGGTGTCGTAAATACGTCTTCTAGCCCCAACATCCGCCAAACATAAGCTCTAGTCAGATTCGAGTCAAAGTATGCCAATGATAAAATTAAAATAAGAGGATGTAGATTACTTAAAAATTGTGGACTGAAGACGTGAAACGCTTAAGGAACAGTCTGTCAAGCAAACCTTCACGAACAGGATGTGCGCACTTCACATACACGGCAAACTCATTGACAAAATCGCTGTACGTTCACCTAGCCTACTGATTCGTGGTTGGAAACAAGACTAGGCGAACAAGGTTCTGTGCGCGTAGAGCCTGATAGACAATTCTTAATTTGCCGAGTTTTCAGTGTGTGTTTGTACAATTTCCTGGTAGTCGAAGGTAGACATTGTTTGGTTAGTTAGGCCCATCATTTGCGAATTTATGGGAGGTGACGTTAATTTACTACATCAGGCTTTCGCAGCCGGCTTATGATTGACAGATAAATTTTAAGCAGGTACAAATTTTCGTCTTACTTGCTTTCCTAAACTGAATCTATTTGTATTTAAAGTTGACCAGATATCGTGTCTCAGTTAAAATCGTATCCAGTAGCGATCCAACGAATCTTTGAATTACTAACCCCAGTGTATTCCAAGGAGACAACGCTTGGCTTATCAACAAGATCGGGATTTATTTGAGCTTCGGTCGTTTATTACGCCAAAGGTCAAACTGATCTGTTTGCGGGAACGCACTAACCGCAAGGCTGCTGAAAAATCTTGGATAGCACACAACCAGTTTTTCCCCTCTCAAGCTCATCAGGCAGGCGCAGTTTTTGAGTTCCCGTCAACTTTATGTTCAGACTGATTTTGTTCTGCGAAAATATCACGCGATCAAAAAGCCTCAGTAGTCGGTATTTTCACGTAACTTTTGGAGTCACCTATTGTTTGATTTTTCTAAACCATCAATTGTTGGTTTTTGCATTTACCTTGCCTAGACAATGCATGTACTTAGATTTATTGAAGATAACCTGTGAGAAGTGACGGGAATAAAAATACCAATGATATTTTGAGGCATCAATTTTTGAATGTTTGGAGCTATCCGAGTATTTGAACTATGGCCAAAGGTATACAAAAATATGCCACAAAAGACTTTAAATTTGTCTGTTTGATTGAATGGCGTAAACTTCTAGAGTTTTCATGTAGAGAATGGGCAGGAAGTCGGCCAGATGTTGTCCTCATAGAGATTGAAGTCCTTCAGCATAGATTAATATGCACCGTACAGCCGCACAACACAACTAAGACGGGTCACCACGCTGTGGTGCGACAATGTGATGAAATGTGTGCGGTCAAGCCTTGGAAAACACGGGCACAAGTACATACAAGGCTAGATGAATAGACAGTCCGATGATTTTAGTGACTTGTCTACTAAAATGGAAGGATGCTTTTGAGGGAGCGATGGTGATAATCCGCTTACTTTTGCAAGGCTACTGCTCCCCTACGGTGGACTCATCGAAAGGTCATCACAATTTGCTTGCCTGACTGTCTCAGTGCAGGAAAGAGAATAGACACAATATGCGCCGGTGGATATTAGTTGTTTTGATTTCGCCTTTGCTCTACATTAGAAAAATGATGGGCCTGATTCACTGCAGGATACAAGTGTCACTTTCTAGGCCTGGACATGTGTGAAATGGAGGATTGAGGGAATCGTTGAAAGATTTCGCTGAAGATCTAAAAACGATTTCAAACTGAAGTTCGCCTTGCACACATCGACTCTATTTGCTCCGCAGTTTACCCATATGCTTTTACATATATGTCTCCACAGAAAATGACAGCCTCGGTTTCTTGTATTTCAACTTTGCACGGATATATTCATTCCAGACTCAAGTAGTATTGACCGACCCTTTCTCCCTGTCTTTTCACCTGATAAAGCAGAATGCGAGGAAGAATCCAGTTGAGTTGGGTTGGGTTTTCTCGGATTTGTTTGTGCTGCCTTAAAGGAAGCCTGTGCAAGTTGGACCTGTCATTCCCTGCACTTGGTCCTTCGCCATGTCATTTAGCACATTAAGTGCCGCCCTCAGTACCCGTTCCCCGAGACCCCCCGGCACACTGAACAGTGTATGTGTTTCAGAAACCTCAACAAGTGCGAACGAAACATCCGGTCCATTCCAAAGATTACTTGTCTTGGTCTGTGTGAGCTTGCTTATAACAGATTCCGAATCCGACAAACAAAAGTCGCTATCCGGCCCGACCGAAACCAATGTTCATAACAACGGGCTTACAAAACAGATGGGCAAAGTTAGTAACTGAAAGCAACTGCCGGCTTTCATCCTGTTCCAGACGCAAAATTTTCACACGTACCCATCATCCCTAAACTCCGGTAACAAACAATTTCCATGCATATCCCCCGCAAATAACCGCCTGCATGTTTGGAATTCGATGATTCTGTGTTCGGTATCCGGCTGCACACAATTTAAAATATTTCTTAAGACGGAGTAGATGAAAAGGCCTGATTTTGAATGAGTGATAGGTGGTCGGAAATGTAATCCCTGTGGCGCGAAAACGACTGGGAATTATTGCCGCTACTGTGACCCCTGTGGAGGCATCACGCCTGCCTATAAAACACAGTTTGGGAGATAGACAAGCTGTCGGAATATCAGTTAGAGTTCCAAGCCAGACATTCCTTCAAGGAGAAGGGGGAATGCTCCTGAATCACACGGGGTCGAGTCCGATTGTTATCTCGGTACTATACCTATAAATAAATTCTGATTGTCTAGGGGTGTTGCAAGGCTTTTCAATTGGGCACAGAAATATGCTTTACATTTACCTGAACTGAGATTCTCCTCCACTCTTCACGAAGTCGTCACAAATTTTCTAACTGGTTTTGCTTTACCACACCGGTCATAATTTGCGCTATATTGCGTTGTTCTCTGGGGAGGAGAAAGATTATGCGAGCATTTTAATGTTTGTCCAAACGGAGTGTTTGTTAGAATCTATCTAATGGAACTCATCGTCTGCAGATTTTGGTGGACCATATAAAACATAAGGAAATCTCCAAAGACATTTAAAGGCCTTCCAACCGCTCCAAGCGCAAAGTGTTTACAAGGACATCGATGCGATTAGACGGCGTGCTTCCCGAAATTGTCCATCGTTTGATACATCTGGAGCCCGTTATCTGTATCACCAGGGATAGTCTCCTCCTAGTTTTTATTCCACTGTGATTATCTTCCTGCTCAGCCCGGGAGATTTGTCGGTGTCTCTGGTCCAGTGTCTTTGGCGCTCACTTGGCAAATAAAAAATCTCCGTACCACTTGCCCTGCTTCAATTTTTCTTGTGGCCGAGATGCTAAGTTTTCAGACTACTAGCCCGGAAAGCGCGGGTTCGATATTCTCTAGGTGAAACGGCTATACAGTGGTACTCCGCTTTCGAGCATGGAGTGGTTTCTCCACAGGAGAAAATGAAAAAAATGAAATAAGCTGACGTGACAGGTCCTGCCCCTCCCCCCCCACACACACATAAAACAGCTGCGCCATAAAAAAGGCATTCAAAACATTCGAAGCACTCTAATAAATAAATGAATTTCCATTTCAGGGGACTTGGCGTACGTCCGAAACTTTATAGTTTAAAAAAGGAAGTGTGGTTTAGGAAAAGTAACCTGGCGAACTGCCGATGTTTTGTATCAAGGTCGAACGGGCTGTCAACTGCATCCACGGTGGGCGAATTATATTAGACAATATTGTTCTAGGGTGATCACCAACAATCTATTGAACTTTCTGAAAATATTCACACTAGGCACCTTGGGGTCTGAAGACATCAACCTATTGGACAGAGACACTCAAGGTGCATATGGCTGCTGATCCGCTGATTGGATCTCATACTCAAACTCAAATCATGTGATCCATCCCTTCTTAAGAAAGTAGGGCAACCGGGATCAACATTAAGCACTCACACCTTCTCGTCACAGACTGGTACCCAGCAAGCATTATGTCACTGATAGTTTGCCTCGCATCACTTGTATTTGCTTGAATTGCCGGTCGACATTCCAGTCTATCAGTCATTTCCCGCAGCTACTTGGTCGGTCCTGTCCAGGTTCTCATCCATAAAAAATTTTCACCAATTAAATTACATAAAGCGCCTGTTCATCCAACGGTTTTTCGCGTCCCTATAGTAATCATAACGCTGGTAACCAAAAGACTGTAAGATTGGCTGTTTCAGGTAGGAACAGATTAGGATGCGTATAAATCAGAATAAACGAATTCGAGAATAACATAAAGGAGAGGTTGGCAGAAGTAACGAATTCTGGTGAAAGTTTCATCAAATAGGAGATCCAGAAACAAAGCTAAGTAATTGAGTGAGAAGCAGTTACCATGTTTAACTCTAAATGGACAGTGTGAGCAGGTTTAAGAGGATATCATTGAAATGGGTTAAATGAGAAGGAATCAAGTGTTGCAGGTTGAGAAACATGTACAATAATCACCCAACGGTTGGGTCCACAAGATTACACCAACTAGTTTTATCAGTGAGTATCAGCGCCAAGTAATCAACCGTTTTTAGGGGAAACCGTTTTCTCTGGACACGTTAAAAAGTGAAGACTAGCCGACCTAGGACGATGTCCCATCTTCAAACGAACACGTGGTGTTATGCATATATGTAGGCATGTGTACTTTCAAGAAATCAACCAGTTTTAGAGGAAATCTTTTCTTCTGGACACGTTAAAATGTCAAGACTAGTCGACTTTGGATGGTTTTATTCTGTAAATCACGAGCACCAATAAACCTCTACGTAAGAAAGTTTGACTTATGGATTTAGGAGCGGAATTTCTCTGAACGATCCTAATCATTCTGATGATGTGCAGTTTATATCGTCGGAACATCATCGAGGCATCCTTAGTCGTGTGATTGGGTTCACTTCCAGTCAGTTGTGCTTTTCTCAGGTCCACTCCAAATGTGATTCCCTCCCAAAATGAGTTGTTCTACATTATTTTTCAGTTTTTTGAGGCATACACTGTGATTTTTTTCAAAAAGGTGTCAAAATTTATTCATATTAGCCTTCATTGGACCTTTCTATTCATGATAGGCTGCTAAACAGAAGATGTCATTATGCACACCTGTACGAATATGTTCAAGAAGTCAGTCGTCCGGACATTAAACCGTGGTCGAATCACCGCTGAGATCGTCAGAACTCCAACCTCATCTTCTTCGTTATGCTTTTGTTTATTTTTGAATTATTTAAATCCGATCATTTTGTAATAAAAATCCGCTATAATCGTGTCACACTGATATGGTAGGTTGAATGTGTTTATCATCAACGCTAGACAAGAGAGCTGGTGTTCTACTGACGCACAATCATATCAATCGATTTTGATAAATGCTTTTTACTGTAAGGAAGAAAAAATGGGATAGGAAGGGGCCTTGGTCCAAAACACCAGCGCCTCCAACACCCGGCCAAACGATCTGGATGTAAACCTACAGCCTGACTCTGACATCGGTTAACCGCCAAGTAAATTGAGGTTTACGTAGACCCCGTCTTAGACGGCGAACAGCACCAAAAGTTTCCATCAATTTACCGATATAATGATGTGCTTTTCTCTATTTGCGCTAGAATAACGAACCATAATCGTGTTTCGCAACATCTCCGGTGAAATGCGTAGCTCTCACAGCGTAAGAAGTGCAATCATAAAATGTCGAAACGGTTGTCCAAAAATTGAAGAGTTGTCTCACGCCTCGAGCTGCAAGTTCGGCGCCCACATGGTGTGGCCACGTCGAAGCCACCCGAAGATTTGTTGCCAGTATTCGCCAAAAAAAGGCTGACTACGAGTAATATGGCCGCGTGGGAGTAGGGTAACCGGTAGCAAACGGGTTCTGGAATCGTTTCTTCGAGGCGAATTCTCTTTTAGGAAAATATGTATAGTGTTGTGGAAACGCCCGTAAACCATCCTTGTACTGATTGTAGTTAATGATACAATTCTTGGTTTATACTGTAACACAAATGAGAGAAAATTGTCCCAAGTGTCGTGTTCAAAACCACTACCACTCGCGAGCTTCCACCGTTTTCAGGTTAACACGGCGTATGTCTTGTATGTTATTTTATGACAATAAATTAAATGGTCCGCTATGTTACAGCACACAAAATGATTGTTGGCAGTTAATTGGGTTAACTGACAAAGACCAGGATTCTCCGTAAGCCCAAAAAATTACTTAGCTCTGTCCTTGTTGCGCGCTGCGTCCTGTAATGCACACGAACCATACCACGATTAATGCACGTTGAAAATCGTGTCTGTGTCTTTGAACTTGAGACAAGCGCTTTTGCGTTTGCTAGAAGTTCAGAATCATCTAAAGGGGCTGTCTGCGCTCGTTACGTGCTTCTTCAAAAATGTTGTGCTGCCTATGAATGGCATATTTTCAAAACATTCGATAACTGAACACTCTATTGGTGTCATTTTTTGTGAGCGATAGGATAGCGAGCTGGAAGCCGGCTACCAAGGATTTAGTATAGTTCTGGGAAAACCTTTTTCGACGATACATACCACCCGTAAGGTTGCTGAAATCCTTCTGGCAGCTCATAACCCGTTTCGATCTTCTAGTGCGTTATTCGATCGTAGAACTTTGCAGCAACATTGTTTTGGTTGTAAAGTTTTGTGCGTGTGTACATTCTGGTCTGCAATATGAAAACGTCGATTAGCATCCCTCTTGTCATATAAAATTTTGTCGTATCCATATGACAGAAAGATCATCGTGAAGCTTAAAACTTGGTGGGCACTTCTGACACCCGGTTTCTAGATAATCTCGTTGATTATGGACTGGTCGATGTTTTAACTCGCTCAGCAGATTAAAACATGCGTTTGAAACGATGTGAGGAGTGACTTCTGGATGTGATCTGGATAAATTTTTCCTCAGCAAGTAATTATTCCGCTGTCTGTAAACCCATCGGCATGCAATTTGTTGTCTTTTGGAGTAGGGTTCCTATCTGCAGAGAACGAAAATTCCTAGTTTGTCCTTTTTTTGCTAGTCTTACTTTCTTGGCGATGTGCTTTTCGGTTTGCCAAACAAACGTGGAATCTGATCTGCTAAAATTGGTAATCATTGGTATGACCAACCCAATTATGGTAATGCAGACCTCATAACAGCTCGGCCTTTGGCTCACCAATCTAAAGTGCAGTGCAACCCACGAGAATGACGCTGTCCGAGATCCAGTAAAATAAGAGGTCTCTGGTTCACAGCGCATCACAATTCGTAGACGGACCAATGAAAGTACCGGAAAGCTCTCCTACACCCAGCCAGATACACCAGATGTTATCATCTACTCTCACGTAATCTATGCACGTACAGGCAGATGAAGAGTGTGTTCACCCGACCACACTCTGATACTGTCTCCATGATTGACAAGCAGATTGCCTTGCTTGGTGAACAGATAATCAGCCACTTGTTCGTCAAACAAATCGAAGGACCTTTGAGTATTTCCAAATATTTATTTGGAGACTCAACAAAACCAGGGCCGAAACTCTCACGCATGATACACCTGAGCTGAATCTGATGCATAGAGGCCACGCCATCTTTCATTTAGCAGAATATTTGAAATTTGTGATTACATTTTCTTGGGAAACTGTTCTAAAAACTGTTCGCCCTACTTGAAAGAAGTTAAACAAGCAAAGTCCCCGAGTTTCCATCAAACTTATATTCTAGTAGTAAACCATATTTCTGCGCAATTTTTGAAATATACCAATTTTCGGGTTACCTTAATGTTACGGAAGGCTTTAAATGAATCCTAGATAAAGCCCTTAGTGTGCGCAGGATATGCACAGCTTTTCAATAAATTACCAAGGTCCGCGAACAAACCGATAGTTATTGACTAGATTTGAAGCAGGTTGATTTCGACCGTTTTCTCCATTTCCTGTCACACTTTTGCATTGAGTGCACTCACAACAACACGACTTCTCAGTTTGCACGCATGGTTTTTCTGTCCTCAAAACGTTTTGGATATTTTCCTGGGACGAACAGCTGACTGTCTAAATTATAGATTCAACCATATCAGTTTGAAACGAAAGATTAATTTTCCAGTGGAGAAATAATAGTCTCGGTCGAACGCAGGGGATGTGTAAAGTCAATTCTTGCCAACCGAACGCTGGTGATTACTAACGTACTTGTGAATGGAAGTCATCGAAATCAACAGTCTTCATCCACAAACGGTGGTGAGTCAACTAAAGGTCGCAAGTTCAGTACAACATCTGGGGTAATCCAAAAATCGTCTGACTTTGACCCATCAACAACGCTATTAGTGATAGCCATCATGCAAATTTACCGGTGAAATAGCTATCCAATAAACCACCAGTGACGAGATCACTAATTCCAGTTCAAAAAAGTTACCGTAGTTACCGTAAAGTAATATTATGAACACAGACTAGAATGGAATGAAATCCAATTACAGTATGATGATAACACAAAAAACAGCTCAGAATAATCAACACTTCATCGAATATTGTAAACAGTAATTAAACAGTAGCTGAGGACAAGGAGGAGTGATATTTGTTTTCCGTGAAATCTATGACGCTTGTTATAATTTATCTATTGTTTTGTTGCGCCCCCAAAACAACGGCCGTGTGCAACAGTCCGTGATATCAGTCAGTCAGGACTGCTTACAATTACCAAGACGGCACGGGTTTATGAAATGTACCTAGCGACCACAGTTGTGGTCAAGAATCCTGAGGTAGAAGTAGTTCAGCAGTTAAGGGGCGTAACTACTAATCAAAAGATCCGCGGTTCGAATCCAATCCAGGCTTTAACCCTGGTAACGTGGTAATATCTTATTCCTCGTGCTTCTTTGAGATTGCACGTCACTTATACTTCAAAAGAGTACTACAACTGAGTTAATATTATTTTTGCCATTACCTATTTGGTGTTGGGCGTTCAACATTTTTTAAATTTTATGCGGGTACATTTAGTAAGAAGCCACATTTCTAATGGGGGAGGTGAAACCCTATTAATCGAGTGGTTCTAAATCAATCGGAAACTGGGAGGTTATCAGAAAACAGTTTACCTAAGTCTACGCGTGCGTGGGAGCACAATAGTTAGCGCAGCGTAGAAGTTGCTTAGATGCAGAGACACTAAAGCATACTCGTGTTGCTTCAGAACTTTTCGATTTTGCGAGTTTCAGCGAACTTATTGTCATTGCTAATCCTTCAGGTGACTAGTCGGACACGAGAATTTTCATTATCTTGTGCCAGGAGGGGAAGATTATTATTATAAGTTACTGTATATATATATATATACATATATAATTATCACTTGACCTGCAACTTCGAAGTAAGTCAAGCTTGAAGGGGTGATCGATGCCCATCACCGTCCCGAAGAAGCGTGTCCCAGTCAGGGTACAAAACTACGTCTCAAAGCCTAAGATATCACTCGCCATTGACTGAAGTTTATCCATGCATCAGTCAGCCAACGTCTATCGTTGATAGGTCACTCCGTCGATGTTGCTCCAGCCTTCACCGTCCTATTTCTTCACCGGCTCACTTGCTGTAAATTTTCCGCAAACGATATCCAAAAACCCTTTCAGGAATTTCAACGAGAGTTTTTTGTGATTATTAGCCTGATGTGGACTTGGTGAACAACAATCCACCAGCTAGATGTAATACACTACTCACAGAGTTGCCGAAAACTCCTCGACAGCCCAAGACCCGTTTCGTTCTTCTTGGGCCTTCTCAGCTAGGCGCAGACCCTGAGTATCCGTCAACCTTATGTTTTACTTGAACCCAAATTGCACGAAATTCGACAAATATACTGATATGCATAGTACTTTGGTTTTGACGGGAAGCTCACCGGGAAACATGCTGAATCCCTTGGTTATGATGTTTTTAAGTAACCAAAAATGTGCTGAACCAGTCGCTACATGTTTCGGTTGATACGATAGTTGAGATATCGTGGTACATCAAAAGGGCGTAACCGGACGTGGACTATCGAAGAGTTTTCGGCACATTTATGAGTAGGGTATTACGTCTACACAAAACTTCTATGCGATATCTCAAATACAGTAATACCTGAAACAAGAGGGGGTCTGTTACAGGACAATCAGTTTCTCGAGAACTGCATGAGCAAGAGATTCAGCTGGGTTTTAAGTGCGTCTCCCGTCAAAAGCATACTGGTATTCAGGTGAATGCATTTATCGAATAGTTTAGTGTATTATCGTGACATTTTGTGTGGCTTCTTGTGTCCTAATACCCATCGAATAGGTTTCAAGGGTTACGGTTGACTTGACACCGAAGAGTTAGCACAAAACGTGTCACCCCTTCGTTCTGTCCAAATTTTGGCATGCAGGAAGCAGAATTCGCTGAAACTAATTCTCGGTAAAAAAACATATTGTTTTTAAATCCACCGTTCCACACAGTCTGATCAAATGGTTTTATTTGGTCTTATTTATAGCCAAAGTGATTGCCGCAGATTTATTCTGGGTCATTAAAACGAAATTGGAGAAATTCACCTTCTGACTGTACTTTTCTTTATGTCGCCCAAACTGACTAGAAATGCTAACAGCTTAATAGATGCGACTTTAGATAATTTGACCACCGCAGGAGGATACTTCACGTAGTTGGATGTGTGTGAACAACTGCTGCTTGACATGATGTCAACTACAGTGATTGGCCGTCACGAAGAGACTGAACCTTACCGTGGTGTGGCGGTTTGCGCACCTCAGCGACCCATTGAGCTATACTGGGGAGTGTCCCTGCGACACTCACAGAGTCTCTCATACCAGGTTGGTCAATGGCTAGACGTCTGACGAACACAGTTTCCTGGTCCTCCAGGTTGGGGGTTGGAACATGTGGCGAATTGTTCCGTAGAAACAGTAATGCATTTGCATTTCCCGCCAAACACCGCTGCCTTGCGGTTAGGCTTTTGAGCCAAAGGCTTTGGTTGAGGACCCTAATCGTCCTCCTGTCTAGGTGTGGGCGCCCTGACAGTATCCTAGCCCACGTACAACCATGAACTGCACACATACAAAAAAACTCATGCCACATCGGCCGTCGCGTGGTGCCATCAGCCTGGTCGCCTTACTTGCTGCATACAGCAGGGCGGGTAAGCGAAAACAGGCTACTGCTGACGCCTCCCTTCTTTTCTTTCACATACTTTTTCTTCCCCTCCCGCCCCATTATTAACTCTCCTCTTGTAGGCCCAGCACTTAGGACTGATGACTCCTTTCGTCTTGCATCGGTTTTGCGTGCAGCATCTGCTCGTCACATGGCGCCGACATCCTCAGGTATCTCCAAATCACTCTTCAAGCCTCGAAACTCAGTCTATCTGGCCGCCTTCAATGTGCGCACTCTGAAGCAAGCAGGACAACAAGCTGCTCTTGCTCTCACACTGGACTCGCTTGGCATTGATGTGTGCTGTGTCTCGAAACAAGAATTCAAGATGCAAGCACAGTGATTGAGCTAACCGCCCCATCAGTCTCCACTCGCTTCCGACTGCGCACCTCTGGTGATCCAGAGGCTGCTGCAGCTGGATGTGCAGGGGTTGGTATCGTCCTAAGTCACCGGGCGGAAGTATCCTTGCTTGACTGGATACCTGTTGATAGTCGCCTCTGTGCGGTTCGTCTGGCAACGTCTGTGAAGGGGTCTCACAAGCGGGATGTTGATCGATGTTTGTTTATCGTCTGCGTACGCCCCAACTGACTGTAGCTCCGACACCGTCAAAGACAGGTTTTATGACGCCCTGAATGCCCTGCTGCGGCGAGCTAAAAGCTCAGACATCGTGGTGGTTGCTGGAGATTTGAATGCACAAGGGCAGGCTTAGCGTATCTGAGACTCAATTAGGAGGTCGACATGGATTGGACTCGGTACGTACGGACAATGGGAACGATTGCTTCAGCTGTGTGCTGATCGCAGGCTGTTTCTATGCAGTACTAACTTCCGGAATAGCCGAAGTCGTCTGGCCACATGGTGTCCTCCAACGACACGCCGACCACAAACTCAAATCGACCACATCGCCATCAGTTACCGATGGCGCGGATCAGTAACTGACTGCCGGTCGTTTTGGAACACATTTGTGGATTCCGACCACGCTCGTCCGGAGTCGCTTCTCCCTACGTTTTCCAGGACCGCGTAAGGTGCGGACAAATCGCTTGGCAACTGAGAGACTGGCAGATCCGGATGTTAGACGAACTTACCAGAATCGTCTTCTAGGGTCTCTTCCAAATGCTCCACCATCAGATGTGAACGCATACTGGGACGAGATTGCCACCTCTTGCATAGTGCTGGGAATTCGCCTGTGGCACGGCACCACCAGGCGCACTCAAGCACTGGATATCAGACCGAACGGTGGCACTGCTTAAATCTCGGAGAAATATCCCAGCCGGCCCGGAACATAACTTGGTGCGACGAATTATCAGACGTCAAGTGAAGGTGAGTGTGAAAGCCGACCGCGAAGTGTGGTGGACACAGAAAGCCAAGGAAATGGAAGAGGCCCAGAAATCCGGTAATGCCCGAAGATTATTTCAGTTGATCCGGGACCGGCCCCGGAAACCACCTGTGAGCGAAACTATCAAGGATCGGAATGGAGTGACCATCCGAATAAAGAAGAACGCCTCGACCGATGGGCCGAATACTTGAGCAACAATTCAGTCATGGCCACCAGCTGGCGCCTCATCTGGAACCCACAGGTGACGTAGAACCCTGGACGGTGAACGAACCACCTACGGCCTCGGAGGTTTATGACTGCATATGTTCTCTCAAGCGCCACCGAGCCTCTGGTCCGGATGACCTCCCACCCGCATTGTTCAAAGATGGGGTGAAATCAGTCAACGCCTGTCTGATCTGTTTGCCTGCATTCTGGGAAAAGGAGTCTGTCCCAGACAACTGGGGAGAGTCGGTGATAGTGCCCATTTTCAAAAAGGGGCTCGTAGTGAGTGTGGCAACCACAGGGGATCAGCTTGACCCCGGTCGTAACGAACTGTTGGCGTCACTTGTGCTTCGTCGCCTTACGGTGGCTCGTGAGACACTGACTCGAGAGCAGCAAGCGGGATTCCGGCCTGGTAGGGGTTGCGTTGACCAAATCTTCACACTTCGTCAGGTGCTAGAACAACGCCATACGTATAAGCGACCCACAATTCTAGTATTCCTGGATTTCAAGGCGCATTTGACTCGGTTGACCGGTCTGTTCTGCTTGACACGCTTGCCCACCAAGGAATGCCCCGGAAGTTCGTGAACATAATAAGCTCTTTGTATTCCAAGACTTCCGGACGTGTGAGAGTATACGGCGAGCTCTCCAAAAGCTTCCGTACACAAAGTGGCGTCCGTCAGGATGCCACTCTCCCCATTCCTGTTTAACTTTGATCGATGAAATAATGAGACGAACGCTGGAAGGTCTCCAAACCCCGGTGTTCAAATAGCCTCTGACGAAAACCTTGTCGATCTGGAATATGCAGATGACATCGTTCTTATCTTTGAAGAGGAGGAGAAGGCGCAGGTGTTTTTAGATGAACTGACCAAAGTCATCCCGTCCTTTGGTATGCACTTTGCACCCAAAAGTGTAAGGTCATGCTCCTGGACATGCAGTCACTGAACACGCCACTTACAATCCAGGGAGAGGCACTGGAAGTGTGGAGCGTTTTACATATCTTGGAAGTTGTATTAGTTCTGATTGTAGTGACAGATGAGGTAAATGCACGAATCTGCAAGGCTCGGGTCGCGTTTGCTAATTTGAGACACCTATGGCGTCAAAGTGGTGTGTCCCTGAATCTCAAGGGACGTGTATCAAGCTACAGTGCGGGCTGTTTTGTTGTATGGCTGAGACTTGGCCTGTTCGAGCAGCGGAACTGAGACGTCTTCAGGTGTTCGACAATCGTTGTCTCAGAACCATAGCTCGTGGGTTGGTGTCGGCGAATCCGTAACGAGGTTAGAAAGCGAGTTTTGGGTTGTGCAACGGGTACTTCCATTGAAGAATGTGTCCAGCACCAGAAGCTGCGTTGGTTGGACATGTGTTGCGCATGCCTAATCATCGTTTGCCGAAGAGAGTGCTGTTTTCCGTGCCCAATTCAGAGTGGCGTAAGCAGAGAGGTGGCCAACCCTTGACCTGGCAGAAGGGTATGAAAGAAATTACGAAACGCTTGGGTGCTGTCGGTGCTACTCGCCTTCCAGGATGGGGACCGCGTGATCCCCACTGCGCCTGGTTGGAGACGCTGCAAGATATGGCTGCCAACCGATGTCAGTGGCGATCTTGTTGTCAGTTTCTATCCAGATTGCCTGAATGAGTGTTTGGAGGTGTAGGCACCTCGGAATGATTGTAGTAAGGCAGCAATAAGTCCCCTCCCCATCCATCTTTATTTTTTTCTTTACAATAAGGCTTTCAAATAAATCATGGTTGTACGGCAGCGAAGCATCGGTGCTCAACACTGATGTCTTGCTGTCGATGATGATGATGATGACAGTGACTGGATAGAAAACTTATTCTAAAACTGACACAGTACAAATTAGCACACGCCTGATTAGTTTGATCGCATCATTGTGTAGAAAGTACTGATTACCGAAATTCATGAATCACAAGCTAATCAATCTTAACCTTACTCACACCAGGAAAGTATTTATCTAACGTTTGGTCTTGTAGCTGTTATGTTTATACTGCGATGGACCACATTTGCCGGTCCGTTGATTGGTCCGAAAAGCTTTGGGGTTTTCCGCTAGTCGAAAAGATCATAGTTGAAAATCATAATGTCCGACATGTCCAGTTGATTTTGGAAGCAAATGAATTTCCTTCCTCTATCCGCACATATCTTTATTTTGTTGAGTTTGAAATACCTAGCAACCTATCATATATACATACCCACAGTAAGCGTCTATTTCTACGCCTTTGCACGCTGTTCGGTAGTATGTCCGTTGGTCCTCTGTTCTGACTCTCCTCCGAATAATTAGATTTTTCTGTTACCAAAGAAGCAGCTGGTTTACTGTCCATTTCATCAAGTGAATGTAAACCTAAATTGATGATTTAGTACATTTTTGGGTTGGGTCACAGAAAGCAGTGCAATGAATCCATCTAAACTGTAACCCTTTGAAGTAACCTTCTTTGTCGGTTTAGCAGAATTCTTATGAAAACCGCGGAATGAGGTTTCATGTTAGGAACTCACGTTTATGGTCACATCCCAGCAAAGAATTTCCCCCTGGATGACGAACATATATCTGTGAAGGTTGTGCTGAAACTGAATCCTACATGGGGTTCATCCACTCGATTAACCGCACATGCCATCAGCTTCCACGCGCAATTGCAGAATAATTGCAAAGCCTTAACGAGGTGGTTTTAACTTGCTATGAAACGAACCAAGTTGCCCAGCTTAACGAAAAAATCAACGGAGAGTTGTTAAATGTCCTTCAAACTTTGCACGTATATGCAGCAGTTGAGCAAATAAACATTGATTGCATTTGATCTAAACTGGGCAGGTGGAATGTTTTTGCGAGACCTTTTTCATCAAATACGGATACGACTACTCATTTTCCAATTTATTACAATTATGCAATAGCCCATCAAAGTTACTAACGTGATTTTGTGAGCCCAGTTTCAAGACTCTTTTGACAAATACTCATTACAGATACAGGGAAGTATTTGTATTCCCCACAAAGCTCACAGCCAGAACAATAACCCAATTGAAACTACTTTGCATACCCTCCATTTCTTCGCAGATTGCATGCATTTTAACTTCTCTAGAACATTACTGCCGAATGGAGCAAAATATTATAGAAACGCTTCCATCACAAGAAGAATTTCTTTTGCCGGTGTGGCATTATCAGGTTTCGCATACCGTACTTTGCATATGTGGCTCAGTCATGAGCTTATACTTCTGTAGTGGATAGAGGAAATGGGTCAAATTGTCTGCTCTAATAATGGAGAAATTCAAGCCCAGTGGTTCCTCTCTTTAGCATGGACTCATAGGAATAGTTAAGTCAGCAGAGGGGATGACTTTTCACTCGCGTTTGATGTGAAGGTGACTGAAAAACTCCCTGGTTGAACAACGTTTTTTTTACCTCGAGATATGTTATGCTGGAACTTTATCAAGGTAAGCATCGAGAAATGGAATTCACTGCATTGTACTTAGTCTGGCGGACTCAGAGGTTTGGTCACAGCGACCTAAGGAGATAAGTTCCCCTCTCAAAAGCTAGATCAGCCTTAGAGGGCTTTAATCAGCAAGACTAGTGATGGAACGTAGTTACACTGATGATCCAAGTTAAAACACTGTCAAACGGCCTAACTCTCAAAAAAACATAGGCTTACTGTTGACGCAATGCGGAACAACAATCGCTGCGCTGATTAATAACCTTGAGTTCCCTCCTTCAAACGTTTCTGTTACTTTAAAAATCTATGTGCGCTGAAAAAGAATTCTCTCCAAGTGAGATTGCCCCGTTAGGAAAACCTTAGGAGCTGCCAATCGGTTTCATTGATATTACCAGTATGACAATCCGGAATAAGAATTTTGAGTATTGCCACCGCTCTTAAAGTATTTTACTTCTTCAAACTTAATGATGCCGATCAACTTTAGCTGTGGCCTTAGTTAGACTTTAAAATGGATAAATCTTGACTTCGCATTAGTAAACGATAAGTGCAATATCATCAACCTGAAGAGCGTAATGAATGCAGCACCGTTGCGGGATGGATTCAACCCGCACAACTCCCTCCGACGCAAAAAGTGTGAAACAGGGCGGACCAAAATACACTACTAGTAAACTGTTCAATTAATTAATGTAGCCTAATGTAATATTAAGTAAGTATGTAACATCAAATAATGTAACCTGGTCAGTATAACCACGTCAACCTCGGTCAGACTCAAGTCTGTGAATGCGCAGCACCAGTTTCGATCGCTTGGCAAGTAATACCTCAGGAAATTCCGGTGTTTTTGGCCGATTGCGTTCTTAATTTACCAGGATCGATAAGTGAATACCATCATTTAAGTGCTTCGTGCTTGATTAATCTACCTTTTATTGGCGGAAACTAGGTTGTTGTGCGCATCGCAGCGTTGTGCACACACTCGTTTCACCCAAAGTCCTCGGGTTCTTGGGTCTGCAGCCTTTGTCTCAAACTCTAACGATCCAAGTATCATCAAAACCAGGGGTGAATAGGTGAATGCAGTGACGTTTTGATTGGCGGCATTAAAAATCACTTAAACACGGTTTCAAATCCAGCTACGCTGCACAACACGTCCTTTACACTCTCAATCCAATGTTCAACAGAAGGAATACACTGTTGCGCTCCAACGGAACTTCATTGAATACTGGTCTTATGGGGATGGTTAGCTGCGGTGCCAAGCTGTCACGCGCTCTCAACAAAACCACCCAGATACTTAGTCAACCGTCATACAGTTTCGGTCGCCTGGACCTCCCATCCAGTGTATCCCGAGGGCAGTTTGGACTGGCAGTGTGAACTAAAGTGCGCACCAGTTAATACCTATATTTCTTTAGACGTGGATACACTGGATAAGGATATATGGATGAGTAGGTTCAACTGCTCAAAAGTTTGTCACGGCAGGGTGATTTTCCGGAAGCATTTGTTGGAAGCACGTGATATGTTTATCCCAACAACAATCACTTGAAAGAAACCGGTTTTTCCTGAACGTCCTTGTGTCGGCAATGGTGCGCCAATTTTTTTGGAAAGGACATTTGATTTGGTGCTACGGTTGGCACATTATGCCGCGCGACTCAAGAGGAAACGAGACAGTGTTATTAAAATTACGATTTACATGCGTAGCAAAGCAGTCTTGTGTTTTCAACCTAATTTACGACATCCTCTCAATTTGGAAACATCTCACGCGGCTCTAGCTAGGTGATTCCTCTGTGTACGGTTGATATGGACCCATTTTATGTTCAGTGTATTCCAGACTTTATTGGGTTTTCCCGGATGCCACCTATTTGCAAAAGTTTTGTTCTCTAATCTATTTGCCGTTGAATGAATGTGACACAGTGTATCTGATTACTACAATCAACCGTAGACGTTACGTCAAGAAGTAGGTGGCCAAAAAAGTTTCACGTTCAGTTTTGTTTTCAGTTAAGCACTTTTATGCCTTTTTGGAATGTGTAAACACCAAGGGTTACACAGTGTGCGTCATTTTTCATTGTTCGCCCAGCTGGAATTTTTGAGTGCCACAGGATTTATCTACTGGACGACTGGGTAGTAAACCTGGCATTTGTTGTAGGTATATTCACTACAAGCCCACTGTTACGGACGGGAGGAGGCCGTTTTGTGTAGAAATCGCCGATAACTGACTTGGTCACACGACATTTTTGCACACCTGATGATCAAACGCAGTTTTGCAAACTAGACTCCCCGTATAGTTGGCACAGTACAAACAACAAGGCTGCTGATGTTTTGAATTGAGAATGCCGGACAACACTCAGGTGTCATTTGGAAATACCCTAGCATGAAGGCTTGAACAACACCAGGGCTGCCGCTAACGGCATGTGGAGATAATGATTTAATATTGACGAATTTTCCCGAAACAACCAAGCTTTTTAGGGGGTCATTTATAAAAACCTGTCTTAATTGAATCAAACGATTTCCTTGAGTGTGCTAATGCTAATGACATGCTTCAAAAGTTGGACTGATTTTTTTCGCGCCTCATTCAGACTCTCCATTGTTCCTCAGGAACGTTTTCTTCTGTCGACGTCCGTCAAATACGGCAGAATGCGCACCTGAACTGGGCTCACGAAGCAGAAGAGAATGATTCTGTTAGTCCAACCTCACAACTCTGACAACTCTGGACTCTTTTGTGACATTTTCCTACTTCGAACTGTGAATAGCCTACAGAGAATGTGTCCTTCCGGCGGCAGTACACCCAGTTTGAATACTACGAATAGTAGGCTGCCACCACGAGCACGCTTGTTTTCGCAACTCAGCACTAGCGATGTGAAGTTCAAGATTCTTGAGGTGATAGAATTTTCGATTCCCGCAGACCACATCCTGGTTCACTTTCTTAGGGGTACAGTTAACGTATGCTTCGGCGGACCGCTCAAAGTGGATCACCTATGACGAAAGGGGCTTGCAAAACTTGTATACACCTAATACGCTGCTCATGAGGTTGCTGAAACCCCTTTTGCCAGTCCACGACCATCACACACGAGAGACTTAGATGGGTTCTCAGGGAGTCTTTCGTGAAGACCAAAACGGTATGCAGATGAGCGTATTGGTCGTCTTACGGAACTTGGTTTCATCCAATACAGCCCGCAACACATTTGCAGCGCCGAATTGTGGTGCTCATGGTAAGTCGGTAGCCTTAGGTAAGTATATGTGTGTACATATCTGTATGGATATGAGTACAATAATCACAAACCATTGCCGTCTTATCATTTTGTGTAACTTTCCTAACATCCGGCGCCAAAAACGCTTCCCTGAAGACCAAAGTCACAGGGCGCAATCCACAACTTATGTCAGACTCAAGGTGTTTCTTATGCGAAAGAGGTATCACGAATCCAAAAAAGGATTTCTGTTGGATACTACAACCGCGACATGTTGGGATACATGCTGAAAGGAGATCAAAGGATACTTCCTTATTACGCTATTGCGACAACAGTAGCGTGCTGCCCGTCGAACTGCTCCATGTTCGCAGAAGAAGAACCTAACGAATATGACTGTTGTACGCCTTTCATCAGTGTCCAATATCGACGCCATTCACTTTCTTTTACTCACACTTTACTCACACTCACTTCTTTTACTCATTTTAGGGGAGACACATCATCTATATACTCATAAGGTTGCCGAAAATTCTTTGACAGCTCACGACCGGTTTCGCCCTTTTTTGGGGGCTCATCAGGTGGGCGCGGTTCCGGAGTTTTCGTCAACCTTATGTCGTACTTGAAACCAAGTTGTATGAAATTGGCGAACTACACTCATTTGCCAACAAATTTGGTTTTGCGGGAGACTCAAGTGAAACTCAACTGAATCTCTGATGCTGTTTTTAAGTAGAACCTAAGGTTGACGGAAACTCAGGGATTAAGCCTATCTGATGAGCCTTAAGAGGGGCAAAACCGGTCGTGAACTGTCGAAGAATTTTCAGCAACTTTATGAGTAGTACATTACGTACATACATGTATCGCGATATGTCGAATATCGTAGCAACTGAAACATGAGGTGGCCTGGTGCAGCACATTCAGATTTAGCTGGGTTTCAGGGGAGTCTCTCGGAAAACCAAATTTGTTTGCTAAAGAGAAACGTTATCGTTTGGGATTATTTTTCCGGATATCCATGTTCCAGGTAAGCACCTGACGAATTCACAGCGTTTAGGTGGTTAGTTTTTATATTTATATGCTTTGTAAGAAACGCAGACTCAGTTTGTTTATAAAGTTTAGACTAACTTGATATTTCCGACAGGATACCGAGAGGAGGGTATGTACCTGTTCCTCTTAGGTATTTTGTCGAAACTTACGCAGGTGCATAGGGTCAAAGTGCTGTTTTCCTTTAGCGACCGGATTGTTCTTCACTCTATGAACTTGTTTTCTAATGCAAATCAGAATGATCTAACAGGGTATTCATTGGTTTCAGCGGAGGGCAACTCCATGAAATTCAGTGAATATGGCAATTATGCGATCCAATTTCCGAAGAGCCTACCATCACGAGCACTCATCTGGTGAGCATGTGGAGGGGGAGATCACGTGACGCGCCGGTTGACATTTAACTCTTACACTTGGGAAAACTTCTCACTCGCTAGACGAAATGCCGTATTTAGAAAATTAAGATGAATCAATGCATTTGCACTTCCAAATGCCATTAATCGTAACTAAGTGAGTGCTAACTTTCCCCATTTACCCAAAGCAGGGCTTGTACCATACAGTGAAAAGTAATAGTTCATATTTCTAACCCCCACTTCGTGACCACGACTGAAATAAAATGTATTGTCCAACCAGTGAAAATCAAACCACAATGTCATCTGTTCAGGTTTACTTTTTACTTTATGAGAACCAAGAATTTTATTCAATTCGAAGCTGGTTTGTGACTAAAGATGAGCTAGTAATAACTGCTAAGTTGCTTTTTTAATTTTCCAATTAATTACTTTCATTTTTAGTGCTCGCTTCCTTGCTGTATTTGATTGTATGGACAGTTAAGCTTTTGCTGTGCACTTGCAACAGAAGTTATTTATTTATATGCCACCTTCGATTTGCTGGAGCCAGACCCCTGAGGCCGGACAGACATATCTGGATTGAAAAAGACGCGCAAGGCAAAGAAGAATGACCCAAATCAATGAGAGAATCTACCAGTCATGTGATTGGAACACATGCCCGCTGGGGTCGAACTTTCCAAATAATGACAAGTCATTAGACTTAAGACATGTACAATACAAGCTAAGTGGTAGCCAAGAAACTCACATTTTGAAATCAACTTGTCCATTATGCATTCCATTCCTGAGAACATAGTTACTCGTGTATTCAGCATTGGAAAATGTTTGGGTCTAATTGTGTAGTGTCATATTTTTATAGTCGTTTGGTAAACACTCAGTGGGATTATTCCAAAGCATAGGTTCACCAACACATGAGCTAGCCAGATCTCTGGCTGGTATCGTTAAACCACTTGCCGGAAAGTCACCCAAACACATCCAAAATTTTTATGACTTTGCTAAAAAAACTAGCCGGGTCTCAGTTAGACCAGGACAGAGTTTGCGTTACCTTTGATGTCAACTCGATGTAAACAAATGTTTCTGAAGCGGACGCTCTGAGAGTAACAAGAAGGCTGTTACTGGCAGACAAAACACTGCAGAGCGAATGCAACCCCCCGTGGATGAGGTAGTTGAAGGCACAAACATATGTTTAAACCTCAATCACTTAGTTTTGTACTCGATTATATATCCCGAAGAACAATTTCTGGCGATGGGATCTCCAACGTCCCCGACTTTGGCCAATGTGTACGTGGAGGACTTTGAACAGAAAACTTTAGGGGGGTTTGAATGTCCACCGAGGGTTTTCAGGCGCTACGCAGACGACACGTTCGTCTTGATAATGCATGATAACGCTAACCAATTCTTCAATATCTTAGCATTCTGGGTCCCCAAGTTAAGTTTAGCATGGAGCAAGGGCCCACATCAAATATAGTACCCTTCCTTGACTGCAAAACACAATAGTGGTGAGAAATTCAAAACGACTGTTTACCGGAAATCAGCAGATAGTGGTGCGGTCTTAAACCACTCCTCAGCACACCCGAGAGCAGTATATGCTAGTATAGTTTCAACAATGTTTAGTGGAGTAAGAACAATGTGCATACAGGATGTCGACCGAAGAGGTAACAAAGCGACTTCAAGACAATGGATACCCAGTGAGTTTAACTAAGCGGCAACCAAGGCCAAACAAGGATCGGAAGGGCGGTCAGTCCATACAAAACAGTGATATCTGAAGTCATTCGAAGGGTGTTGACTATGGCTAACATAAGTGTGTCCAGAGAGGAAAAACTTTACGCTTGGTATGGCACGGTTGAAGGATCGTCTTCTAACTGATAGGACTAAGGATTGTGTATACAAAATAAAAGTTAACGACTGTACAAAGGTTTAGATAGGTCAGACAGCCAGGGAATTGCACACCAGGATCGGGGATCATAAGCGGTGCATTGACAGACCACTGGGAAACGTAGATGTACATTAGGCGATAGCCGAAGGCAAGGCATGCATTGGACACTGGACACAAAATATATTTGGAAAATGTGGATATTCTGAGACGGGGACTAAGTTTCATACCAAACTGACTGGTACTCGAGGCAATGGAAATGGCCAGTCATCCCAGCGTGAATAGAATAGAGGGCTTAGAACTGACAAGCGTGTGTAGAGCGATTTCAGGTCAGCCCAAGTGACACGAGGCTGTGTGCAGTTATCAGAAAAATGGTCTAAATCTAAAAGTTCAAAAAACCCCAACACATTAAGATCCTACACCGGAAAAGCAGAGCCGCCAAATCCGAAATCGGTAGGAAGACAACCTACCCCTAACCAATCTATCGTGTTGGTAATCTCTACTAACCAACACACATGAACTTCAGACCAACACCCAGCACTGGTCAAGTTGACTAGTCAAAAAGACTCATTGTTTAGCACTCGATCAACCTGGTAACTTACTCACTTGGCCTGATGAAGCTTTGTGTCAAAGGCAAAACGTTAACCAGGAATAAATCCACCGAAATTCACCAAAACTCTGAAACTGCGCCTACCTGATTAGCCCCAAAAAGGGTGAAACCGATGATGGGCTGTCGAAGAGTTTTCAGCAAACACGTGCGTAGTTTCCTTTATGAAAAAATCACTCATGTACCTTCAATGCAAGCGTGTCTTCACCGCGATTTGCCGGTGGCGCTACAGTCAAACTACCAATGGCTCAGTGGAACAATAAGCCCAGAAGACGAGTGAAATTTCAATGTGAGTAGTTGTCACTCAAGAGGATGATCAATACATGACCACTCAATGTGTTTTCTGTAAGTGAAAGATGAGTGGCGCTGCACACTGTCTAAGTGACAGCTAATCACACTGATCAGCCATTCATGACCAAACGGTACATTGTTTAGCCACTGGCCGCAGGGTTGCAGGCTCGAAGCTCTCTGAGGTTCGTGAGATACGCACTGCTGATGATTCCTAAGACGGATAAAACAGCTGAAAAAATCTCGCCTTTTCAGCATACGTTGACCTCAGTGACAAGAAAAATTTTTTCGCACCACCATCGACCTAATAAATTGACCGATATCAGCGTGCGAAACCGCAGCACCCTTGGGTCTTCTTGTGCGTTCAACGTTTTTGACACCTTAGTCAGATAAACGTTTCCTTTACAAATCAGCGCAACCCCATTTAATGGCTATCCGAATACTTTACTTTCAAGTAGGGCTTTCTAGAGATGGTCGTAACCTATAAAGGCTGATACCCTTTGAAGACTGGTTGCGGAATTTAAGTCAGTCTCATGCACTCTGTGTTCTCTCTGGTTTGTCTTAGACTTAGCTGCAGTGGTAGAGAAACAAGCTGTAACATACTGGATATCGCCAAATTCGCCCTTGGTTTAGCAAATTTGTGAAAACCTCATGAAAATAAACTGAACACTTTCGAACTTTTGACCCGAAATCTCAGAGCTGGACTACTTTCCGATGACTTATACCATAGAACAATTGAGCATTTTCTATTAAGGGACGTTTGTCATTGGGTAATTTTCAGGCGATGACCTCAGTTTGGTGCTAAAACTTGCTTCGGTCAAAAGTGACCACACGTAGTGTATTATGGTGGTAATTTCTGTTCTTTTTCCCAACTTTATACAAGTGAGACATCATTATTTCTATAACCGGATCTCAATGCGTCCTAAGCAGTCACTCTGAGGAACCAAAAGGAGACGGCACTCTGGCGGTTTATCACTGGTTTATCACTGGTCCACCGCTTGTGTGAATGAATTCGGACAGCAAAGACACTCCCCGGCCTAGTCGGATTCGCAATAAAATTTTATTGTCTTCTTTTCGTCTCAGTGATCACAGTGAAATTGTACAAATGAATTACCCACTGGAAAAATCTACCTATTCGATCTAGGGTCCCTCACGTCGGGATTTCGATCACTATCCTCATTAAAACTTGGCAACAATGGATACACCAAAATTCGAAATTCACTCCTTTTGTATCGTACTTTTATGTCTGTCAAGGGCAGTGTGATTCAAAGTATGCGGAACCATTCATTCTTCAAGTATACCAATTAAAATAAACATTGGTTTTTCTTGCTGTGGTTGCTTTATCTTCAGAGTTGGTTTCTTTCACGAATTACCTCATGTGTGCATTAACCCGGTCTATTCTGGCAATCTCGAACTATCGGTAGCTCGAATGGGTTTATTGTCGCTTGATCCGGCTGTTGATACGGGCCAGCTACCACACTCGGTGAATAGTCCAACTGTGACATCACCATCAGCCAACGTTGTACTGGAAGAGCGGGGTGATTTTGACCTCGACTGGTGGTTGGAGACAAATCTGTCACGCCAAGAGAAGGTAGGTGATCAGCAGTGTAGATCACATCTGACCTTACACTCCTCGTTTAATCATAGAATTGAAATTCGTTCATCTTGTGGATTATTCCGTCTCCTAAGCTGCTTTTAGGCTATTGATAATACGTGGAAGCTCGGGAATTTCCTTTTCTTTCGTTAGAGATTTTGTACTATAATTTTGGCCAATTTCAGCCAATGATTCCTGATCCCTGAAACCCTATTCAGAATCATCAACATTACTGATGATTTGCATGGAGACAAATGACATTGAGGTTCTTCATCACTCTGTATTCTAAGTTATCAAGGTCATAGGTCAAATAGACATTTGGGCATGCCAAGGATTAGCTGACGCGCGATGCTGCAATGCGGTTGTTTATGGAGTACTCAGAGCCTATACGATCCTCCTTCCGTATTCGTGGTTCCCATACTACAGACGCTCGGCCAAAGTAGAATGAAGCTATGTGGCAGTTTGTTTGAGGCGCACCAATCAAACCTATGGTGGGCATCTTAGTTACTTTGTATTAATCGGCGACAGAAAGAAGAAATTCTAGTAAACGAGCGTTTCTAAGTGTACTTGTAAGCTCTGCTGATTTTGGTGCTGATTAGTCTCACGACTATTTCTGATTCTTGGTGCACCTTTTCATCACGCACACAACTGAGATTGGTTCCCAAAAGTACTTTATTCGGCTTCACTGTACAGAATTAGCTATATTCTAAACTCGGGCTCATGAGTGATAAGTTTTCGGTTATTGAAAAGCTATCCCAATTTTTCATGTCACTAAATGAGGTCATCTAAACTGTCTAGAAGATTCATCCCCCGAATAATAAACAGTACCTCTTACACTACTGTTTTGAGTGCAGGCCATCCAGAGGACCGTCCACCAACCATGGTTTCTTAAATCAGAGGTGAGTCTTCGGTGCACTGGAGTCCAGTGGTATCGCAGACCGCTTCAACTACGCGCAACTTTAAGTATCTGTCACAGTTTCAAGGTCATAGTTTAGACGCAAAAAGCCCTGTATTGCATCAGCTGATTCGCGAACGCCTGGGTCTTGTCTAGAAATAGTCAAATAGACATGCACATTTTTCGTACACTTTATTCTAGTCTCCTGTTTGTGCCGATTCCGTGTGCGACTGCTTTACGAAAACGTTTACATTGATGTTTATATGGGGATGTCTCGAACGGGAACTTGGAAGACAGAAACAAACATGTCCACCAAGCGGAGAGAAGACTAACTTATTAGAGCCTTATGTAAGCTTACAGAGGAGAAGGTTTCAAATCGGCGAAACTGTTCATTGGATTGTTGCTGTTTTTGGGCAGTTCAAACAAAGCAAATCCTCGTGTGATTTGTCTGGATTAGTCAGACAGTCATATCAGCCGTGTCTGTAAATACGCTTTAGTTTCGGACAGGTCTTCGTGATTTTGATCTACACACATCCAGCATACAATTGCACGCGGTTGGTACGAAAATGTAACGTTCTCAACAGTACCTTCAAATCAATGGAAAATTTTTGTGTGATTCGTTTTGCAAAACAACAATGGATCAGAATTGGTGGAAGCATCACACTCAATCACAGTGTCGATGTACTCACCAAAAGTTTTCAAAGAAACCCCAAGAAAAACAAGGGAATTGCTGGGTGGTTGGTAAACTTTTAAAGCGGTTGATTGAAAATGAAAGATTACTGTGTGCCCAAGTGGACGTAAGTGGTTTCAACTCTTCAGAACCACAGTATAACAGTATTCTGTCTATTGACCAAAACAAAACGAACGGGCTGTGTGGGGGGTGCTGAGGGTATGAATGCAAAATTTGCCGCCAAAACGGTTTAAAGCGCCTCATGAATCAAATATTTAGTGAATAAGCCTAGAAATCTAAATTACTAGTTGAGAGTTTGTGCAATTTCAGCATTTTGATAAGGTGAATTCCGTCCGACTCGGACGTTCTCCGTTTTCATTGCTCAACTGTTTTCGATGTACCTGAACAAAATTGAGGGGTAAAGGAAAAGGACAAACTAGTGGTTCGCCAGGTAAGACTTTAAGAAAATCCATAGATGAGGGGTTAATGAGGGGAAGTGTAGGTGAACACTTTTTTTCGAAGATCCACCTTCTGGCTGGTAAATATCATATATATATATATATAAACTGAACGCAATAAAATTTAACCAAATGGAGTAGGGCAGAAGTCAATGTTGGAAAGTATTCATTTTAATCAGGGCAAAGTTTACCTAACCCTTAGCTACTTATTCGGATAATGTGGACGGTATGGCCCGGTTTATAAGAGCTTAAAATGAGAGACTAACATGGGGCCAGTCCGGTTTCAGGGACTGGACCAAGCTCTTCTGCGCACAAGCTTTCGGATGGAGGAGTCAGACGAAAATTGCCTTGGTATTCGCCATACTATATAATATGACTACTGTGGACTGGTTTCGTGGTGGAAATTCAGTGTCCTGTTCAACGACGTCGATTAGGTGGGCCAAAAGATACTTTAGTTTTTAGCTAGTACCTTCCTGGACGGGCCACTCGGCCACTTGAAAGGAAGAAGGCCTTCGCTGCGGAGTTATCTATTTGAGAACGCCAACTGAACAGTTACAGACTATTGAACAGGGAAGCAAAACTCTCATTTGCATCTCATTTACAAAATTGAATAGCCACCTTCTCCTTGAACGCGTCTTCCTGAACTTTCTCTGGATATTCATTGACTGCTACTCAACTGCAAGCAAATGCTACAAAGAGACTGCACAAATTCCATAAGAGATCTCACTTTTCAAGAGACGCAAAGCGGATGTACGAGAAGACGTGCTACTCACATGCCTCATCAGTAGTATCCACCGTTACACACCTTCCCCCTTTAAAGGTCGTCCGCATGCCACCGTTGTTCATTTACCTCCGTCAGGTCGGCTCCAGCAGCGGGTCTACTCGGCCGTTCTTCGGGTGTATCATGCCACTTACGAAGCTGCGTCCCATTTACTCTTTTCGATCCCCGACCGTCTTGAATTGTATACACGTTCCCCCGGCGGTCGGTAACGACAAACGGACCTTGCCATCGACTGCCCAGCTTCCGCGACCCCAATCCACTCCTTCCAGGATTCTGATGATCCTTCCACTTGACCTTCGCGCCTATGGGGAATGATCGTGCCTTTCCACTTGCCGTTTTCTGCCTAGTCCTTGCCTGAACGGCGGTCAAGTTTTCTCGAGCTTTCCTCCTTTCTTCATCTAGCTCCTCCGGAGACAAGCGTGTTGTCGGCCACAATCCAATTTCCTGATCAACCGGAAGGTGCGGATGTCGACCGTACATCAGCATAAACGGGGACTTGCCTGTGGTTGGCTGTATGGAAGCATGATGAGCGAGCAACACCATTGGCAAGTTCACTTCCCAGTCACCTCCTCCAGCAAATGCGCACCCGAATTCGTAAACGATCATCAATGAAAACAGCATAGACAGTTTGTTTCATTTTTTGCGTGTGGAACAATAAGTTTGTCCGCGATCAACGTGGATGTCATCGTTGCAGAGAGACTTCTGGCCAACTTCTGGGTTACCAAATTGCCCGTGGAAATACTGTTTCAGTAATGTGTAATACCACAAAAATGAAGCCATGATACGTCTGTTTGGGTGGATAGCCCTGGTACATCAGTTATTTTCTGTTTCAGATTTATCCGCAGCCAATGGATGATTGTGAACTCGTTGGCCTATTTGGCAGGTGTTTTCTTCACCAGACAACAACACTACGCATACATGAAGTCCTTGCAAGATACCCAAGTAAAGCGTAAATCCTTCGGACTATACGGGATCGGTGTGGAGATAACTTGGCTCAGGCCTTACTACACCAGCGCCTACTCAATACAAATTCAAAAAAAATTTTCTTCCCTGTAATTGGATGCATATTGTGAGTGAAACCATTAAAGTTTATAGCTTCAGGTGCGACCGGTTCAGGATATGAAGTCACATCGTTGTCACCGGACGTGTGTTGAGAGGTCAAGTTTTTTTTCCAGATCATTCTGAAACAGCTTCCGTAAGTACGTGCTATGAGAGTACAAAAAGAACAAAAAATAAGCGGATACCATTGAAAGAGGGATTGAACAATCGGGTCATGCCTGGTGGGAAGCAGATATATCACCGCCATCATTGCGCTTTTCCACTTGTCTCTCATGTGTCCTGAATTCACTCACAAACTCTGAACTTTCAGTTAAATCAACCTATTCAGCTTTTGTACTCATGCGAACCGAAACATGAGACGGCCTTTGTGCAGCACATTCAGTTGAAGAACACCATAAACGAGAGATTCACTTGAGTCCCCCGTAAAAACCGAACTGATTTGCATACGAGTGTATTTGTTGCAACCAGTCCAATTTGGGTTCAAGTAGAACATCAATTTGATGGAATCTCGGAGACTGCGTTTACCTGATGGGCCCCAAGAACAGCGAAACCGGTCGTGGGCTGTCGAAGAGTTTTCAGCAAACATGTGAGTAGTTTCCTTCATGACAAGCTGATAATCTTCGTGGAAGTAGTATGAAAGGTGATGGACGTTTTTCCTACAGACATCGAGATTAGAACAGTGACATAGACACTGAACCGTGTTTGAGTACCAGCTTCCTCAAGGACAAGAAAACCGATATTCCATTTGCCATGGAAGAGACAATGAGAAACATGATTTCTCTTGATGCGAAACTCTGCAGAGTCGTCGGGTCATCCAGTCTTCATGAGACTCCGCCCCTGCCAAGAAACCCTTTTACTGATACCCAACTAAATAGTTCATCATTACAAACTGGGAGTTGAGAAACTTTATTCTGCTGAGTATGTTCTTGTGAAATACCACGGTGAATATTTCGTAACCAAAAGTGTTTTCTCGCCACCCCTTAGCACGTTGTAAACAGGCGAAGCTAATAATATCTTAAAACAATTAAATTCATCGATTGTTTGACGCAACTAACAACCAACACACATTCTTAAATTTTAGGACCGTCAGACATTTCACTACTAGCGTCTGACAAAATAGCAACAAATGCGATTCTGGCCTAAGAAAATTTATTTCTCTTATCGGACAGTTAGTGCTGTACAAAAAGTGCTCAATCCCCCCGGGAATTGGGGAAAGGGTACGCCATTTTTCAGCACTTTGAATGCTTCTAAAATTTCTAAAAGTTTTGCAGAGTGTACGTTTTAAAATTTTCATTTAGATTCCTAAACATGACTGCAGTTCAGCTTGCAAGCCTATGGAGACCAACTGTATATAGCTCTTTAAAGGACACAGGCGGAGACATCTCTTGATTCATTCCTCTGACGTCACGTCATTCGGTCTTCGTTAGCGTTATAATACTTGAATATAAAAGCTTGAAAATTGCGCTTTCTGACTCGAGTGTTGGCTGGTTAACTACCAACTACCCATCGGCGTAGTTGATTTTGGTCACTATTCATGGTCGTTATGCTAGCATTGTTTTCTGGGGTGACTGTCAGGTTTTTTGAAACAAAATGCAAGCGTCTCTGAGGTTGCAGAATATAAGTAAACTTCGGCTATATTAATAGAGCTCTGACAATCCCACCCCCCTGCACACACGAAAATCATTTGCTTTAAACCGAACTCTCTAAACAATAAAAACCTATAAATAACTTGAGATCTTCGTGTACGGTTTTGTTTAGGTTCGCTACATTTGTCAGGTAGATTCACTCTCAAACATTTCCTCCAATAGGAATAATTGCATTTAGGTTTTATTTTGGAGTAATCCTTCAACAGGAAACAAACGTTTCACAGCTCAAACTTTTAAAATAGTTTCTGAGCAGCCGTTGTGGGTGAACTTTCCAGTGAGTAGCGCGGTGAAGATTTCTTCTATCGATCAGTCACTCATATGATCCCATCAACTATCGGCTCATTTGAGGCATCACACGATGAAAGAACCTGTGAAAGAGAAACACGAATGATATCATTTAAGTGACTGTCTCTAGGACGGCAAAAAGTGTGCTTCGCAGTTATAAATCAGGTTACTAGACCTAAAAGCTTAGGAGGAAAGTCCTCATTTACACCTAGTTAGTGTCTGAAAAAACAAAAGTTGTGCAACTTTTCAAATTTTGAAATTTTGAACGAGTTATGAGGAAATCTTGCGACAAGGGGAACAGTGATTTTAGTATACAGTTGTAGTATATATAAGCTAAATCTCACGCTTATGGAACAAATTATTCACAAATCAACGAGATCTTCCCCAGAGCCCTACTAGTGAGGGGACAACTTTCTATTATTCTGAGTTCCTTTATGCGAAAAGTTAGTCACGATCTTGGACATCTACTGGCTTTTTATGCTAGCACAGAAATCTATATCAAACAAAATTTTATTTACTTTAAAAGTAAGTCCCGGCAAGTGAACTAACAGCCCACCGAGAGAAATTTATAACGCTGACATCTCAACACAGCGGTATATCTATAAAGGGATCCCTGTTATTGAGTCGAATTTTCTTTGGTCCCGATTTTTGAACTGTTGAATCTCGTTCAGACAGAGTCGCGAGGGCATCGTTAGCCAAAATTTGGCCTAGCAAAAAGTGCGCACCACAGCTTGTTGAACTCATCCGAATAAAAGACCGACACACACTCGACGCTCCAGAGCACAGAGTAATTTTTATCTAGACACTATCAATGAGGAAGAATGACATTGACATCCACTGTTGCTTAATTTAGCTGCCCCAAGTCATTGCAAACGAGATTTTGGAAGGCCCGATGACTGATCTCTGACTAAAGAGAACTCACTCTAGTCTTATATAAACTGCTCGCGTATCGGTAAAGAGGGCGTCAACGATGACGTGAAGGACGTCGGGGACTCATCCGTTTTATTTAGTTTGTTGTTTTCTTTTTTCCGACACATTCGAACAGAAAACTAGAAGCAACAGAGAGACAGCTGTATTCATATGCGTTGTAGTTATTTAGGTCCTTTTGTTGGTAATCGGTGTTTTGTTTAACCAGTATAATCATCGTTGTACCAGCCAAATCCTTCCAGTTTTCTGATGCAGCGTTTCGTGCGTGTCGAAAACAGTCGAAATACAGACAAGTGATCTGGATTCCAACAGGTGATTTGGATGCAACATAAACGTGCAGGTTTTGGACAACGCGAAATTGATGGTTGGGGAAATTTCAGACCTCACTACTTTCCACACCGTGGACCTATTGGTAAACTTACCTCGCAGATGTGAACTTCGGTTGCCGAAACGCTGAAGTGAATACATGCCACCGCTTTTCAGTCTTTCGGCAAGCAATCTAGAGAAAACATTGAGATTTCAATGAAGCGATATCTACTGGTGAAAGGAAGAAGGCCTTCGCTGCGGAGTTACCTATTTGAGAACGCCAACTGAACAGTTACAGACTATTGAACAGGGAAGCAAAACTCTCATTTGCATCTCATTTACAAAACTGAATATTCCCCTTCTCCTTGAACGCGTCTTCCTGAACTTTCTCTGGATATTCATTGACTGCTACTCAACTGCAAGCAAATGCTACAAAGAGACTTCACAAATTCCATAAGACGTGCTACTCACATGCCTCATCAGTAGTATCCACCGTTACACTGGTATGGTATGGTAAAACAACATGGAATTTCAGTTGTAAGTCTTACTCAGAGTTAATCAGCTTAAAGCGACAAAACCAGAATCTGGTAGACAATTCTAGTGAATGGATATTATTGCTGGTAGGAGAAGATTTGGTGAATTTCAACAGAGATTTCTTTTTTCCGGTGAAACCAAGCTTTACTGAAAAGCCGAGACGCATTGTACTTCTTTTTTTTTGAAAAAAATACACATCTCACGAGACCCACAAAGTTTCGAACCCGTGACCCTCTGTCCCGTAGTTGGACACTTACGAATTCGGCTCCGATGGGCTAAACATCAGTAGAATTAGCCGTCACTTCGACGTGACATAGCACACCTCATCGTTCAATCACAGAATTCACATCACGTGGTCACAAATTGACTGGCTAATTGAGTGAGGACTTTTAAGGTGGAATTTTATGTTACCACTTGAAATCGCTTTAGTGGTCTATCAACTCTATATTCCTCAGCAAACCTGAAAGTGCCGTGTTAGCAGCTTCAAGGGTAAACTCCTTTCCCAGAGCTAGATCCGTCGTTTCGCAGTGTTAGCTGGTACAATGCCACTCCGTAAAGCAATTAGTGTTCGATTTCAGCATCCGTAACATCGCTAAACTATAACTGTGATGCTGAGAAACACTCTCGACCAGGAACTGTTCGAGCTAATTTTAGAAGCCCAAAACAGGCCCATTAACATCAGCTTTCTTGTGGGTAGTTCGAACACCCACATTGATAGACTAAAGCTCGTTGGAACACAACCGAATTATCTTTTGGGAATCAGTATTGGACGAAAAAAGGAGTGACTCCTCTGTTTGTGGGTTCACAATAAACTATTTCTGGCTAGTAAACAAACCCAACAAGAACGCTCCATCTGTTATCTGAAGTCCACAATCACAAGTCAATTGTGTCTATTACATGCTTACCACCTGTGAGTCAAAAGGCTTCCGTGACAGGCAGATTCATTCTGTTAATGTAATGCCGCCTGCAGGTCTGACAGTTCTCTTTTCTTCGGTTCTAATCACATGTCAAACCATCATCCCTCTAGCGCAAACGTATGCATCTAAACTAACGAAATCTCCCGGCAATCAGCCAAACGAACAGTGCTAACCAGTATGTGGATGAGGCTTGCTAACACGTCAAACTAGATTTGCCCAGAAATTTCAGTGCTATCTGTTCCGGATCTCGGATGCATCCAGATCACCAGATAACACCGAAGTGCGAGGCTTTGCGTAATGCTGAAAAATACCTAACGGCAAGCAATAAGTATGGCAAACGCCACAATATAAAAGGTCAAATAGCTAATTATATATTAGGATATTTAGAAAGCTGGGAAATGAGAAAAATTTCGAGAAAGTTAAAGGACATTGTTGATTGGAAGTAACCCTGTGTTGCGTCGCTTCAGTTGATCGATCCCGCAAAGGAATTTAATCCTCAGAAACCACTACGATTATAAGCGACGTCTCAGAAAATCATTGACAGGAATGCAGTCGGAAAATATGGGCTTAGCGCTCCGGACGGTTAGTTGGTTAGCTTTCTGTAAAAAGCAAACTTCTAAAAACGACGGGTCTGGTTAAATAGGAAACAGGAATCAAAGCACGAAACTTTCATTTGAAGATAGGGAACCCGGAGGGCTTAGATAAAACACATTTCAAAGAACTTGGAGAGTATTTAGTTAAAACAGGTTTTATGCCCTACACAGAGAAAAGAAAGGTGTCTCCAAACCAGAGCCTCCTAACCGTTAGTATAGTCTTTATTATGGATGTGGCAATACTGCGCTAAAACCCTCAAAATATTCGCTGGCATTTAATATGCATGTGGAAATACTGCGCTAAAACCCTCAAAATATTCGCTTGTAGGTGTTATGACCTGCTTTTTTATCATATATGGACCAACCGAACGTGTAGACAGTTCCCTACAGATAAGTCCGAATAGTGTCCTGTCAGAGTGCTCACACAACAAAGGTTTATTTTTTCGATGACTTCTAATACATCAGGACCGTCTAAGGAGGTTGTTACTGTCTTTCCCAATCTATGTTTTTGGTAACATTTTTGGTCCTTGGGACTTATGGCAAGAAGAAACATGACCATCAAGATTCTTAATGTATACAAAAAGGCCGTATACCGATGCGTAGCGGTCCATGGCGGACTCCATACTAACTCCACTGGTGTCGGGCAAGACTGTACCCTTCCCGTTTCTCTTCGATTTTTTTCTTACATGAGATAACAGAAGACCTCTGTCTAGTGCCTGTTAGCTGTGTGATAGAAATGCTGACCTCCTTTGGATTACGGAAATTGCGTTTACCCGTACAAGCAAATTTGTCATACGTCTCACTCCACGGTCCAAACAAGAGCTGTGACCCACAAGGATTCGCGAGATGAACTGCATCCATCCAGTAGCTTTGTATGTAGATTGAACTTAATTAAAAATTCACTGCAAAGGGAAATTCCGAATCGAACGACTGAAGTACTGTAACTTAAAACGAAAGGCCAATTCTGTTCTAGGATAGGCAACTGCCAATCTTACCCGAAGCCACCTTTTCGGTGAGAAGGGATTTTACACACCTAAAGATGTTAGCTTGTATATTGTCATCAAGCAGGGCGCAAGACACGAGTAACGGGTAAAAATTAGATAGTCTTCAAAATCGTCTGTCATCAATAATTAAGCTGTTTTACACAAAATAAAGATACAACCACCATTTGTTAGTACTTAGATAGGCCTGCTCTACCAATCGTTTGACTTAGACGGATTTGGTTAGTGTTTCAGCCGCGGCTCTTTTCTCCACCATTTCATTATGGCTATGGGAGCGGTTTAGACGTGCCAGGGCACGTGACATTGCTATTATCCAAAACGTACCAAATGGTGTTCACACTTGATTTCTTGGGCTTATCGTTGGGCAATTTGTTTTAATCTTGTATTTTAGTCATCAGTGAGAACTCAGAGCACCGTATAACACTCCCTTTAAGTCGATATTACAGCCACCTCTTCGTATATCTAAGGTTCAGTTACGTTTATAGACGTTCATCATACTAATTCGGCAAATTTCCTCTGTCTTTGAGTAAAAATTGGGTTAGGAAGGTCAACATGAAAAGCAGAGATACAGGGCAAATAGCAATTTTTGTAAATTAACTCCAGTAGGCGTAAAAGGGTTGGTGTCTGTTTTGCAAATTGTCTGAGAGAATGAGAGATGTGGCTGATATGCCAGAAATTGAGTTTTATGTCTGCTCCAAAAATCGAGTTGAGGGTTTCGTGAAAATATAGGGATTGGTGTGACAAAACCCTTTCCCAAACCGTTTTATGCATCGATTGTAAATAGCTCTTGTTTTGTTCGCTGACCTGGACAATTTGACCCAAAACGCTTCGTTACCGCTTCGTGACATCGCCAGTGCGCAGATGGTTGGTGTACAAGTCGTAAGGTTAAAGTTCACAGTAACCAGCATAGACTCTGAACGCTTATTTCATGTGTTCGTCAGAAGTGATCGTGTATTCGTGCTTGGATCGGTTCGCCGAATGGCCAAACAGCGTCTTGTGGGGAAATAGGCTTGACCAAACCAGTTTTCATTGATACCACCAGTTCGTGCTGAGGCGACCGGCGCTGCGAGATATCCGGGGGTTATGGCGAGTGATTTGGGGGAAATTGATAAGTCAACAATTCGGATAGTTTCATGCATCCAGGTTAAATCAGGATCGCCTTGCTGTTTGACAACGCTTGAACCTCAGAAGCCATCATTGACTGGCTTGTGATAAGTGTCCACATCTACTCTTATTTACTGCCTTCGTATGTAGAGGCAATGGTGGTGTGACGGGGGCAGGGGTTGAAGCGTAGAACATGATGGAGCTCAGTTCATAAAACAATTGTTCATTCATGAGTCTGAATGCATTCTGACATTCGTTTATTTGTTCAGATGGGGACCAATACATAAAACATTAGCGTAGGCGTGGTCATCAGATGTCGTTCGCACAAACGAAGGTGCAAAAATATTACGACAGTTTCTTCCGCTACAGTAATCAGAGGCAGTCATTAAAGGAAAGGATTCATTGTGCAACGTTCTTTTCTCCACTACCTTATTTGGGAATCACAACGCTTTGAATAACTGACGGGATGATTAGCAAAACTAACCTACAAACACTAACAAACAGCTAAAAATGTGCAGAAATTAGGTTGGGAAGGAACAAAAGGAGAATAATGAGAGAGGTTTTAACATTCAATAAAAATCTGAGAATCACGTGATTCAAGACATGATACATATAAAGAACCTCGTGATTCTTATTGGATTCAGACCTTCCTCCGTTTCATGCCAATAAGGTTGCTAGTGTTCTTGGACGAATAAATGTTTCCATATTGGTTGGTAAATAACTGAAAAATATTTTTTTGCGTGCAACAAGATAAAACGGAATTGTAATCAAACTGAGATCTCTGTACTCCGTTTTAAACCATAAGGACTTTCGTATGATTTCAAGTTGTATATCAGACGGTCACTCGACTAAGCGGCTATGAAAGACTTGGAGTAGCGGAACGTTGCAGTGTTTCGCACATGGATTAGTACAACTGAAGCAACCAGCCCTGAACAGAC
Organism: Clonorchis sinensis; assembly: GCA_003604175.2. Classification (NCBI taxonomy): domain Eukaryota; kingdom Metazoa; phylum Platyhelminthes; class Trematoda; order Opisthorchiida; family Opisthorchiidae; genus Clonorchis; species Clonorchis sinensis. The sequence continues at coordinate 20,954,291 of CM030373.1, read as the reverse complement.
GGGATGAGCGATAATGCCCATACCGTTGACCAAGAATCTTAGGTTCACGTTTCCTAAGGGTGATTCCTGCCGGATGAGCAGCCAGCATCCCCAGAACGTTCTAATCTAATTTGACTTTTCGCTCCTCTGAAAAAGTCTCACAGAGGCGTATAAAATTAATTCGTTTGACAGGATGTTTTAACTTTGGGCGGCTTATTGGTATGACCACTGCATAGCCATTCTGCGCTTGATACTTACTGAATCACGTCAGATGTTGCAACATTGTAGAGGGAGGTTTTTACTTTTCAAGTGATCCGCTATCACTTTTTTTAGCGCATATTTCTTCATGTTAAGACGCGAGGTTTTGGAATTTATGCGGAAATACCCCACATATTGTGTTGCTTGGTGCAGGGAGCTTTCCGTGAGCAAAGGCGTGATTTACTGCTGAAAACTTTTTGCCTTCGCTCTAACCATTGCATTGACCAAATATTCTTTAGGCAAGTCAAAGAACCTCGGGGGAAAACACAGCAAAGTTAATTAACGATACACCTTGGGTGTAGCCTGCCTCGGGTAACACATGATGCTTCGTGGTGATTCATGTTAAGTGACACCATAGCAAACAAATATTTGGCAAGCTCTTTTGAACATGCTCTTTTGACATGCGCAACCTAACAAGCCTTGAGAAAATCATCATCCAGTGAAGCCCTCATCATGTCGGTGAAGTCAATCTACACTCAAAAACTGAGAAGTATTGTAGCGCTGTTTCACTCTTATAGGCAAACACCAGCGCTGCGCATTTCACGGTACCCAGAGTTTCGAATCAGCAACTTTCCGGCCAGTGGTGAGTAGCAGTATCATTAGCGCTCACTCAAACGGAACATGGAGCCAACCATCCTTCAGTTGCGAAAATCACACATTAAGTGGTCACTTAATGACTGGCTCCCCGAGTGACAACTTCTCACACCTCCAGCAAAATTATTCCTCTGAGGGAGCCAGTCTACACTGAAAAGCCGAAAAGCACTGTATAATGGTTTCATACTTGTTGAGAATCGTTAACACTGGGCATCTCAAGAGAGTTGGTAAGCATCAACTGAACAAACCAGGCAAAATTGAAAATCGAAGCACGACTTACTCAACGTTCTATTCAGCTACATGTGGAGTTATCTTCGATTTGTACACGTAATATTGTCTGCCTTGATTTGAGTCAGCATTCTCCTTATTGTAGCTAGAACCTCAAATAACGAGGACAACGCAGAAAATGAACGCAACCAAATCCCCAAAGAAGGGCTTAGAATTTTTAACAAGCGACTAATTTCGTTGTAAATATCCTTCAGGTGAATGGTATGTGGACTACCCAAAATTCTACAACAACCTCATTTTTAATGCAATGCGAATCGGAGTAGTTCGGCGCCTTTGACGACGAAACAACTGAATCGTGAAACATGCTTTGGGAAACCGTTTGAATTAAAGCATATCAGAAAAGAGGGATTTGTTCAGGATTCATCAAAGTCTGGAATCTACAACTTAATTTGGAAACGAGGTGAACTCTAAAAATGACCGATCTGCTGTTTTGGTGCGCAAAAGCATTCATGGAAACTAGGCGCATATGACGATTTAATGATTCCAAAAAAAATGGAGAAGTTGATTTTGGGCACCACAAAACATTTTACTAAACTTATCGCCACTGTGTCATCCAAAGCGGTAGCATTGTGAATAGGTTTATTTCACTGTTACGTTTTTCCATTTCAGCGAACTCTAAAACATTTGTATGATAATTGGAACTTAAAATTTTATCCACCAAACCAGAAGGTTTACCCAGCGGTTTTTATTAGTTCCTTGTAAATTCCTTGAACAGAATCTCCATGTTGTCTTGTTTTAATGTAATCAGTATTGATAAGCTGATGAGCTCTAATAACAGCGAAACTCGAGTCCAGTGCTTCCCTTGGTTTAGACTCACCGGAATAATTACGCCAGAACAGGAGGACGACCGTTCAAGCGAGAGTGGTGTGAATATGAACAAAATACCTATCCCGCAAATCCTCAAATGTAATCAGTAATCATCTGTCAGGCTGTCAGCCTCTGAGGTGGTGATACAAAGAACGTTTGAATTGCATTTCAAAATTTTGGCCTACGGATGAGAATATATGACATGAATGCGATAGACAACACCAATTTGGGAAACAGTCCTAAAAGTGCCATCCGACAGTTTTCCTCGGGTTTGTGACCTGGTCCCAATTAGATACACCAAGCGCCTTGTAACTGTTCCAGGATCGCATTGGCAAACTTCCACAGAGTGACCGTCAGACAATTTACTTGCCCTCTTATTCATAAACTTTATGGAGGCGCTGGAAGGGCTATCAGTGGTTTCGCACTTCTTGGGGCACATCAAGTCGATCTAACCTCTGAGTTTTCAGAAATCGTATTTCCTTCGGTACGTATTTGTATATGTTTCCTATCTGCTCGTTCTTCAAATGAATCTGAGCTGATTAGCTGACTAAGTATCCACCAAATTTCCTTCGATGCATACTTACATCAATTTCATCTTCCCCTGCTATTGTACTAAATTGGTTTACTATTACAGGAAAGTATATTTTTACAGGTACCATCGAATGAATACTAATCATCTACTTGTCAGTAATACTGAACAGAACAAGGCGATTCAGCCGAATCGTTGATGCTATTTTCACGCTGACAGTTGGTCTGACTCCAAATGTTTCGCAAGGAAATTGATAGATGTGGTCATTGTCTTCTGGTCGTGTTTACCGCCCAAACAATGCACTAAACATAGACGAAATATCCAACACACTAGAGGCATTCTCCGGACTGCACGTTAAACGTCGCCGACTGTCAACACAGTTCATTGCAAGAAGGCCATGTTGAAACTGTTCTGTCTGTTTTGGAGCGGTCGATCCAGACAATAGTAGGAAAATTTCGAGCGGTCGATCCAGACAATAGTAGGAAAACAGTTCTGTTACCATTATTACAAGAACACAGCAAATAACCGAATGAGAATGAAACACAAAACAACTTACCTCGGTCATCAAGCAACGAAGTCCTTTCCAGGGTAAACAACGATGCGATATAGCTATTGTTTGTGGTTGGTGAGACGTCTGGACTGTATGTAGATTGAATAATCAAAGATGCTTTTAACAGACTATTGCTAGATGAGGCAAGAGTTATTTGTTTTAGTTCTGAAAAAGGTAAAATCAATGCGTTTTTAAAGTACGCTGTCCTCAATTGATACCGCTGGTCAGTAAGCTCTGTTTAAATAACACCCTCTGAGAACATCGACCTTTTAGAGAGAAAATATTACTGGAACAAAAAAGGACCCTAGCATGAATTTTTTTGTTTCTAATCAATACACAGCAGTATACTCATAATCGCGACCAACAAAGGGATGATTATTCTGTGAATGATTACGGCAGCGGCAAAGTAAACACCTAAACGAGATACCACCCCTTCACCCGAGCCGAGTCCTCTCTACTTCGATGCTAAGAGCTTTAAATTTATCCTCTTTGAGAGACCACTCACCAGTTACTAACAAAGATCGTTTCAAGTGTTTTTGGTGAGCATCTTTGTCTCTCTACAAACGCCAAAGCAGCAGCAGTTCCTGTTTCTTTTTCAGCCTTAAGGCAATAAGTAGGCAAATGGCTAACTGTAGCATACCACTTGGTTTCCAACGTGGTTGAGAGTTCCCAAATTATTTTCAGTGACATTAACTGCAATCCTGTCCGTCTACAGACAAATAGCCAGATTTACACAAACATCACCAAAGCAGTGGGACTTCATGCCAGAATATCGTCTGGTTAAGCCACACGATGTAGCAGTGTACCATCACCCGTCGGTACACTCAACACAGCTTTAGACAACCTCGATACCGAAGTCGTTCTTCACTCTACAGGTATCCCACAACACAATCACAGTGAGCCAATGGAAGTCTTTAGAACTAATCAAAACCAGGGCTTTCAACACATTCACAATTGGCTTTTGTTAACTGATGTCTTTTGAATACATTTGCACCAAATTTCACCATGGTTTTGCGGGAATGAATCACAGCATGTTTGGGCTGAATTCAATAGGTAACCGTACTGTTTTGGCCGTTGCATTACTTATGTTCATATTTGCTGAGTCTAGGCACGTCGTTCCCAAGATTGATAATTTTCCGTTATTCTTCAAATAGGATAATTCAATGACCAATCGTTTACTGCTCTTGAGAGGTCTATTTTCATGAAATATCCAGCTTTTTGTACCATACAGACTCTTTCTACTAGTGATTTTATCTCTAGTTCTTTCCGAACTTAGCAGCACACATCACGTTGTCTTACACAGTATGTTTACTCAGCCTTTTTGTTCGCTTCATTCCGTTAATCTAGGACGCCCAGTTTCACTCTTCTGGATCATAAAGACGGTTCTGATTGTATCCGACAGAGAAATCCTCGTTTCGTTAGGCCACCGTTTTGGACGCTGATATCAAACGCTGTCACTTCTCCCCTATTGTGCAGAATTAAGTCTATCAATACATTGGGTGTGAATCGAAGGAAAACTAGTTCAAGAATTCCCCAGCTACATTGAATTATGTTGTATTGTTTCCACTTGGTGCCACCGTATGAACATGAGGTGTTCCCTACCCAATCACCAAAAAATCTTGCTGTCAGAAGAGGACTCGAAAAAACCGTCCCTATCAAGCATACATGATTTCACAGAAGGATGGTGATGTATGATGGAAAAATTGTGAATTGATGCTACCGTTTTCCGAGTTGACATGTTAATGATCACTCCTTGTGAAGAGGGAGAATTTTGAGCATTTCGTTTTTCTTCCCAAGGAGATCAGAGACAAGGAAGACCTCCAGATGAGGCTGGTTATAAGAGTGGCCTACCCCGAGAGGAACAAACCTAACAAGCAACACAGGGAACAATTATTACCGAAAAAGTATTTTCGAATTCCGTAACTGGACAATGAATCCATTAAGATGATATTTTTTCACCTTTTTCAAGGTCCCTCACAAGCAGGTCGTTCCTGGATTAGGACAACTTTTCATGCAAAAAATTTCTGATGAATAAACAATGCGACCATGACAGTTGAAGGAACGATGCTGCACAAAAACTGTCTCGAATCCTTCAAGTGCAACTAGAATATGCATGTTTAATCCACGGGGATAAGTCATCATGCGGGAGCAGTATTACCACAAAATGTTCGGCTCCGTCTGCTTACATCATCCCGCACATGCTGTAAGCTGTTCGCGCTGGACCAAACGGACGCCGGCCTACATAAAACAGTTACCTACCCACTCAAGCGTTGGAAATGAGCATTAGGAAAACAACCACGAGTTTGACAAAATACCCGATAAAACTGGAGGCTTTGTTTTTAAAACTCGTTAGGATTTATTTCCATTTCGTTGTTGACTACATTGTTATCATACATAAGTACTGGTGGCGTTGGTCCGCTAAGCAAAAGAGAAGAAAATAAATCCACTGTCATTTCACAACCTATCCTATTGCGACTTGGGATACCTTACCCCAGTTTTGAACGATTTAAAACATTGCATACCTATGGAATGGATGTTGGTCGTGCCTCTGGGTTACGCCGATCGGGTTTATAGGACCAGAACAAATCAGTGTGGAGCTGTTAGGAGGTTCAGAGAGTATTCGCGACATGCATTCTAGAGCGAAAAGCTGGAGATCAGTCACAAAATAACCACCTAGTGGTTTTGTCTCTACTTCAGAAATACGTATTGCTTTATAGAGCAGAATCATCCAGTAAGATACAGCAGATTGATCGTTGGTTAGTTCTCTGAGCTAAGCAATTTGATTGCAACCACCAACCCACCGCTATGCTCCACCACACCCCTAGCAACACACTGATGATGTCACCTCGATTGGTGATGAAACGTTTGCAATCAAATTGCCCAGCTCAGCGAACAAACCAACGACCATCTATACTACCCGAGCTACCAACATTCTCCTCTGCAGTCTACAGCAGATTGTTCTGAATTCAGGAGAGATAACTCAAAGACATCTGAACAAAATTCTCGTAAAATTCTCAATAAAAGAAGCATACTGAACTACTACTCACAAGAAACAATTAAAGTGGCCACATTCAGTTCAGAGCAACGTTTTATGGTTCTCAAGCTTACGTCAGTCTCGTTTGAGCAGTCATCCTTGTGTCCTGAAACAACTGTTCTCTTAAGTCCATGCCAAAAGGCGGATCACTAGTGTCAGCCTATCAGCGGTGCATATCCTTGATCGGACCGGGCTTTGAAATCCGAACATCTGACATGCAAAGCTTACGTGTAAGCACAACTCTACCGGTGCACGCCGGACTCACCTGAATCTTTACGTCAGGACAGGCCTTAACGATGTAACAGGGTTACTTCACCCACAGGCGGTTATTCAAATGCAGTTTGAGTCCAGGTAGATAACGCCGTCGTGCGGTCACTCCTTGCAATCATGGCCTTTTGTGTTTGACAAGAGTAATTTTGTGGAGTGTATTACTAGTGTAATTTACGAAGCCACTTGTGATAGGGAAGAGAATGTTGGTAGCTCAGCTCTGTGGTCGAATTGTTTGCCAGGCTGAGCGAACAGCTCGAAACCGATTGCCGAAGAACTTCACAACAACGGCAGCTGATGTCCACAATATCCCAATAACTATTATACGTGCAACAAAAGGGGTTAAAAACTTTTTGTTTTGCAAACCTTGAAGCAGAGTGTAATTTCCGGATAGGGTCGAAGACATCCTAGAACCAAACCCTTTTTGTGTTGCAAGTAGAGTTTTGTTAAAAGCTTGTAAACTTGTGGTCAGATTTACTCGGCGACCTTTTCTGTGGTTCGGTGAACAAAGGGCACAATGCCACTACAAACGAGATCAAGGCGCGTTATTTTTTCACAAACGGAAGAATAAGGACATCAGGTGACGACTAAACACCAAATAAAATGCTATATTTCGCCACTAGCAATAAAGGTTTTCCAAGACTACCTCAATCAACCACTGGACAGTAGAGCCTTTGACAGAACTGATGAATTCCCCTTCATTCTAATCAGGCAAGCTTAATGCGATAAGGCTTCCAGCCGTCTGGGAATGTTATTTTTTCATCGTCAAATAGCATGCTCGATTTCACCAGCATAAACGGCAGATATGCCTCTCGGAGGCGGCGAAAATTATGTGTATTTTATAGAGCCATTCAGAACTCGATTTTGGCCTTTGACACGCCTGTTGCAAAACTATCTGTAAATGATATGACACTGAAATTTTCGGACAAGATTTTTCTGTCTCTGTCTGAGTTGCTGACACAGATTTAAAAACACTGATAACACCAGGGTGTGTTTGTAAATAAACTTAATTTTGCCCTGCAGAAAGGGCGCAAATTTGCTACTTTCAGACAGTCTGCAAGGAAAAAATAATTTGCTGGCAACATTTACCTGTGTCCGGACCGCGGAACTTACTGTGAACTTACCCACTTTTACAGGTTTTAACGGACTGAACGCGTATATTTACTCAACTTAGTGACCAAATATTATATTGTATAAACATACCGGCTCAGCTGTAAACATCGTACAAACGCCAACCGAGACTGTCATAAAATGTTACGAAAACTTGCAGTGCGAACACACAAGTAACAATACGCGCTTCGTGACTCTTACCTACCCGTCACTTGAACGAGACATATTTTATTGCAAACTACTAAACCTCGTCCCCAGTAATAACTGCAATTTTGTTTACACTACACTTCAGCGTGGTTTCATTATGATTGGTTGCAACTCTTCATGAGCATCTTGACCCGGAGTCGATCTCTGACGCTCCGGTGGATAGACAGCTATTTTTAGTGCGGAAACTCAAGCTTACATGTACTCCTAATATTGCCCTGTACGATTTGTTATCGCAGGGCTCCTGCGGATTACAGTTACAGGGCATGTAAGCCGCAACTCCGTGTATTACCCCAACTGCCCACTGTGTATGCTCCTTTGTGGGGGTTACTCACCGGTGCGTGTGAGTGTTTAATTGAGCTACACTGTCAGCAGGATTATGTGACATTTTCTAAGTCACCACACTTACCGAATAATGTTATCATTACTAATTGGCTATATTATCGTCAACTCTGTCCGTCATATAGTTCTGACTATAAAACTGGCAATGAAAGTTCCGAATCTCGTGAATGGCCTTTCAGATACCTTAGTTCAATTTTGTAGCAATTCTACAGAGGACTGGAGCTCCAAATGACAAATACTTCACACCTGGGAATATTTTTTAATCCTTAAATGCCAAAATTCCTGTGAAAGTCACAGACATATCGCTTCACGGTAGAAGAGGGAGTAAACGCAGTCCCATAAGTTTCGAAACCTTTTCCAAAAGGATACGGAGGTATTGATTTCGACATGCGAGATCACAGGTGACTGCTTTCATATTTCAACTGCTTGCGGCGTTGCGCAGTCTTGCAGTCTTGCTTTAAAAGTGCAAACATGGTTATTGGGTCACATTATTTATGCTCCTAACCAATGTTATTCGTCTGTGCCGAAAATTCCGTGATTAATCATCAGTCACACGGAAGTGTATATATATTCAGATTTCTATGTGTAATACAGATTCGCACGCAAGATTTTCTCTCGTGTTATCTTTGTGAATGCATATAGGTGATTTTATCTTCTCGTGGTCCAAACTATAGAGAGCCTTTCCAGTCTTCAATGGCTAGATTAATAGGTTGGAGCAAGTAAACGTGTCAGTGTTATTTAAGGAAGGAAACAATCACTTTAGAGAGACGAAGAAAAGCGAAGTTTTCAGCTGAGCACGCAAAAGGTATTGTGAGAACTAAGACTAGCGAAAAAGTTTCGTCTATGCTTTGGATGACAACTTATTAGAAAAAAATAAACGCGCCGTCAATACGAAGCGCTGTAGAACTATTGGTTGAGAAAATCGGAACTTGACAGAATGTGTAGATGATTTTGGCATGTAACAGCGAATTCGGATACGGCCTCGGCAACTAACCAGAGTTGCTTCTGTTCTAATTCCGAGAACCATTGTTTTTTCGACGAATCTTGACGAAGGAATTAAAATGGGATTTTGTGGCGATTGGTGGATTTTTCATAGAAAAGTTACGTGAGTAGTAAAGAAAATCAAGCGTTTGCGGGTTTGTTTAAAAAAATTGTACCATGCATTTGAATATCCTCGTAATCGTTGATATGTATAACGCACGGAAAACTCTTCGAAAACCTTTAAATTTAATCCTTGTGTAGATAGGTTGGAAAGGTTTTGCATGCGCTCCCATGACAGGTAACTCAATAGGGCTTTTTCCAAAGATTCATTATTCATTATAATATACATATAGGGAGGAATTGAAGCAAATACCTGCGTTTTGTCTTGTAAATGATCAAACAATGTATCGCCTCAAATAGAGTCGTAAACATTCTCGTTTGAACAGCAAGTACGTTTTCACTATTCCACGCCCCACTGGCACATCAGATGTTTGAGACCAAGGATGTGCACTGATGAGGAGGACTGAGGTCAATAAAACCACAGTCTATCTCTTCAGTGTGAGAGCAGCAGAATAGGACAGTAGAAAGACTTCTCACACGAGCAATTTGAATGCAAATTTGACAAAACACTTAAACATTTGCGGCCCGTTTGAAGCATTAACGTTTCAAGCTGATTCGAAGTATACTGATACCGCAAAGCTCGGAGTAGGTCAACGGTTAGGACGCAATGACTGACTGGAAGGCCCGTGATTCGAACCAACCCTAACTTTTACACTATGATTGAGATTTGCAGCTATTCCCCAAGTGGTTGTGTCTTCGAGTGTCAAGTAAACTCGATGACTGCCATCAGCCATTTTTACGAACACCCAGAAAACCCAAAGACTGATAACTGTGCGACCGAGGGCATCAAAATTGACTATTCTCTCGACTGTTGCATATTTTTTCGGCTGCAAGAATGACTTCATCTCACATTTTGAACCAAATTGTATACAGTTGCGTGATTCTCTGTATTTTGCAAAAAGGCAAATTTGACCTCAGTTTCTGTTTAGTTACACCGTCCTTTATAAAACATCAACATGGCGGCAACGTGAACTCTCCTTAGGTCGCCATTAATGCGTGAACTAGCGAAGTTGCACTGATGTGGCCCAGAGCAGAGGATCCTGAAGAAGAACTCAGACGTATGAAGATTTCTCGGTTTTCAAACTGCCAACCTATAAAACCCCTAGTTTATTGAAGCACCTCCATTCCGTGCCGTTCAAACCCGTCTTGTAGTGCATGCAGATACACATGACATTGTTTCTGTTTGACCTATACAAAACCAGCGAGGATCTATCACAATGTACTCGGTGGATATACCGGCATGCCACATCAAGGATAGCTTGGCTCAAAAATCTCACCTCGGCCGTTCTTCACCAGGAATGGGACAAAAAATAACGGAAAAATCACACAGTTTATTCTGGGGAAGGAAAAGATCTTCCTGATGTCCCCATACACTGTGGACATAATAACCGAGCCTCTCAGCCAGTACATTGATCCAGTGTCTCAACGCGCCTTAACAAATCGACTCCAGTACTCCGTTTGCAAGATACAGACAAACTACCATGTGCTTGCAGTTTCGTTCTTTGTGTACTTCTTGGTCTGCCTCTGAGAAGTAGCTCGTATAGGAGTCCCCGTAATTCTATGAACATATACAGCAACACATTCAAGCAACCTGGACGGCACTAGTAGCACGAAGTCTGGCTGGCAGTTGTGGAAAGCCAAAGAAAACGCTTTCCGACTCAGCTCTCATAAAATCATCAGCGGCCGCCCCTCAGTCGCCAAGAAAAATGTGCCATTAGGTTCCAAAACACGCATTCGTGCAGTCCTTAAGCGCTGGCACAGTCAGTCCAACTCTAAGAGTTCTCACTCGTATCTGGACAGCCTTTTTCTCGGTAAGCTGTGCTATAATCAACCGATGGGTTTGCACCTTGCCTTACACAATCTTCATAGCAATCTCCAAATGTGGTGTGCTGCTAAACCGATGGGATTTTGCGACTTGGCATTTTTGTCTTATAACTGTGTAATCCAGAATGAAGAGCCAAAAACCATCTCCATGTTGTACCATCATATTTTCTGTACTAATCAGACAAAAGTTTGCCATTCATCGTCTACACTACAGCAGTCAAAAGAACCTGGAAACAAGATACAGCTCTAAGTCCAGTCTTCTTCTAATCCGTCTTTGGCATATAAAAACCTTCATGTTCCACCCATTTGCTGGTTTTCGGTGTGCAAATGTCAAGAGTCGTTTGTGCAACAGAGTTGCTTCATTAAGTTGATAGAGCTTTTGTTTGTTTGAGCATACAGTGAGTTCTAGTATGAAGTCGCCTCCTGGAGGGATCACGCAGAACATGTGGGGTACACCTTTTTGTATGTTGTTCAAAAGTGGACGGAGTTTCACTTTCAGCTAAACCCCCTTGACAACTGCTAAAGATATTGGGACAGAGGAACCCACATCCTCTGTAAACCAGATACCATTTTTCTGTCGTTTAATCACCATACTGCGGACTTGCATTTTACTTCCAAGCTTTTCTCCCTGATGCACGCGATGGATTGCCCATGGATAGAGAAATAATTCTGATGAAACGGCCGTTCATTCTTCCATCCTTCGCTGCCTTATTGGAACGTCCAGCCATTTTAATTTTAACGCTTCTTTATCTTGGGAAGCACTGTTCGCTAGAATAATATGAAAACCGAGAACATCTGTACTCAAAGTCGGAAGATCGCTTGGAAGATCTAACATATTTTAAAATGTTTTATCGAAAAGATCCAGCTGAAAACAATATGAAGTAAGAAGAATATTAACATTTGTACCCGGGGTCAAGGTAGACCCGGAGAAACCAAACAAGCAAAGTTTTAAAGAACTAAAGGTGTGACATTGCCTGGTTTGATTGTTGGTCTGTTCGCCGAGTTTGGCAGTTGGATTGCAAACGTTTCATCACCAATCGAGGTGACATCATCAGTGCGAGGTTGAGTGGGTCAACCCTCACTCAACCCCGCACTGATGATGTCACCTCGATTGGTGATGAAACGTTTGCAATCCAACTGCCAAACTCGGCGAACAGACCAACAATCAATCAGCTCACCCGAGCTACCTATATTCCACAACATTGCCGACTGCCTGGTTTGTCACTTTCTACCAATAATGTCTGACTGGGCAAATTAACAACTGGTTCCGGGAAAACATTCGACTGTAAAAAATTGTGGAAGCCGATGTGGAACATTATCTTTGAGATTGTTATAGCCACAAGAGTGATATTTATTAGATTTTTCAAACCAGTTTGGTGCTACCTTGAGGAACTTGGCGCCTTGAGGAATTCTCAGAGCAAATCCGAAATACACATTTATCAGACGAATGCCTAAGAATCGGGGCCAAACAAACCAGGAAGCAACATCCGTTCGGGAAGCAAAGAAGGACCATTTTCGGAGACGAAGAACAACAGAAAAACGCCAAATAACTCACTCACCAAAAAGATCAAAATTAGTAGATGCAACAACTAGCCCATACGAAGGGTTCTAATTGAGAAGTGAATGGGAACAACAGGCTCACACGGACCGGAGATACGCAACGTTTATCTTCCTTCCTTACCCTGGGCATCGATTCTTTGACGAAAAGCGCGCAGAATAAGGTTGATTATGCATTACGTCACCGTTTCAATCCAGACAATTTGTGAAAACTCATGTGTGACAGTTAGAACATATGTGAATATACGTTTGTCCAATTCTCACCCTCACCTGTTGGCGACGTCAACTGATGGCTCACATCTGATTGCTTCTAACCCGTGACATCCCCGGTGTCACAAACATTGTATATTTGGCGCTATGCGTTCTATTTCGCTGCGCTTTCGATGAACAGTGCAACTTTTATCACTCAACACTATGACAATTCTAGAGTTACTCATCCATTGGCCCTAACCGGAGACCTAACTAAACTTATCGTTGATGCTACTTTTCAAGCGAATTAACTAACCGGTACACCAAGGCTGCTTCATGCTTCTGGTGGATGGATCTTAAGGATATCGCAATATTACTCCCAGATGCAAAAGTGCCGAGAGAAAGGGTACAGTTGTCTGCGAAAAATTTCATTTTCAGACAACATTTGAACGCTTTCGAATTACGGAGGTAAGTGCGTAAGCACGTATCCACAAGCCTATATTCAGCTATATTCGGCAGAAACAAACGGGCCTTTTGACAGTGTAGTCGCTGTTTAGGGTCACGTTCTACATTCGGCTGTGGTGTGTTCCATTGTTCCAGTGCCGTCTAGTGTGGATCCTGACGTGTTTAGGCCCATGCTAAACACCAATCGCCTAGTGCTTAAAAATTTACTATTCGAAAAATGTTCCAAACATGGTGCTGGATCAGTTGTTCCTGCATAAAACGTCGATATTCCTCCGTCACGCTAGATGAGATGCCATGTTTTCATGCATGCTGTTGTAGGGCTACTCAAATGCTTACCGAACGCACTGAGGTAACCAGATTGTCAGCAATCCCAATTACCAGATAGCACAAGATACATCAAGGCAAGACAAGACCATAGTTTTCCTTTACACAACACCACTGGTAGATTCGCAGAAACAATTTTCGAGAAACTTGTAAACTGTTCCGCACGCTCAAATACGAGTAGCAAGTTTAACATCTGACGGATTTCTCATCTCCCAAGTCCACATCTTATGGACAAGAATAAAGTCCTCAAGAGAGTCAAGCAAAGGGCTATGGAACTTTTGTGCGCACTTGCAACAGTAGATGCTTACAAGTGCGCTCAAATGTCCTTCAAGCAGCGCTACAGAAGACGGTTTGGTATTCCACCAGGTAGGGGGTGAGAAGAATCTTGAAGGACTGTGTCCAAAATATTTAGTCAGGTTTTGATGTGCCGGTCTACCGACATTTCCGCGAAAAAATACAGGGCTATTCACGCCGAATAAGTTAAATCATCGTGAATTTTAGTGCGAATCATACAGTTCTTAGGACAATGAGGTCGGATTTCAATACTCCGCAAGAGACGCGGGGGAGAGGTGAGACCAGTATGACAGAAGCTTTGACCAGAAGGGAACTTCTGATCACCGGGAGGGAAGTGTGCAGAGGAGTCTGAGAAAAAAGCTCAATCGCTCTGTTGAGGCTTCCGATGCGGAACTTTGGGTGATGTGTAGGTTCGATAATCCCGAATAGCAAGAGGAAGAATTGGCTTCGTAATTCTACGGTGTTATTTCCACAAGGGTAAGCAAATGTGTACAACAAACATCGAATCTTCACGTTCGTAGTGCACAGGTGCACAATGCACAGTACACACTGACCGGGACAGTGCAGTGTCAACGGCGAGCCGAATGATGGCTCAGTAGTGTGGGTTGTGGTCGTCCCCTCCGACGACAGTCTCGTGATTCTCTTTGGCGGTACGATCACACGGAACTCATGAGAAAACATGTCAAGGCAGGCTTAGCAAACGGGATACGGACGCGCATGGGTAAGTAGGTCAGCTGCTCACATTCACACAGAGACACACATGCCATCACACGAGTGTCGGGCGGGACGGCCTCTGCGGCAAGGCGAGTGGCGGATACGGATGAGCAAAACAACTGGAGATCAAAAGAACATAGGCGGAGTAAGCAGATGAAGGAGGAATTATCATAAAGTCAAGTTAGATTCAACACACTCAATTTATGAAGATGTCTACTAGGTGAACATGCAGTTGTAGTTGTTTTTACCGTCAGTCTGTGCATGACGTTTACATTCCGTGAAAAGTCGCGTAAAAAGGCCATGAATATCAGTTTTGAGAACTTTTTGTCTCTTTCTAGTATCAAGGAGATCCTAGTTAAATTCTATTCAAGTCGCTATTTCGGCATAATGCTCCTTACGACAAAATATCCTGTACTATGCATTCCTCAAGGTTAGCAAACAACTTTGCTCTTTGGGCTTCATAAAGCCGTTAGCACCAGGAACGTTTATTGAGAGGTTTTTCACTCCCAAACCCATGACCACTAGGTTCACCGATCCACCTTTTGCATTTTGAACGACAAAACGTCAACAGTCGAAATCCCACCAGGGAAACCCTATTTCCCAAACACGTTGATGTATGTACTGGGTTGGGCTATCATTCGCCCTAAAAAAGGTGATCTTTCAAAGGGTACTTCGGAGCATGAAAACTTTCAAAATTCAGACTACTGACCGGTCGCAAATCACCCTTTCTGAAGCAGCATTGCACACAACCATAAGATCCAGAAGTTGGTGGAATGCGCCGTGACGATGGTTTCCCACAGGGGTGAAACTGCCGTAGAATGCCTCTCAGCTGTGCAGCAACCAGTCACAGCAATGATTGAGGTCCTCAGAATGTTCTCACACTATCCACAAACCCCAAGTAAGTAAAATTAGAAAGTAAACTTAGAAAACAACTGTTTCGTTTGCCTGTCGACATTAAATTAGTTTTCGTTCGGCTAGTTCACTTTTAATTCACGAACACTTTTGCCTAACACCTATTCCCTTGGTGCATTTAAATTTCCTTGAATAGACCTAAAAGCTAGGTTAGTCGGCAGATTACTGAAAATGGAAACTATCAGCCCGATGTATATGATATTAAAAACCTGCTATCTTTGTTTGAATTAAAAGAACTCTTGGAGAATTTTCGCGTAGATTCTCCGATTATGTGGCTCCAATACCCACATTTTGTTTGGCTTTGAAATGAAGTCCCAGGTTGAAACGAATATAATTTACGTCGCTCCAGTCGTGTCTGCAATCTGATCATGAAAGTGTCACTTTTTACGTTCTCGGCGACAATACATTTGACAACAGTGAAACTCAGGTATTGTGAAGGTGAACTTTTATAGAAGACTTCTGGTATGTCACGCAATCGGGCAGTTAATTTCAGGTATGTCGGCAGACAAATCCCGATAAACAGAAAATTCAACACAGTCGTCAAATGTGAGTACAACCCCACTGGCTAACGGTGTTATTGCAGACAAGCTTCAACAAAAAATTACTTGATCCAAAGGAATGCGTTCCGAGTGGTGGACCACAGCGAAATTCAACGTTTTAATAGTCACAGTGAGTTACCCGTGGTTCACAATAACAATGAAACTACTGCGAATCGATTGCTCGGAATCCTCAGAGAGCTTACTTACGGTTTACCCTTTTTGGGACGCATTAGGTAGGCAAAGTCACTGGAAGCTGAAGCTCTCAACCTCTACTCAACCGAGTTTCTAGTATTCATGCATACAAGCTAAAAACAGACATTCAGCCAGACCGCCTTTTACATCAGGGGTTGATTTTTGCAGTTTCCGCGGCTACGTCAACCTGATGAGCCCAAAACGCGGCAGAACTCTCTGAACGATACCGGTGAAATTAAACAATAAGGAATAATTCTGTAGCGGGATCTTGTGGCAGTCTTTGTGCTGCACAGTATGCGGAAGAACATCCGTATGATACTAACTACTAATGATCCAAAACTATCTTAAGTTTCATCATGTATATAGGCTCAAAGGAACTAGGGCATTCGCTGATGGCGTCTTACGAACGTGTTTGGCTAGTGACATTAGAGCCACCTGAAAGTAAAATTCACTCGTACCCATTTTGTACATTGCAGGTGGTCGATCAGGTTTTTCTAGGTGCTAAACCCGTCCACTCTCACTGTTTTCGACACCACAAGGGCTTTTTAGCTGATTTTCAGCGCACGTGTGTCAGTTTTGCTAATGAATAGGGAAAGCTTTGAGATCGAAAAAGGTTTCTCATCTAAGCAGAGTTTGGTTTGGGTATCTGAAGTTGCCTGGAGTTTCTTGGAGTCTGTCATATTCTTTTCGGAGAGTGCATATATGTCAATGTGTTGTGATGCCTATTAGGATTGGTGTTTGAATCTTAGAATACCATCTATTCTGTGGGTTTTTTCTTGCTCACGTATGAATAACAAAAAATCCTCGCTGAACAGTGTATTTATAACAGTGCAGTCTTCAAAGGACTATGCTTCTCTACGGCCTACGGCGAAAGCGCACCTTCATCAGTTGGAGAGTTTCGCGATGCAAGTGGCTAGTGAGCTGGGCAGCTTCAATGGGGCATCACGCTGCTTGGCTTCGTCGTGATGACCTGAATTGTGGTCAAACAAAGATGACCCAGCTGCTCAGCCCAGTGAACAAACCAATGACTATGCGTAGTTAGTTCTTCAGGGAACGTACTTTCTCAAACTTTCCTGCTTCACCAGCAGTCTGTTTCCTCCACAGAGAAAACATCTTTTTGTTCCTTCTTTGGAGATAAATGAAAGCTGGCATCCATCCACCTGTCTTTCGGTGATGATGCATAGGCAAATCTCTGTTCAACTAGATCGATAACAAGTCGCATGTTCAGCAAAAACGTAACATGTCTGGCCAGTCTCAGATGACAGCCTCCAGATTTCTCACTGCATATTTGTCAACTCTTTTAATTAGGTTGTACAAACTGACTGTAAATCCGCCGGGGTAAGTTTTATTTCCACTCTTGCCTACACAGTAATCATTGTTTCCCACCCACTCTCCCCCCCCCCCCGATGAGTCAATAAATATCCTAATAAGCGCAGCAATATTTAAGCAACACATACCAAATGCAAAATCGGTGGACAATGAGACATTTATTCAACCGATTTCGACATGCAACCCAAAGGCAATACCGATCAACTTTCACCCGAGTTTGAGTGGCGAAGATTGTACGCAATGCACTTAACTCAAGTGTCAGTTCGAAAAACGATGTACAGCCACGGATTCGGTCTGTAGAGCTCGCGAAATTTATAAGGAATTATCTCCCCTCTTGTTTTCATGTGGTTGCAAATCAAGGGGTTTTCATTCTAGTCCACTTGTTGTGCATTCATACTTGCACTCAGGAAGGGCTTGAAACAGCCAATTACCCTTCAGTCTTTCCCGTCATCCCTGTGAAAACTAAGGGTACTCAACTCGCCGACTATTTCGTCTTAAAAACTGACAGTATCAAAGATCAGCTGGGTTAGCTGTGATGATTTCATCCGGTAGTCCAATGAAAATTGTGAATACTGTTTTTATTCCGGATGTTTACCATCAGCCTGCGACAGTAGAGTTGAACGACCGTCTTAGTCGTAAAGTTTTGCGTCCCATGGGCCTAGCCACACCTATACCCATTCCGTCAACCACCACCACCACCACAGAGTAGTCATTTTCGCCATAAAAGATCAACTGAAACTTAAATGAAGTACACCGCCCTGCGATAGTGGATAAGCATGACAGAATAAAAACACAAAAATGTGAACTGCGAACCGTGATAAATCCGTTCAGCGCACTTTTCAGTCTCCTATTTTTAGAGGGAACAGCACTTAGCTACGACAATTTACCAGTGCATCGAACGCTCTAGATAGTCTCTAGTCTCCCAATAACCCGCTTGACAGCACTGGTAAGTCGATATTAGAGGCCGACTGATCTAGATGTTTTCCCCTGCTACAGCTACAGTCATCGTAGAACAACACCCATCACCTCCTACTCGCCGTCATTCAGCTTTACCACCAATACCACCAACGTTTCACCCTGTACCCTCACCTCGTCCAAAAAATTATCATCCTGCTGCCAATCATTAAAATTCCCTCAGCTAAAACTGCCAATGAGAGGCGTGATCTGTCACCCCAGTCTTCATGTAACACTCAACTTGAAAACAGCAACAGCAGTGTGCTTGTGCACATCGTCAACAGTACCCAACGCTGATGACGTCTCTGCTCAGACTGAGCTTGGCGCCAATACAGGCTGCTTTTCAGCTGATCATGTAAACCACGTCTGACAACAACAACGCCCCTTCCGTTGAACCACCTATCTATTTAACAGAGCTAAACCATTTACCACCAGTGTCTAATAACTTTATGAAAGTGCTTGCCATGTGCAGCAGTTATTTTCAAACACTGGCTCAAACTTGGCGCCGTGGTATAAGTCTCACAGACTTAGTTCAAATTTGGTGCAGCCTCTCTCTTTTCATTCACGCATTTGACGTTTCCTGATCAATTTTTATCCGAATAAAATTACATCGTCCGATGGTCAAATGCGTATCAGCGACTGACAAAGACCTAACTCGCGATCACATACCAAAGACGACATTTTCTTAAGTACCCTTTTCTACCTTCTTGGCTTCGAATTGCTTTGGCGGCATTAATTTAGGGATACAGAGGTTGTTTTTCAATCCTGCGGATGAGAACGACCGGTCTTATCCAGAAAACTACTGTTACTTTAGAAGCAAACAATCTCTAATCTGTTGGGGAATTGTTATGCCATATGATTTCGCCTCTCACGTTCAAGGTCACATACCACGTGAGCTACTGTTTGTTTACGATGTGTGCGGTTAGTTGCTTTCATTTTTGCTTCAGTGGTTATATCGAAAACCGACGCGCAAAACTGTACGTTCAATGTTGAGAACCTTGTTGTGAACTCCAGAGTTAGTCAAAACATTGTGGGGCACTTTACAAACGGTGCATATCACATGATATCTGCTAATTTGCTTTTGCATCGGGCGGCAAAGGTTTCGGTGTAAGCAGCTAACCGATGCGAGTGAGTCGTGAATATCTTCAACAAGATCGGTTCGCGTTAAATTTTGATTGCCGTGGTGAATACCGGTTAGATTTTCCACTGTAACAAACGCACAAGCAATCAGTGGTTTGCAGTTTACGACCGCGAAAACACGCCTTGGCAGGATGGTTGCTGCAAATGAAACAGAATCAATCGATAAACAAATAATTTGTGCATGTACTTTGGTATGATGAAATATTATATATTATGTGTGTCAATTATGTTACGTAATTAATTAATTAATTAATTGTTCATGCTTCTCTATTCCTCAGACTAATTCATTACCCTTTCGGTGACTGCTCAAGTTTCAAGACTGAACTACTCCATTTTATACAAAGTCGAGTCTATAGTAACTGTTTTTCTAACTCGATTTATTCACATTCATTTCTGCGTTTTTTGTTGAACATTTTGTTCCACTTTGAACTGCACAGCACTTTCCCCGATTAATTTGTCCGATAGCACACTGCCGTTTCTGTGCCAACCTGTGTTCCTGGCCATCCTGTCATGCTAACTGCCAAGGTTCAATCTAATCGTGAGCTTTCCTTTAATTCGAATCATTATTTACTGTTAACTGCTTATAGAACCACGGTCTTCCTATCTATACTGTCTGCCCACGTCTAATTCAATATATTGTTTGCTGCTCAATTGCGACTACTGAACAAACGCGGGTGAAGTTCTTAGAATACTGTTTTACCGTAATTATTACTGACCGTCCGTCCTTACCTGCCAGATAGGACACTTAGGTCGTGCCTTTAGGCTAATTAACCAGTTCCTTGCCTTGAAATCACGACCTTAGCACAGGATCGTACGTGAGTATATACTCCATAATATATAGTCACATGCAAACATATACTATATATCATCTAGTGTGTACATTATATATTACATAAATAAATGCTTTAATTAAATGCAGTGGTGTAAATAGATCGAAGGAACTATTCCCAAATGTTTTAAAAGCCTTTTTTATCAGTCCCTTGGCTGTAGCTTTTTCCTTGAGTCCCCCCGATATCAAGAGTTCAACGACTCAGTCTTCACTCACTATGATCCCGGAGGTTTCTCATATCTTTATTTCTGATGTTTTAAATGCGATACTTTCTGACAGACAGGTGTGTCCGCACTATGAGGCACTGTGGCGGTACGCGGAAACAAGCATCAGTGCTGAACGTTGACGGTATGCTGTAGAGGATAACAAAGCCATGCTTAGAGGTTTCGGAACTTACAGCAGACTGCCACAATAGCGGAATGTCGACCGTCATTGATTTGGAGGTACGTCTTCGACTGACACTAAATGAGTTGTTCCTGGATGTAGTAATCGTCTTTCTCGAAATGAAAACCACAGACGGCGCTTTCAAAACAACCTGGAAAAACTTGCGAGACATGTCATTTGTTTAGTTGAGTTTTAGATGAGTTTTCGTGACCATTATCTTGCTTTGCACACTGTCTCTCACTGACAAAACAAACGCAAACATTACTCGCAATGCAGCTTAACCTTATTATTGGCTTGTAAGTTTAGAACCTAGCAGTTTGAGAATGAACATAACATAAGCGTTACGTGTCAACCTTAGCATCAAAGAGTCCGGCATAAGCAGTACACTAGTTTGTGCGAAAAGATGTGTCTAGAGATGAGTACGATCCTTTGTGTAGCGAACAAATAATCTACAGAATAATTCGTTGGGACCACTGGTTCTCAGTCACACAGGCAATTCGCCATAACTCTGCCTAATGCTTCCAGTAAACACCTGGTGTGATTTCTCCCAGAGGCTCATATTTTTCTATCGTCGAGACAACAAGAGAACTCTGTTAAGTATCGAGTATCAGGTCAACGAAGAATTGACGACAAGGGTGCACATGACGTGTCTTTGTATGCCTTTCGTTGGCCTTGTATTTGGGTGGAGCATGTGTTCGTGGCCGTGTGACTATTGGAAGATGTGTGACCTATCCAAACAGTTGGTCAAGCTCTGTAACGCAGTCCTCTCTATGGCGCAATTTCTAGCCAAATGAATGAGTTTCTACAGAACTCTTATGCCATTAGTCTACATTGCTCGGTATACTTTGTTCCGCCGTTTCTGTTTTTTTTAGTTTACGGACATTACAGTGAGCAACACAGCCTCGAGTTTGCCTCAAAGCGCGCCCTTTCTTTCGGTATTCACACGCAAACAAGCATTTTAATCATTGTCTTTCTAAAGTACTACATATGGTTACCTGCACATTTTGGAATTTGCCCGGTTCTTTACTGTGGAGCGACGTGACGTGGCGGATTTTGGGTATTCGATAAGCTCTATTATTTAGGAAGAAAGTAATGTCATATCAAAGAGGGATCAAAACACAGCGGCTATTCCGACAGCATTCCTCGAAAAACAAGACTTAAGCTGGGATTTCTGATTCTGGCAATTCCCGGCCTAGTTTTACGCTCATCTTGTTTCCTGTTACTTGAGTGCTGCATGACAAAGTGTTCTCAGTATTTTCACGGTCTTCTTTTGAGGACTTGTTTTTCACATCCCTATCACCCGACCTAAAGTTAGGAAACTTCACCCAGCACCGATCACCTCTGCTGTGGTTTGGCAATCATTCAACAACAATTTTCGAAGTTGCTGGGTTGTTCAAGTAAATTTCCGCTTTCTCATATGGCTAACATTTTTAATAACTGTACTGAATTTTATAGTATTTGCAATGTGTTGTCCATACCAGGACAAAAACCAGTGAACAAAAATATGCTGCCTAATTTGCACCTTTGTCATGGGCCATCGATGGACACAACAACCTTCGATTGGAATTTGGGGGATTCCCAGAATGGCTCGCATTCTTCCGAGTAAATATAAGATGTTGATATGAGAAATCACAGAGGATTATTCGGACACGTACTAGTTTGTAGATGTCGTGGTCTGGTTACCCAATAAGTTACTTTACCAGGAGTGTGTGGCAAAGATATAAAAAATAAAAGCGCTAAATTGAGTATACAATAATAAAGAGGTCAGATGGAACAGACTCTCTTTAAAATAGTTCGTCGTTGGCCCAGGTCAGCGAATAAACAATAATCCAATCATGGTTGCCCAGGGGTCTTCTTTTGACAGTTCCCACATACAACAGATTCCGACGATAGTCTGAAATGTTTTGATACCACAGTTAGCACATGAGACTCGCGAATGACCGCTGTAAGCGCGAGCGAAATCAGAAGAGAGAGTCGGAGCACGTGACCATGTTTGTATTGCGTGAAATTGCACAAGTGCGCGTTTTTGTAGTTTTTCGTATTCAAACAAAAAACGGTTATGCAATTGACAAAATACGTAATGTTATAATGGAAGCAAAATAAAGGTACAAAACACCACATAGGTCATGAACTCAAATCCGACATTTTCCGGCGTACGCCATCCTATTTCCCGAAAATTTTTGGCGTCGATTTTCTTATTTTATTATTAGTTTTCTGAAAAAGTTTTTGGATGATAGATTCTAATATTTTCAACATTGCGATGTCCAAATAGATACATTTGAATAATACCTAAAAAACTATTCATTTCTCAACAGTCCGGTGTATAATATAGGTTGTAGTTGCTCCCTCCGCCTCCCGGGAGGTTAAGAACCAAGTCTTTCATTCTCAAAGGGTTTGAAAATACTTAATAGCAACAATTACATTCCACTTCGATTCGTTCCACCTCATTTCACCTCTTTGAATGTGCATATTTCTGGATGGAGGCTTCATCTCACAGCGTGATACCCCTGCATGCCTTCATGACGAGTACCTGACTCACTCATGCAATTCAATTCGTTTTTTCTCTAATCGTCCAATGTAAAGCTGATCTAGTTGCATGTTATGCTAACAAAGGTCAGTCTAACTTCACAGGTAAATTTCCCTCCACAAGGTCTGCCTTCTCTAGACTACCCCTTCTATAGTGATTATAGATGAGCGCACAGCTAATATCTGTGTGACTCAAAATACAAAAAAAGGGTTTGATTGTAAGAACTTTATAATGTTTACCAAGTGCAACAATTTGAGTTGAACAGGAATTATCCACAATCAAATCTCGAAATATTCTGTTCGTCTGCGGCAGTGTGTGCCATTTTGGATGTCAGGTTACTCTGCAGGTTTCAGAAGTGCATATTGATGAGTTTTCTGCGTGCAAATTCATTCATATCTGGACCAGAATGAACTCATTTGAACGCTTTTGAAATGTATCCTCTCGATGATGCTAATAAAAAGGTCTGCGAATTTTTCCAAGTCCCACCACACTCTAACGTCAGCTCCGACCGTATAAGGCGGAATGAATCAACAATGATTTCGAGCAACACTTATTGAGACAGCAAAATTCTACAGTGTGACCAGCAAGACGATGTTTACCACCCAAAATATTCACATGAGTTTTCCGCTTTGTAAACATTTTCACAGACACCGTATTCGGTTTCATTAGCACATATCTACTTTCTTGTTCTATTTTACCAGTTTGATTTTACTTCTTCAGTCAATCGCTGGTGGAAGTGATAGGGCCACCTACGTTCTAATAAGTGCACTATTAAGAAAAATATATTCGATGAAACTGCAGCTGAATCCACAAAAATGGTCAAGATTTTTTTTCCGGGGAACGCGACTCCATCCGATTAGGCACGCATTTCTCCCTAAACTAATTTGGTAGAACACAGAAAGTCAGATAAATTGGTTAACTTCTGTGCTTTAATGAAGTTCAACTGGAACGATGAACCAAAAACGGAGTAAAAAGACGGTAAACTGGATACAGCTGGAACATCTGTTGGTGCCAGCGACTTCCAGCAACGCTCATTTTTTTAGTCATTAAGTGATAATTACCTGTAACATAAGTATTTTTCATTAACTGACGAGACAGAATGGACGAGGATTCCAAGTACAATCATTTTCGAAATTGAACTCGTCTAAACAAGCGGGGTAACTAAATCTCCGATGTGTACTGTTTTGAACCGAAGTTGCAGTTGTCTACTTAAAACAACCTCCGAAATATCGAAGTACTTTTCTAGACCCAACATTAATTAATTAGAGCATTAAGTCCCCTTTATCTAGCTGAGTAACGCAGAGAGAAGTGAAGCCATGTCTCGGAGTTTTATCGGTCGCAACAAACATAACAAATTTCAAAGAAGAAAAGGTAACCCACGAATGCGGCCAAGCGCAACGAACCTCTTGTTTACAGTATCCATCCGAGATTCAATCAAATTTCTTGTTATCACCATCTTCATTAAGAAATAGATTTAGTGGCCAATTTCATACAGTTAGCCGTTTGAGCAGAACCTAAGGTGGACAGCAACTCAGGGGTTTGTTCTACTTGATGAACACCCAAGAAGAGGGAAACCGGTCGTGGTTGTTGAGAACCTTCAGTTGAAACCTTCAGTAAATTTATTAGAAACATGGTTTGTCAAGGGCTGAATTTATTCACCTTTTGTGCTTCTTTCTAGTATGTTGATTAGCTATTGACTTTCTCACAGCCGATCAAGCAACTGACAAATTTCCTCTGTCAATTAAATTTAACACCTTTGAGGTGCCGCCTTACCTAGAAATGCAGGCGTAGATTTTGCGACTCAACAACAGCGAGGCAGTACCTGCGCTGTACGCGAATGCAATGTTCTTGTTAGTGAATAGAAGAATCAGTGACCGAGTCGTTGGACTGGCTGAGGATTCTGTAGGATATAAGTGACTCGACTGTTGCGAACTACACTGATTTGCAAACAAATTTGGTTTCGCAAGAGACTCACCCGGAACCCATCTAAATCAATCGTTTGTGATGTTTCCAAGTAACTGAATGTGCTGCACTAGGCCGCTTCATGTTTCAGTTGGTACGAAATTCGAGATGTCGCGATATATGTATATACGTAATGCACTACTCATAACGTTGCTGAAAATTCCTCGACGACCGTGGAGACGTACTTCAGATGAGTGCAATTTTGTGCAATTTAGGTTCAAGTGGAAGATAAGGTTGACGGAAACTCTGGGACTGCGCCTACCTGACGAGCCCTAAGAAAGGTGAAACAGGCTCCATTTTTCCTTCCTCTCATCCGCACTCGAAGCTTCGAGACATTTAGGCCACGTAGACTGCACGGGCGACTTGTGACCTCCTATACACACTCAGTGCGTTGCTGTTTGTGACCATGACTTTGACGGCTCAACAAATGTCATTTTAAATTGCGCAGCTACCTTTCGGATAGCTTCTGAAGTGCAAAGCGATTTGATACAAACATTGCACCGCCCACCGATATTTAAAAATCATCCGTAAGCAAACCATCATACAGAGCAGTGATAATACAGACTAATTCACCAGGACGTTGGGCAAACGGTGTTGTTCTTTCTGTTAGAGTTTTGGGCAACCATATGTGATGTGGATAGGAATCGTGAGGATGGTCAGAATGTACTGAATTTCCGTACGCGATGGCATCTCAAGGGCTGAAAACTTCGCCTGGAAAAGTCATGGGAGATGTTTCATGTACTTCGCGCCACACACTCATCGCAATTTCGCTACATTACCCATTTCGAAAACTCGAACGTCCGTTCTTATATTGGCTTTATCAAATACCAGACTCATTGTTTTGATACCATCATTTTGGCAACGTTGTAAGCCACTGAAAACACGTGACTCTAGATGACATAGAAAGTGGCCGGCCTCAATCAGCGAGCCAGGTGAGTTTACGGTGACGTCATCCGATTGTTTGCCCAGGCACTCGATAAACAATGCAAAAACGGAAACAGGCGGCAGTCTTTATGAAACGCAACGGTGCACAGGCAGGCATGCTGGTGTCCAAGGACATGAAATTAAGAACCATACTAGGGTATCACCAGTAAATTTTGAGCATGTTGTGGAAAAATTAGATGATCTGTAAGGTAAAATTGCTATCTTGTCGTAAATTTCCACCGAAGAACAAGAAGGATGAATCAGGTTAATCAAATGACCCCATTAACCACAAAATTTGCAAAAGCACCGGGTAGTTTTCCTCTACATCCTAGCAGAGGAGTATCGATCTGAGATAAACACTTAGTTGAAGTCAGGATGGTGTCACCGCAAAGCTCGGATGAACATCTTGAATTTTCCTCAGTCTCATGTTCTACTTGAACCCGAATCAAGCCGACTTTGTATGCAAGTGGGTGTAGTACGCAGTCCTGTGATTTCCTTCAAGATCTGACATCCTGTTTCGTCTCACCGACGAATGCATTTGGGTGGAGGGTAACAATCACTACAAATCAGTCACCACCGACTCGGGCAATGCTCCGAGGACATCGATGGTCAAGCACTAAAAGACTTTTGACGTCCTAAGCGCGCAGCGGCCAGGTTTCGGATCCGTATAGTAATATGGAGCTCACTGCAGCATTGTAAACTCGATTCTTGACGGTTAAGCTGGTGTCTCGCGTACGCCACAGGTGGCGCAGGTTCACAAAGGCTGCTCTGGTCTTCCCAAACCGGATGGAAATATCATCATTCGCGAAACCCCCGAGACTGATACAGCTGCCCAGGTAGACAAACTTGTCTACTACCTCAATCGGCTCATCCGCAAGCATGAGGTTGGGTTCCGAGCCCACCCAATCTTGCAGTAGCACTTTACACTTTGCAAGTGTGAAGCGCATGCCGAACCGCAAGGCGGAATTAGTTAGATTATTTAATACTGTTTACATTGCCACGGCACCAGATCCAAGAAAAGCTTTGTCTTCTGTGTAATTGGACGCCCCGAGAGAAGTTCGACACCACGGGTATTAGAGGCTGATAGTGAGTCTTCCATAATCTTATCAATGACTAAGTTGAAGAGGAATGGTGAAACAGGATGGACCTGCCTGACACTACTTGACGTGGTTAACTCAGGCGAGAGCTTCCCGCAGACCTTCACACGGCCGCGAGAGTTGGCTTATAGCGCCTTTGCTCCACAGCCACTGCGACAGTGCCTGACAGGCCAGAGAGTCAAAGGCAGCTTTGAAGTCAGACAACACACTGTGTTGCACACGTAGCGCTAGTTCTGGGGACTCTCAACCACAGCAAGATGTAAAAGTCTGCAATATTCTTCAAATAAACTAATAAACAAGCACTGAGTTATCCTTTGTTTATTCCAACAGACTTCTGGTGAACGTTTCACAGTGCTAATGCCTAGTGATATGTGGCTGACTCTGCGTCGTTTACTCGGGTGCCAAAGCAATGCACAAAGTATGGTTGAAGGTATGTGGCAAAAGGCAAATTGGATCGACTTGTTAACTCACTACCATTCTGATCTCTCCGGTGCTCAGTGGTCCCAGCAGAGCTTGGTCGACTGAACAACTGAACGTGCACAAAGTTCAGAAAAGACAACTTTTAAAGACGAACTGTAGCTTCCTTAATCCAGTCTCAGTTCAGCCGAGTCAAAAAGCTTCCAGCTTGCCTCAGACCGACCGATTTTTTGGTGTGGTAACTTGAATGACCCACCGTCTGTCATATTTTAGCACCATGCTGAAATCCGTCTCGGCTTAATCGTTTTCCCTCAAAACAAAAGACTCTAGATTGTTTATAAAAAGAAAGGTTCAATGGCTGTCTGTGTGACTGCAATTTAGAAATGGCTGGTGAAAAGCCGTCATGGTACCAGTTTATGTATTACTCCGCCTCACAAATATATTCGACCTAATCGAGTGCTGAGACAGGAAGCAGTTTTGTCTACTTTGTCCGATCAAATTGGCCTGTTGTTTAAATCCATAAATGGCTTCCGAATGACCAATTATATCTTGTAAATACAGATTCCTACGGGACTTTCAAAAGCTTTCCGCCACCTATCTTTGTGTTTCGCCGAATCAAATTTCTAGCGAATGTTTACCCAATTGTCGCCTAAGATCACTGATACTGTCTTTAACAACTGCATTTATCCACTAATATTGTATTTACCAACTCTACTGATCTCATCAGTCGACCTGGAATTTGGCCCAACGGGATCAACTACTTATCAGCTTCCTCCTTTTGCATAGCCCCAAGTTCTGTAATTCACTGGCAGCCCACAATTAATATATTTTTTGTATTCCGCTTTACAGTACTCTTCTGCAATTGACTCTACATGCAGATATTGTATTTTGCTCCAGATGTGGCACAGCTGAAGTTCCTCATAGTGAGTTCTGTATCGTTTGTCCACCATTAGTTGCGCTATGATTTCATCTTAGCTCAACCTCTTTAAACTGGCCTTAAAACTTAAAGAAGTTGTTTGTTCGTAACGGCAAAAAGTGTCGTTTTACAGTTGGAACATTACTCCCAAGATTGACGAAAGCTGTCTGAAAGTCCACGACCGGTTGCGCCCTTCTTGGGGCTCTTCAGGTAGGCGCAGTCCCCGAGTTTCCTCAAAGTTCTAATTTACTATGTTGTCGTGTTCCCTTTAGTTTTTTTCCAAACTCGTCTTTCAGCTAGGATGATAAAACCATCAGATATTCTTATTAAGTGTTCTCGCTTTCCACCCGTTAGGCTCACTTATAAAACTAATTATCCCGCAACATATGATTTGAGTTCCCACTTCAATATACTGCCTCGTCGTCGGACAAAGAGGTTCATACGGTTAAACATAGTTTTCTTGGCCTATTTTCACTGCCTTTCCTCAGACAGACGACGTTTCGCATAAGCTTTATTCCTCATCCCCACGTAGTCAGCTGACTGCATCCTTGTTCTCCCGCTTCCTGTAAACAAAGAGTAAACAATAAGGTTTTTGTGTCTTCCCATGAATGAAAGCTTTCGTTTGGCCATTTCCTAACGATCTCCTAGTTTTTTCAAG
Source organism: Clonorchis sinensis (assembly GCA_003604175.2). NCBI lineage: Eukaryota > Metazoa > Platyhelminthes > Trematoda > Opisthorchiida > Opisthorchiidae > Clonorchis > Clonorchis sinensis. Next base: position 20,925,081 of record CM030373.1, on the reverse strand, counting down.
CTATACCTTTTTCACTATCCTAAAGACTCTGTTTTTCACTTCTCTCTTTTATTTTAATCCAAAGCATCCCATTATCCTCAACCAATCCATCGTCTTGCTGTTCCGAAATCAACGCAAAACTCACTCGCCCTGAATTCGTTCTCGGATGACTCCGTCGTTTTGCTCACGTGAATGACGTTTCTCTCAAATAACCTCAAATAAAAACTCGCTGATGCCTTGCAGTAGATACCGAGCGCAAATAAATAGCACTTCCGATCCGTCCATCTTGACACGGTAATCTAAATAGTTTTGCATTTCTATTCACCGAATCCCCGAAGCCTGTGCACATGTGATGGAGAGTCCTGGTCGCACACCATACACTGCTCCACCTGTGTACGGTATAGTTTACTCTCCTCACGGTGTGTTTCACTTTAGTTCCAGTGCTTCCACTGATTTAGCCGGTAAGCATGGTGACGTGCCCTAGATGTTTTTCTCTACCGGTGATGTGAGTTTGCATGATGTAGTTGGAATATTATTCAGTTCGTTTATAAAGTTACCGTAGTAATCAGAAATCACTTCACATGATGATACGGTAGATCCTCGCAACATTGGAATTCAGTTTTCGCATTTCTCACATCTCGCGTCGGAGTACGTTCCTTCACAGTCAAGTTGCAATTTTTACGTAACTTAGTTTATTTCTCACACGAGCCCGAAGTATGATGAGTAAGTGTGAAAGTTGAACGTGTCATTTACGATCTACATAAGACGGATAGCTGACATCCGAATCAGAGTTGCCCATTAGCAGTGTACAACACACTGGACCCCTGCGCAGAAAGTTTGCGCCAACCCTGACGGAGTGCAGCCCTTAAATTTGTGGGGACCAGACCGGTGGGATAACATTCTGTGGCCTGTTACATGCTACAAGCCGCTCTAATTAGGCCGGCATTAGTCACTTGTTTATGATCCATCAAGTCCTCGTGATAGGCGGGAAAACGTTTTGGCTACCGGGACCCGGCCTCAACTGAACTCGGTCTTCGACGGCGTCAGACCCGTTTTTGCAACCATCCGCGTTTTGGCTACGCAATGTTGGCTGTACTCCGTGCCGCCCATGCCGTTGGTTATCATTGTCCAAAGGCTTTTGCTGATCGACGTTGGAACTGCACATCGATACACCGGTTGCCCGATGTCTCACCTGAATTGAAACGAGGTAGGTTGCAGCTGTCTCTTTTTTCGCTCAGTGAAAAAGAGCAGTTCATCGGCAATCTGTTGAAATATTGGCAACTCGGGTTTTTTAATTGGCTGTAGATGATGTGGTTGGTAATCTACTTGTCCAGCTGGGCAATTTGCACGCAAATGTTTTGTGACCAATCGTGAGGATATTGGAATGCGCACACAGAAACGATAGCAAGGAAATCGGCAAGCTGACCGAACAGATAAACGACCCCCAATCTACCATTTTAGCACTCCATATGTTATCACTCTGAACGTGTGGAACTTTTTACGACCGACGCTATCCAGTGTAATTTAGTGTTGCGAGGAAAAAGACTTGCTTATTCAGTCCAGATAACCTTGAATCATGAACATCTCTCGTGGTATACAAATTAATTTGATCTCTTCAAGTGAAGAAAGTTTCACAAACCACCAGTATCAAATTTACTCGCTTCATCTGTAAAACTGAGCTTATGTGGATGTACCGATGGATCGCTTGACTCATTTTTCGCTACCGTAATCTCTGATAGGCGATGAAATTTTAAAGAAACACTTTCTGCAAAACAACCTATGGCACAATCGAGCTGCAACAAAATGAAGTAATTCCCCCTAAACGGGAAACTGATTGCCATTCTTAATATCTTAATAATTTAGGTAATAGATCGTTCTGGTTGTTCAAGGCACAGTTAACTTGAATGTATTCGAGTGATGGGGTCCGAGATAGCCCACTGGTTGAGACATGAATTTACTGACCGAAAGGTCCGTGGTTCGAATCCAACCTGAAAAATTCAACTGCTCCTATGGAGTCGTCTAAAGTTCATGTAAAGTCTGGTTTGTGTGAGGTAAGGAAGAGTGTACCTTATAGAAATCGCGTTATACATAATTTCCCACTGACCGGACACTTGATATTGTCATTGTGCTGCGTTTGAGGGTCTTTACGGCACCAGAGAGCAAGTGATCACCTTTCGGACAGGTTGCCCCTCCATTTGAGAGTAAAAGAGGCACGGGACAGCTGTGACATCACACTCGCCCGGAAACCAACCCCCCCCCCATCGCCAGTTAGAGGTCAATAGAAGAACAATACTGTTGTGTATTTTAAGCCTGGTTTTTGTATCTTTAAATTGAGCTTGCTCAATGATATGCGACTGAAAAATATTTATTTTTTCTCAAGCATTTGAGGCTGTTCTGTGTCTTGACTAAAATGAGGCTGCTGATTACTCTTAGTTGTAATTTGCTTTGATCAAATAGTTTGGTTTTGGTAAAACCATCACTGACAAAGTGCAGCCTCAAATAACTTCACGGATTCCACTTGGAGGAAAATATCCTAAGATGATACAATCGAAGGTCAGAATTAGGGTTACAAGTTTTGACGGAACATCCGATTGATCTAAGTGTCTCTCAATTTGAGTTCAAGTAGAACATAAGGTTTGCGGATGTTAGGGGACTGCGCTTACCTGAGGAGCCCCAAGAAGGGCAAAACCGATCGTTGGCTGTCGGAGAGATCTAAATAACCCTGTGAGTAGTTTCCCTTACGAAAATATACTGCGATATCTCGAGTATCGTATCAACTGAAACATGAGACAGTCTTTGTGCAACACATTCAGCTGAAGAATGTCATAGACGAGCGAGGTAGTTGAGTAGTTGAAAACCAAATTGATTCCCAAAGGAGTGGATTTGTCGAAATTGGCCTAGTTTGGGTCCAAGTAGAACATTAAGTTGACGGAAACTCGGAGACTGCGCCTACCTAATGAGCATGGGCTGCCGGACGGTTTTCAGCAACCTTATGAATAGTTTATGCAGAGATCTCTCAGATACTTCGGGAAGGGAGCCATAGATGAGAGAACCATGGAACAAACGGTGATGGCTTCAGGACGACAGCGTACGAGTAAGAAAAAGTAGCTTCGTGGTTCTTCAAGCTGGAAACAGAGGGAGATGTGGAGCCCTGTCAAGTAAAACATACACTCTCTGATGAGATTGTTTTCACAAATGCTGCCTTGTTGCTGACAATTTGATTCACTCTGTTTTGAGTATTCAGGTTGTCTCCCAGCCCAAGACTGGGTGAACAATCCTGACTAACATATAGCGGTTCACGTCACAGTGAATGTCACTTGATAATGTCGCTTTGAGTGCCCTATTTGCTGCAAACGAATGAAATTCCCGTTCTTGCTGACAACTACTGTAACAGTTAGGCAATACTGTTGATGCAGTACCATCCACAAAGATGCTCAGAAGCTCCCTATTCTGATAAGATAAGAAATCTCCCTTGGGGAGGTTGGACGGATCACCTCAGTTCCTCGTACCACTGTCCACAGTATTGATTCATTTAATTTGGCAAGATAGGTTTAGGCTTGCCAAGCCTTTATACGTTGTTTCCTTTCTTCAGGAATCATCTCGGAAGCTGATTACATAAAGCCGTTTTTTTACGCGTGCGTATTCAGTAGAGCGCTTGTGTCTGAAGTTTCATCTTCCTATGTATAGCTGACAGGAGATGTATCCTCTCAAAGGGCGCCACACTTTATACCTTGAACTCATTCATGTTAGCTCACTGGACAACATGCCCAATTGTACCCAAAAACATAGGTTTTCAAGTTGTCGTGTGTACTGGCTGGTCCCTTTTTTGGTGGTTTGCAGAATTTAAGCCCAACGGACAGCGTCTATCTGTGTCTCATTCAGGCTTCTTTGATGACATCTTCGCTCAGGCTTTTCGAAAAGTCAGATTTTTGGTTTCCATACAGAGGCACCCGTTGAGCGTCAGCTGTTATCTCCCGTTATCTGAACAACAAACATATAGCATTTGTAAAATTTAATGCGACCTCATAAGCCCACACACTGGAACAGAGCAAAGAATGTGCATACCATACTCTTGAAAGTTCCTCGTATTCTCCCTGAATATAGGATTTTGCCATTCCTCGTAAATTAGTAGACGTGAGCTTCAATCGATCGCGTCGCAAAGACACAAAGAACGTGATTGGATGAATTGTTAGCTCTACCCTATTCCATACTATATCCAATTTCGTTTATATTAATTTTCCGGTTTTCACCTTCCCATCGCTATTCGTTCCACTACAGTACGCTCGCCACCAATGTAAATTCACGTGATTTCATTAGGGATAATGACTAATGACTGTGCTTTCAAGCTTCCTCGCACAAATAATATAACCCGAACATTTCCGAATATGACAATTCTGATGAAAAGTTAGGTAACATCGCAAGTGTAACATGTTGACAGTTCACATCCTACCATCAGTCTCATAGTTAAAACACGCAAGATTATCACAACGATGGCATGATAACAGCGCTGTATTCTTTGTTACTCAGAGCTAAAAACAATAGGCTACATTTTGTCTTGGGGATGTGGATCACCCAGACACATTGCTTCAGTTTGTGATGACGACGATTTTCGATAACACTGCGTGGCTAGTGGACCATTTGTCGGCCCTAGATGCAAAACGAAAACTGAACAAACACAAATCCATTTCTACTGAGAGTGTGTGGTTTCCAAAAAGGGCCATTAAAATAACACGACAACAATGAGACATGGATGAATATTTCCAAGCGTACCTGGATAACAATTCCGTTTGCTGAGGTTTTTCAATGAGAACTAAACAAAGCAACTGTAATGCAAGTGGCCCTACTATAAACTGCAAGGGCCCACCAGAAATCTGCCACAAATTAGCTGAGCACTCAGACGAAATTGGAAAACCTGCACGTCCAACTAAGACAGGTTCCTTATATGTCCCCTGATTAGGCTAGTTGATTTCGAGCACACACAAGTAATGACTGCTCTAAAAAGCAGAGAGCTTCCTGGTTGTTTATCACTACGCTAGAATTAAAGAGCTAACACGAATGAAGCGATCAGATTCATCAAACGCAGAAAAATTTCGGGTGTTTTGATCCTATCGAAAGATGAGTACAAGAGCAAAACGTATAGGACCGTTGTAAATAAGCATGAATTCGGAATGGAAGGGAGCAACGACAGCATCACGTTCTATCCCGCACAAAATATCTGTGACTCTCCATCGGTTCGTTCGTCCAGCTAATGAGGGATGGCAACTTGGTGCGAGAAAATGCACTCCAATTCCGCCGCTGTTTGCCACTCTGTCACATAAAGAATGAAGTAGTCACTACATATATGTTTTTATTTAGTAGCTGGACAGTTGAGCAAACAACCGCCCTATTCACAGGAGTGACTGTCATCACCCGAGTTTATATTGGTTTTCCTTATTTGATCAGTTATCTGTGCACAAGCAGACTTTTTATGTCACGTGTATTATTCACGTAGAAAATAAACCAGGTCAGTTAATAAGAGATCCCGTTAGGCCTCATCTACCATTGTTTGACAACCGGATGTAATATCTCATCTTTATTTCAACTGCTTCATTGAAACACTGACATTTTAATTGCTTTTTTTGTTCCCCCACTATGACAGTATGGTCCGCAAACCGATCGATATTTACACATTAATGGACTCACGTGACCCCAAGCTTTCAATTCAATGGTTACAGATGTGTAAGCAACCTTGTGAGTACGTAAAATACTACTACAGATAAACATACAAATTAGGAGTGAAAAGTACACTCCCATGGAAAACGTATGCAAACAGTTCGAAGATTGCTGCGGAACTCCGGAGGAAAGGACTCTTTTGGATGGTGTGAATTTTCGCCTCGGATAAAAAACAACTACATGTTGTAGGTGTAATTCATTCGCCCCCATACCCATTTTAGAGTAAACTTTATGTCAAAGGTTTTATAAAGGCTCGGCGTGCTCTTCCAAGTAGGCGGAATAAAATCGGTACTGTGCGTGAGGATAATGCGATGCAGACTCTGTCAGTTAAACATTCTAAAATTGTCGTTTTTTGTCCAAGCCAACGGTTTTTTTTACTGGAGCCAATCTATTGCCAGCGCCGATTTTCCGCCGATACTTCTCAAAATTATTTCATACAAAACCTTTCGTGTAACCAGTGGATAAGAACTGCTTTGAATCACTAGGTGATGCAGTTAATTTGAGATAATTTGTGCGTTTGTTCACAACACATGATTGTTTTTTTTTGTATGCTGCGTAGGCTTTGAAGGTGCGAACATCTACCTTGCTGAACACACTACTCATAAAGTTGCTGAAAAATCTCCGATAGTCTAAGACCGGTTTCGCCCTTTTTGAGGCTAAGCAGGTAAGGGCAATCCCCCAGTTCTGCGACCTCATTTCTTATTGAGTACAAAATTGTACTTAGCTGCTTAAATGTACTCCTTTGCCAGCACAGTAGTGTTAACAAGAAGGTTGACTGAATCACAACTGAATCTCTGGTTCATGGTTTATGTTTATAAAACTTCTGATCATGTCTAACGCATGGTTTAGATGGCAGAAGCAGAACCAGCGATGGAATAAGACCAGATTTAAAAAGGACTGCTAAGGCAAATGTTATAGTCGGTTGAGGATTAAATTTTGGTGTATGTATGTATGGTTGAAAAAGTTCTTTCTGGGTGATACAACTTTCCGCTTCAAGTCCTCCGTTATCGTTCTTGGTTATCACGGAAAAGCTAATCCAAGTGAGGCAAAAAAACATTCGAAAAAACTACGTATAGGATATTATTCCTCCCTGAGTACATCGTTCCTGCCTCCTTTGGATGGAATCACCATGGCCCATGAATTGAACTGAAGCAAGGAACTAATGCAAAGCGCCCGCTTTCGATTTTCACTGAACAAAGAACGATGAGGACATGTGGCCCGCATGCCGGAAGACCGTCTGCCTAGCAGAGCACTTTTCTTCCAGCCCCGTGCTGAATAGAAGCGACCGAGAGGTGGACAGCGTATGACCTGGCAACAAGTTATGAAAACGATGACCAGTCAGCTCAGTCGGCTCGACAACTGCCGCCTCCCTGCATGGAGACCCCGGGAGTCAACTCATCAACGGCTAACGACACTGGCGAAAATAGTCCAGTCGCACAGGCTGTGGCGCTCGTGTTTCAGAACTATCGCATGCAATGCGTACCATCCCATCCCATCCAATGCATGTTTGTATGCCCCACGCTCTCGCATTTCCACTTGATCGAAACTGTAGCAGCTGACACCAAAATATCCTTGGTACATACGTCATAGCTGAGAAGTTGTACCGAACTGGCCGGAATGTGGAATGTTTAAACCTCCCGAGGGTCTCAGCAGTTGCACACTCCCAATAATGAGAGGAAACAGCTGGACGGCACTTCCTGGCTCCAACTGCAGAATGAAATCCTCACTGAATAAACGAACGTTTAAATGTCATCATCCATTTGTGTTGCAACGTCTTTCTACTTATGTGGATTTCTCCTACCGACGACAACACCTGTGAATGACTTCTTTTTGCAGAGCCAACTACACAGTGGATCGAGAAACATCCAGCTGAATGACATCAAAGAAGAATTTTCAGCAACCTTATGCGTAGTGCATTACGTAGATACATGTGTCGCGATATCTCGAGTATCGTAGCAACTGGAATATGAGGCGGCCTGGTGCAGCACGTTCAGTTGCCTGGAAACATCAAAAACGAAAGGTTCAGCTGGGTTCCAGGTGAGTCTCTCGCAAAAACAAATTGATTTGCAAATTAGTGTATTTCTTGAATGACATCATGTTTATGTCCGTTTGACATGTAACTGATACTAACCAGCTGTAGGCCAAATACCAACTAACATTTTTACACACACATACGTAACTTGATAACCATCTCAAATGCAAACGCCAGTCTGCTTTGTCCTTTCTTCCTTAGCCGTCCCGCAAATTTGCTCATAATTCGGTTTATAGTATACAGCTGAAAATTGATTACCATGCGCTTGATAAATCCCCCCCCCCGGGAGAGGGCGTATTCGACCCGATGTCTTTTCACCAATAATAATGATACTTTATCCGAGTATCCATTTCTGGACCCGCTTCCATGCCGAGGAATGGCTATGGTTTCTAAACAAAGCATGGGGTGACAGCAATATAGTCTTGAACAAGCGAGGGGGTACTAAAGCGCACAACAATTGTTCACTTTCCTTTGAAACTATCCAGTGAAAATCTAAGGAATTCGATCCACCAGCACTTTTGTTGCTAACCACTTGGAACTATTTGATGGAACGTTCCTTTATTTTGCTTTGTACAACTCTAGAGAACGTTGACCAAAAGGGAAAACGCGCTTGAATTATGTGTCCACATTCCACCTCCGAGCGCTCAGTGAGACAGATATGTTTGTGGGTGAAATGTAGGCAAAGACCTGAAGTGCCGCGCTCGCAATAACCAAGACACGTTTCTGGATATTAGAAGTGACGCATAAGGACAGGTAAACTAGTAGAGTTGTCGTACAAAACCTGTTGTTGTAACAATAATAATAACAATAATAACACTAAGCGATTCCAATGGTTGCACGACAAATCACTCCCCTTCACCAACTCAGTTTAACCAAAAATTTTAATGACCGCACATTTCATTTCGCTGATGTATTCACATGTGAACTGAGTCCCTGCCGTAATACCACACGGCTAAATACAAAAAAGGGGTTACCGATCAAACTGTAAAGAGTAAGTGAGTAAGTCTGGGTCGGGATGACCACATTGGTAACGGCATGTTATGTAAACCGGCAACGCATCCGCCAATCTTGATCGAACAGTGACTGAACAGACTTCGGCATAATTATCGGTTTACCCAGAACTTTTTGGGACAAGGCTAGTAGAAGACAGACCCGGATGAAATATCGTGTGACTGAATGAAATGGTCGAGTAAACTCAGGAATCAGGATTTTCTGATGATTCTTCACAGTAAGGTTTAAGGAATGGTGATCCACTAGTGAATTTTTACAAAATGCTATGAAAACCTTCATGCCAGAGCAAAGGTAATTTTTTTACTTTTATTGCTGTGAGTAAATTCTTTCATTAATATTCCGTGGTTTCTCATAAAAAAACATTTGCAGTATCTGCGGCGTTGGCAATTTTCAGGAACAGAGGTACGCCCTATAGAAGGAACACCAAAAGAGGGAAAATCATTCTTCCCGTGAAATAGCTTTGCTTCAATCCATTATAATACGATAACTGATGAAGGGTTGATCTTATGGTTTTGAGGCAGGTAAAACATTTGCAAAACTACCAAGAAGCTTGCAAAAAATGGTGAAAATCGATTCAGATTTATGGCTAACTTGCTCGTCAGTTTGTTTTATTGTTTCAAGTGATGTGAGCTTTGGATACCCGTCATGTGAAGGTAACGAAACATACATACAAGTTTATGTTTCATTTTTACCAAGAACTCTAAATGGGACCTACCTAGACACTCGGTTGCAGCCTTCTTCTCTTTACTGTAATCTGCCCTGAATGTTGGTCCCAGTGTGTTTAGAACCCGGTTTTCTTCAAAGTAAAACTAGACAAACTTGTGTGGTTTGGGTGGGAACAAATGCAATGATTGAAGTCCTTAGCGAATCATGCAATCTAACCTATAAACGAAACATAAGTTGGTGAATCTGATTGACGAAACAGTTGACATAAAAGCGTTATGTACGGAAAATGGTGCATAAAATGTAACCAGAGATGCTTTGTGTGCGGATACAAGATTCAACTGCAGCGTCTAAAAAATGATGAACCAATATGTTCTGAAATATGCTATTTTTCGACACAGGACCGCAGATATGTTTCAACTTATCTAGTCAGAATCTGCAACGAAAGGCATTTATGGCATTTTAAAAACAGTTTTCTACTCTTTACTGGACGAAATGATAGCATTCTACTGTAGTAGCCACTCATGGGTGGTGAAATCGTTTCAGAAAATCTAATTATGGAAGAATCAAGCCTTGATTTTGAAAATTTTCACAATTAACTATAGCGATTCCATCCTGTCCGTGGAGTCAATGTTGAAGAGCCGAGAAGCACCGTGCAGCTGTTTTTGCTTCTTGGAAATCGTTAGAAGTGCGCATTTAACACAACTCAGAATTAGGAATCCGCGGCCTCCAAGTCAACTTCTGAACAATTGGCCTTCTGGTCGCGATTGACTGATCAGCAGCGTGATTAGCTCTCACATACAAAGGGCACAGCGCCACTCCTCCTTCAATCATGCCAACCGCATCACCTGGGAACTTTCCGACCGCCTCTCCAAGTGGCCACTTCTCAGAAGAAATTTTCACTCATTTTGTGAAATTACTCTTACCCTAAGGCAATTTCACAGTCCAGTTTTTCATTGTCACGTGAGCCCAACAGACAGATTTTGGAAGAACACGAGGATCTCCCTAGGATATCAGTGGTGCAGAAATCGACTTCCCTTCAGTACCCAGCAGTAACAGGTATGCGTATTTAACGGTGACCTCCTTCTCAAAAATCTCAGCAAGCTGGTAATTCATGCTCCCAAACAAGCTCATATAACTAGGCCTTTCGGGTGGAGACTACGTTACCAGAACCTTCGTGCCTTGCTAGCTTATTGAGCTACTGAGTTTGTAATAAGTAGTAATGAAAAAGTGAGTATCAAGCAAAGCCCGCCTGGGCCAGGTCATGGGGGTTTTTGATTTCAGGTTATAAACGCACCATGCCTTACTCCCTATGTAATAGAACAACTGTGTAGATTCGTATGTGATACGGTTTACTGCCATGTCCTTTCTATCCTAGTTCCCCTCATCATAGATAGCGATAAAATTGAGAGGTATATGTACAACAGCGACACTTTCCATTATTGTGTATTATGGACCATGTAACCGCGAGTAATATTAAGCTGGAGAGGGCTTAGTGGTAAAAGTGAGACTCTAATGACCGGAATTCCCATGTTTCGAGCCTAGTCTGTGCATCTTGACTGAACCTCAACCCCCGTAGTTCCTTCGGGTGAGTCATCACCAGGGGAGAGCTAAGCACACGGCTGATCAGCCACTCATGAAAAACGGCTAAGTGTTCAACCCCTGGCCGAAATGTCATGGGTTCGAAACTCCTTAAGTTTCGTGAACTGCACACTACGGATGATTCCAAGCAAGGATGAAACAGCTTTACAGTGCTTCTCGGCTTTCCAACGTAGGTTGGCTTCACGGACAGAGCGAAATCTCGGCTGCATGTTACAAAATATCCTCACACTATTGTGAATCAACAGAAGAATACCCTAGGAGTGCAATGCGGACAACTTTCTGAATAAGTATAATTGAAAAAGATACTTGCTGTAGACCTGGACCATTTGCAAACGTCTGTCAAACGCAAATACAAATGGGCGTAAGCATAGTAGTGTAAACCGAAAGTTGAAGACCAAGTTTAGGAAATGATTAATAGGGACCAGGCGTTTGACATTTATCACACGTGATTTACAGTGGGCGTAGAGTGGTTTCTCCGTTACTTTTGTTATCTTTATAAAAGGAACTATGGGGCGATCGAAAACAAAATCTACCATTGAGTTGGATAGCCCTATTCACGATGTGTCCCAAGCAGAAAAACCGTTCGTACCCCCTGAATGCGTTTGTGCAATCATCTAAGTGACCGTAATAGTCCTGGGTTTCTGTGAAAAATCACCCAATTGGCTAATGTGGCTTAAAAAATTCTCCCTAATCATCCCACCTTTTTTTGAAAAATATGTCCAGTTCCTGAGGACAATCGTGGAAGAGAAGCTGGTTTGATGTTTCTTCTGTCGTTTGGCAATCGTTCTGTCCCATTCCTCCCTTAAATCCTGTCTCGGTACCTGTGCCCCTGTGTGACTGTACCTGGTTGCCACAATGCCAAGTTATTTTTGCCCTTGATTCCTGGCTTTTTCTAGGTCTGAATAGAGAGTAAAAGTACTTGAAACAGGCCTCAGTGCTATATTAATCCATGCGTTTTGAAATCGCTGTACATAGAATCAGCTTGGTGCAAATATTCTCGCCTGTTAGTTAGCTGGTGAGCTTGTGAGATTTGTCTAATAACGGCGCAACGTGGCGAGCGAGTTAGGAGTAACGCAGCGCCCATACAACCCCTTCATCAGGCAATTGTGACGTTTACTTCTGGTTGCAATGTCTCCAGTGTGGAATCAAAATATTCCTGACAGAGACGACTTGTATGGCCAACCGACAACCTTGGGAGTATACAGCACGAGTATGAAACAAACAAAACTGTCCGATGAAGCCCACTTGCTCAGACACCGGTGAATGGTTTGATCCAATGGATCCATTATTCAAAACTACGTTTGAATTATACGTAATGCACTACTCATAAGGCTGCTGAAAAGACTTCGAAGGGCCACGACCGGTTTCACCCTTCTTGGAGCTCAGCAGGTAGGCGCAGTCTCCCATCAACCTTAAGTTCTACTTGAACCCAAATTGGACTGATTTCGATAAATACACTCATGTGCAACTCAATTTGGTTTTGCGAGACACTCACCTGGGTTGTCGAAGAAGTTTCAGCAACCCTATGAGTAGTGTATTACGTATATACATGTATCGCGATATCCCGAATATCGTAACAACTGAAACATGAGGCGGCCTGGTGTAACACATTCACTTGCCTGGAAACATCACAAGCGAAAGATTCAGCTGGGTTCCAGGTGGGCTTCTCGCAAAACCAAATTGATCTGTAAATGAGTGTATTTATCGAAATACGTTTGAATTACTACACTGGATTTCATGAGCACAAGCTGAACGAGTTGACATAGGTCATTGAATAGACCTGAATTACTCTTTCAAACAATGACAAAAGTGGTAGCTGTTCCGTAGTGTTCAGGTTTCAGGTTTTATGCTTCGAATTATTTTTTTTACTATTCTCAGCCAGTTGTCAAATAAGTGTGATGAAAGTGTAAAGGAATAAAACTGAAGTGGACAGGCCATCGAATGTAATCCATAGCTGAATTTGTCGAAACCTCATCTTCAACGCGCATAGTTGAGCGCATTTCGACAAATCAAAAACCCTTTCAGAAAAGTGTTATGTTGGTAGTGAGAAGACCTTGAAGTTTGAATCAATATTTTATCTAAATTATCGAGAGACTCTACAGCCGTCTCATTGTTCTGGGGAATCATTATAAATGTTTGTGTCGTGAATCAACAAGGAGAGTCGAACCCTGTTAGTGATTGAATGGAACGTTATTTAGTCATGACTGATTGATCGGCATGGGATTAAATTGGAAGTAGACAGGATGGAGCGTTACTAAATCACTTACTTTCAATTTCATTCTGCCTTCAGTTACTTTCAGCGTTACTTTCAATCACTTATTGTCTCACTGAGAGCTAGGTAGTAGCCCTGGTAATAAGCCACATTTGACCGAATGGTACGGTGCCCGACTATCTACCTGAAAGCCACGAGCTCAATTCCACAAAGGGAACCGTGAGGATAGGGAGAACAGTGAACAGCGCATTGTTGATGGTGACCGACAAAGAAGACCCATCGTTCTGTGTGCGCCAACTATGGATGAATGTTTGGAACAAAAGTACACACTTTTACATGTCAAGCAAAAAAAGTTAAAGCATAGGATGCTAATCAACAAATGCTGTGAAAGCGGTATCCTGATCCGAGCGGAAAAGTACTCATTATGTTCTAAAGAAGCTCAGTGGAAGCTTCAAAGGTAAAAACAAAATTGCACTCATTCTGTACGTTGTTTTTTTAGCATGATCGCTCCAGAAAACATATGTAGTATGGACTGGTTTTCTACTCTCAAAATATAGCCTTAGCAAAGTGTGAATAACGCCAAAGAAACATGGAGAAAATTTTATCGCCGGAAAGTTGAAAGAAAATATCTGCTCATTTGAGGTATCAGTCATGATTTTTCAGACAGTAATGTGCTCAAGTTGAAATAACGGTCTTCACGGAATGCTCTTTAACAGGAAGAACGTCAAAAAGGCATAGACCAATAGCAGAGTGATTACTCCATCAACTTTCCGCTATGGTTTTCAGGCTTCAGGAATCCGCACAAAATGCTTAGTTGAAATTTGATGTCCCCAAGTACTTGTTCGTGTGACTGTTGTCTCTCCAATGTGATGATGCCTATAGCTTCTGGTGCATTCGTTTTCGTGCGATCGATATTCCAACAGAGTTTTTCAAACCTGCGTCTACGTATCAAGCCAAAGGCTAACAGATGAATTTCTGTCTGTCACTCACTCCACATCCAGAGAAGTTTGCTGCGGATATCTTACGTGTCTGACGTTCCCATATATGCAGTATTCACAAATACCGTGCCGCATACCACAGAACACAAACTACGTGCAGTAGCACTCTCACAGTCATCGGGTAAATCTCACTCTGGTCACGTGAGATTGTCGATTCCAGCAACCAATCAGATTCTCAATCAACTGCAAGCCGAGCGATACTATCCTTCGCGCATTACAAGACCGGTCAGTCATTTTATAGTCGATCGATGAAAGTTGTGTTTCCGACTTTGCTCGTGGGATTAAAATTATTTCTCGTGTTTTATCAGACCTTTGGGGATCTAGAAAGAACAATACACGTTACGGATACTATGTATGCCAGAATGGAATCGTGGTTATAACTGATACCCTAAAGTCTATACACTGTAATATGATCAGCTCATTTCATTCGCTCATGAACCAGGTTTCCACGACTTCTGTGGTAAGTAAGTATATACGAAGGTTTAACTTAAAATACGGAAGAAAAAAATAAATTATTACAGGAGCCAATAGACCCATAGTGACCAGTTCTCCTTTGCTAAATTGATACCTCAGCGTTCAGTATAACGATAATTACACTGGCTGAACAGTACTCAAATCAATAGCACAATTTCACAAATGTTTCATTCCCCGCATTTATGAATTTGGGGTCGCATTAGTGTATTATATATTCATGGCTCACCAATCGCCTAAGGTTTGATTCCGTAATAATGGCGTTTGAAAACTTCCTATATATAAAAGGCCAAGTTGCACACCAGCAGCTGGTGCAAGATATAGGATGTTACTGTTCTCGAATGCTGATGAGCTTAACACTCAAAGTAACCTGTTTTGGAGACGCAAAGACAAAATGTGCCCAGCAGTTATGCTTTGTCACAGAAATCCGAGCTATGCTCATTCATGCGCACATATTTAATGTACTATTGAAAGAAGGCCGCTGAACCTACACAACTAAAGTTCATAGGCTGATGGAAATGGGGATCAAAATATACTACTGCTCAACGATTTCAGCGGTTTCAGCAAGGATCATATCCAAACTTGTGGCACTCCATAAGAACAAAAATACAGCATTTAGGCTGAACATATATTGTACCGTGTGAACTCAGAAAGCCTTGACCTCGTGAATTATCATCCGGATGGTTAATATCAACATGATCAGCTCTGAGGAAGACAACAGACTGGAGACTAGAGGCAAGAATAAGATGTTTTCAGAAATCACCGATACCAAACCACAAAATCCATGCAAGTTCCTGCGGTCTACAGTAAACATGTGTCCTCTTCACCAAACTGAATCGGGCCATTCGAATCCCGTTTAGAACATATAAGAAGTGCAAAATGCTAAAATCTTTGCCTAATGAACATAGGGCTTTTAGTTCTTGACATTTCCCTTTGCTCCTTTTTCCAGTTCACCGTTGAACTAAGTGTTGTTTAACTGGGCCAGTCCATTACGCTCACCATGGTAACATACTAGGCATGTCAGATGTTTTGATGCTGTAAACCGCGGTGCTGTCTCTTCACGGGATTCTGATGCTTGTTCTTGCTCATTTTATCATATCGCCAAACAAGGGAAATTTTCAATTCACGTTCTTCCTGCGCAGTTTATAGAAACTTATACAAGAATCCTGGTCGAAGGTTGCCTAGCAGAGGACCTAGTTACCGTCGAGGAAATGTTTGATGCAAGCTAGTCTAGAGGCATGAGATGAGAATAGAGAAAGTCTGCTAGCCAGTCACTACAGTTTTATTCTCATAGTGAATTTGTTTGAAAGCCTCACTGTGAGGAAAAGAATAAAGGTGGGCGGAGAAGGGACTTATTGCTAGCCTACCACAATCATTCCGAGGTGCCTACATCGCCAAACGTTCATTTAAACAACCTGGATTGAAATGACCAACAAGGCCATTGACATTGATTATCGGCCACATCCTACAGCGTCTCCAACTATGGATAGGGACGATCACACACATCTCGTCCTAAATGCGAGTCTTACCGACAGCACCCATATGTTTCGAAGTCTCTTTCATACCTTTCTGTCAGTTCAAAAGTCGGCCACCTCTGTGCTTCCGCCACTCTAAATTTGGCACGGAAAACAGTACTCTATTAGGCAAACAATACTCAGACATGCGCAATAAATGACCTAACCAACGCAGCTTCTGACGCTGGATACATTCTTTAATGAAAGTTCCATTTGTACGACCGAAAAATCGCTTTCTAAATACATTGTTATGGATTCACTGACACCAACCCACACGAGCTATGGTTCTGATGCAACGATTGTCGGACTCCCGAATACGTCTTAGTTCTGCTACTCGAACAGACCAAGTCTCACAGCCAAGTAACAAAACAAACCATACTGTAGTACGAAACATACGCCCCCTGAGATGCATGGACGCCATAGGTGTCTCAAATTAACAAACGCGATCCGAGCCTTTCAGACTCGTGCATTGACCTGATCTTTCACACTACAACCAGAACTAATACAACTTCCAAAGTACGTAAAACGCTCCACAACTTCGAACGCCCCTCCCTGAAATTTAAGTGGTGTGTTCACTGACTGCATATCAACGAACATGAACTTAGACTGTGTGAGTGCAAAGTGCATGCCAATGGACTTTAGTCGGTATCAATGATTCTCCCCAGTTGCCTGGAACCCTCTTTGTTTCCCAAATGCACGCAAAGCGATCAGACAAGTGCTGACTGAGGATTTCACTCCATCTTTGCACAATGCGGGTGGAAGCTCATCCGTACCGGGGCGCTTGACAGAACATATGAAGTCATTAAACTTCCGAGGCCGTAGAGGGTTCCACGTACACTGTCCAGGGTCCCACGTCAGCTCCAGATTTCAAATGAGTGTCAGCTGGTGGTTACGACAACTTTCGTTCGAGGTATTCGGCCCCCCCGGTGGGGGCGTTCTTCTTTATTCAAGATGGTCAAACCTTTCCGATCCCTGATGTTTTCGTGCACAGTAGGTTTTCTGGGACAGGTCGCAAGGATCAACTGAAATATTTTCGGGCATTACCGGCTTCCTGGGGCTCTTCTATTTCTTTGGCTTTCTGTGTCCACCACACTTCACGGTTGGCCTACACGCTCACCTTCACTTGACGTCTGATAACTCGTTGCATCAAGTTATTTTCTGGGCAGGCTGGGATACTCCTCCGAGATTTGAGCAGTGTCACTGTTCGGTCTGATATTCAGTGCTTGAGTGAGCCTGATAGCGCCGTGCCACAAGCAAAACCCTCAGTACTTTGCAAAGAGGTGGCGATCTCGCCCCAGTCCTAATTCACATCTGATGGTGGAGCAGTTGGAAGAGACTCCAGAAGACGCTTGTGGTAAATTTGTCTAACATCTGGATCTTCCAGTCTCTAAGGTGCTAAACAATTTGTCCGCACGTTATGCGGCCCTGGTAACCGAAAGGATAGGCGACTTCGGACGAGCACGTGGTCGAAATCCACACAAATGTATTCCGAAACGAGTGGCAGTCAGTTACTGATCCACGCCATTGGTAACAGATGGCGATGTGATCAATATGCGTTCGTGGCCGGCACGCCGTTGAAGGACACCATGTGGCCAGACGACTTCTGCTATTTTAGAAGTTCGTGCTTGGAAAAACAGCCCGCAGTCAGCACACAGGTGAAGTAGTCGTTCCCCATTGTCTGTACGTGTCAAGTCCAATCCAAGTTCCCCATTTAACGGAGTCTCAGATGCGTTAAGCCCGCTCACCTGAAGACTCAGACCTACATCAGTCACAACGAGATCTGAGCTTCTAGCTCGCCACAACAACTGGCATTCAAGGCTTCATAAAATATGTATTTGATGGTGTCAGAGCTACAGTCACTTAAGTCGTAAGCAAACACAAAATTGGAAAGCGATCAACTTCCCGTTTGGGAGACTTTACCAGACGAACAGCACAGAGGCAACTATCCACGGGTATCCACTCAAGCAAGGTTCCTTCTTCCCGGTGCCTTAGGATGATACCAAACCCTGCACATCCTGCCGCAACAGTCTCCGAACCGCCAGAGATGCGCAGTCGGAAGCAGTGCTGAGTGAAGAGTTGGTTAGCTCAACCAATGTGTTTGCATCTTGAATTCATGCTTCTGACACACAGGGCACATCAATATCAAGCGGGTTCAGTGTGGGAGCAAGAGCGGCTTATTTTCCTGCTTGCTGGACATTAATGGTGGTCAGATGGACTAGACATCGAGGCTTGAGGATTGATTTCGAGATACTTGAGGATGTCAGTGCCGGATGACGCGCAGATGTTGCTTGCAAAATCGGTATAGGACAAACGGACTTATCAGCCCCAACTGACAGGCCTGCAAGGAGAGAGTTATTGTTGGGGTGGGGGAGGGGGAGTATGATAAAAGAGAAAGAACGGAGACGTCGGTAGTGGCGTTTTCACTTGCCCGCCTTGGTTTGTGCAGAATGTAAGGCAACCCGGCTGCTGGCACCGCGCGACGGCTGATATTACATGAGTTTTTGTGTGTGTGCAATTCACGGTTGTGCGTAGACTGGCATACTGCCAAGGCATCCCCACCTATCCTTTGGCTCAGAAGTCTTACTGCAAGGAAGTGGCCTTTGGCGGGGAATGCAAGTGAGTCTCCATCTTTACAGAACAAGTCGTCACACGTGTTCCAGCCCCCAACCTGTGGAACCAGAAGACTGTGTTGGTCGAACCTTTAAACACTGACCAACCTGGTATGAGAGACTGCAAGATTCTGCATGGACACCCCTCCCCCCAGTATAGCTCAATGGGCTCTGGAGGCAAACAAGCCGTCTCACCACGGTAAAGTCCACCATCTTCGTGAAGATCCGTACCTTTCAGGGTTTTGGCAATGCTTTAGCAGAATTTTGCTCTCCTAGGAGTTGCCCGGGGCCGTGAACCTATTTGTATAGCTCTTTCACCAAGCGCAAACAGCATGTACAAATGGAATGAAAATGATTACAGTATGCACCAAGAAGCTTTCGTTATACATTTTCCAAAAGTTCACACAGTCTTTCTACATCTTGACAAGTCCAGCTTCGCACCAAACACTTCAGAGCTGTGTTATCCCCATCCATATTCCGACAAGATCACGAAGAGGACGCAATTTCAAACATCAGGCGTCTGCGTTTTCTAGCAGAAGATTGAGTGCTCAACACATTTTCTTCTCTTCAGTCAAAACTTCCATTCTTGCCACAGGGTTGCCCATGGTCTAGTGATTTTTATAAACTGTTGGAAAATAAATTCACTATCATCAGGCATCGTAACAGAATTTTGTGTTGCACCGGTACCACACTTCTCAATTTTCTTGCGAGGACCTAAATAGAACTGCTTCAGAACTTGTTCAGGTGTCCTCAGTAGAGTCCTCTGTCTGTTCTTTAAACCAATAGCCTGTTTCCTAAAAAGCGCGGGCGTGTTTTTGCATAGCAGAAACTCTGCGCATAAAAACTCAGGCGTTTCTTGTCTGATTCAACTCAGTACTTCCCTCTCGTCTTGTTCCTGAAGCTGTTATCTACATGAACCAAGTTGGCTTGAATTCATTAGTCCCAAAGTGGTAAGTTTTTTTACGCCTCTGAGGGTTTGTTGTTGGACAAATCAGTTGCAGAGCTCATCAGAAAAATCGCCATTAATGACGAATTGTGATTCCACTCCGACGCGCCAATAAATACGAATACACCGTACGCTTGTGGACCATGGTGTCCACCCTTTCAGCTATGGATAGAGCATATCTGTTGGTATGGTTCTCTACCAGTGCAATCCTTGCATAATTTTGTATCTTTTGGTTCTCTAAATTTCTAGGTTCCAGCTTCTAGTACCGATCGATTGCATGGTCACTTACGTTAGCGCGTAAAAGATGAAAACCAAACAAAAAGCTATTGCCAAATGACGGAAACCTAAAACAGTTCAGGTCACACTTACAAAACAGGGGGTCATGTATGCGGGTTTCCAAAGCTGAACTAAATTCAACAAGTCAGGAATCAAAGCGTCTCTGTTACTAGAGTTTCCCATGAAGCAAACATGCAGATGGAAATTGTTTCAACGATGCTCTTATCCCTAAAAACTGATGCGGGAAACATACTGAACTGTTCCAGTTAAATCCCACTGCTTTGCCTCCAACCAGTTAGTTTTCTTTCATACGGAGCTCTGTCAGTGTCGACGTGGCCAGCTTGTATTTGCTTGCTTTCCGTGGACATAGTCACGAACGAATACACTTTGGAAATTTCATTGGGTTAACTTCCAACATTTTGAAAACTCGTTATTTGTCTCCCATCAAACGTCAGTGACTGATGTTTCTCTGTCAACCTTATAATAACCTGTCCTTGACCCCCACATTATCGGCGGGGCTGATAAATTCACAATAAAGCCATAGTATGACGCTGTTTACTCTCCTAGACATCAAAGATATTTACGCAAGATGTACGAATCTATCTGGATTGTCCGAATCGAACGGCTGAAAGCTGGTATAAATTTATTTAGGGCAGTGTTGCTGCTGAGCCGACATGTACAGTATACATATACGTATATATACACATATGTATACTGTACATATACATACTATATAAATACTATACATATATATGTATAATGTATTTTGTGACCTGAAGGGTTTTTGTCTCTCTGATGAGGTCATGGATCTGGTTACTATATGTCCTCTTACATCCTGGAGTGCTTTCCACATTATCTAGTGAGATTTTTTTCCATGGGTATCACTCGTACACTGAGTTGTGCCAAGATGAACCTGACATGTATCTCAGGTTGTGACAGATCACAGATTAATTTCTGCTTAGAAGAATGTTGAAGGAATCATGGCAGCATTAGGGCGTCCTTAGAATCAGGATATCGCTTTACCATCATTGAGCTAGATTAAAGACCCAGCCGCACTACGAAGGATCACAGTGGTGGTCAGTTTTCCGACTGGGAAGAGGAAATACCAAGCGCACTTTTTCAGAAGTCTAGTTTCAAATAAGTCCTGTACTCGTGTACCACTGTCACATGGGACACAAACAGGCAACTGCACGGAAAGTGGGGTTTAACTGCATTGCAGGTATCCGGTACTTGAAGGTAGCTGCCACGTGCTAAGTAGGCACCCCGTCAGGAGGGTGTTGTGAGACTAAACATGGAACTTGATGATGTACGAAAGCGACGGCCTACCGCGAATTAATGATCAAAACAGATCTGAAGATACCTGCTCACGAGCTAGCTAGTTCAACAAAATACAACCGGCCCACGTGTTTCACAAGGTGCATAAGTTTAAGATGAATTTTGAATTTTAAACCGCTTGGTCCGTGTAGTAATTCTGCCACAACTCTATCAATGTGACCAGTAGTCTTAAGTAGGGATGGGGTTGAGGAGGTTGACCACCCCAACCAGTACTTTGCGAAAGACATTCTTACGGTCACCGCAAGTTATGGGCTAACCGGTACTTCTAGCAAGAGGTAACACTGAAATAGTTGGTGTGAACTTAACCATTCTTCACTGGAATTAGCAGAGCCCCGAAGGATTACTTCGAGAACCACAGTTTGGTCGCACACAAGTTGCATACTTTTTGAAAGTGTTTGCCTCCCGCACGTGAGAGCAGCGTCCTACATGACGTGTACCTCAAAGGATCTGTAAATTTGTTAGTTCGGACTATTTCTCACCAAACTTTGGATTCAAAGATCTCATTTCTGTGTACTTTCCAGATAAGGCCGGCTGATTCCGTGTGTCCGGCGCAAAAGACCACCGCAAAGTTTTTCCGCAACTCCACAACTCCAGCCCATCCCCAAAAACAGTAGATAAAACACCCAGACAGCATCAGATGCCCTACTTTCATATCTTCCTATCAGTTATGCTATTGTGGTTTCAAACGGTTTTCACTCAACGCGATGTACAAGGTTCTGGCGCGACCCAGCTGGACTCCATTGAGCTGACGCTGAGTCACACAGGAAGAAATCGTGTAAAAATGCGATGTGATGCACGGGGGTTGAATGTAAAAGACAGTCTGATCATGCTCAGTTGTCCATCTGTGGTGACGGGTGTTTGCCAGGAAAATTGTGTCCATCCGTGTCCCATAATCCAAGGTTAGTATAGCTATTGTTTATTGTCATTTTTTTCTCAAACGATTACCATTTTGGCTTTCTTAAAGTACACTTCACTCTGAACTGATAGTGAGCAGGTGCGCCAAGCTGTTTTTGCTTATTGCTGCAAATTCCAAACCGTCAGCTAAGGCATTTGAGTAGCAGCAGTCCAGTAAACGCATATTACACATAGTGTGGACGCCCAGTCACCTTTTACATGTTTCATGGTTTATGGAGGAGGAAAACGGCCCAGATGCTGACGGAAGCAGGTTTTTATGACTTCAAGTTGCTTGTCTGTCGTAGTTAGACAACCACCCTGAAACTCTCTACTAGTTCTCACAGGACCATCGGCGGTCATCCTCAGACGAGTATCTTCCTCGCAGCTATCAAGTCAAAGCAAAGGGATTAAACTGGCTAACAGCATGAATTAAACGCGAGTGCCCTTGCAGTGGCAATCCATCCTCTGCACTCGGTGTAAAATGTGTAGAATCACCTTCAGTCCGGGTGCTTCCAAGGGCCATTTCAAGGTGGGTTTCATTCGCAGTATTTTCAGAGTGTTGTTGTCATACAATTAAAACACAATTCTTACAGGATTAGTTTGTGTTCCTCTCGAAACAGGTGATCAGCTTCAACCGACCGGCCAACATAACGGACCGTTTGTTCCGTCAAAATGACGACGGCAACAAAAAGGACGCAGGTTGACAGTTGTCAACATTCCAATTACTCTATGCATTCCTTAAACTAAAATGTGTATGGTCACAATGACCTTCGCACTAGATGGTATAACAAGACGTGGAGGGGGAACCTCTTCCAGGCTAGACAGATAGCCTGAATCCATACATACAATGTTGCTTGTCGTACTTTGATTTATGTCACAGACATTCCAATTTTAGGCCCTCACACATATTTTTGAACGTCTGAAAAAGATCAGATGTGTAAACTACTCCGACACGACCCCCAAATAACTTGTCACTGATCGCCAGATGTGTTCTGCCAGCTGAAAAACGCATGAAAACTATTTCGGAAAAGGTTTTAATCAGTGTGTTGCACCGAGACCGATTGGTGGACTGACAAATGACATGTAGTTTGTGTTTCTTTGGCTGCAGAGATCTGGTGTGTTTCATCAGTTGGAAATGTTCAGTTTAGGACAGTTTGTATCTGTTTTTTTCTAAATTTGATCACCTTTAAATGTAAGGTACATGTAAACTTGTGTCATCTTATTGGTACCAAACAGATCCGATTGCGTTTGGTTGTATAAATCCACAAAATTCTCCAGGTAAGAGTGTTTGATTAAAATTCGTCTGGATAGGTCTTCCTCAACTAGCTAGTTTGAAGTACATATGATTTCCGCCTAAGCGCACTGGGAGGAAGCCTAGGGTAGCAGAAATACCACGTCGATTCGGTGTGCATATGTTGGGAAATCTAGTCAACAAAACATCTGGAAAGTCGAAGCTTCCGTTTGATTAAACCTTACTGAACAAATTGGGGCGAATGTAATTTGAAAATTGGACAACAAACTGCATTTATCGGCATAGGTAAAAATCAAAATATCACCTGATATTTTATGTCGGAAGAAACGTTTGAGATACTTATTGTCGCGTTCATATTCACATCTTTCTCGTTTGAACAGTCAATCTCCCGTCCTGGCGTAATCATCCTGGTGAGTCCACACCAAAGGGGAAACTCACCAGTACATATCCCGCAACCCCCCACAACACTGTTTGGCATAAAATTATCGACACACGAGCATTTTCTTCAGAGTAAAGAAAGATTGTTTCGGTACAGAGCAGTCTGAGGCCTTTAGTTGAGTCGATTGATTCACTGTAACCTTTGTTTCCAATAGCGGGCCACACCTAAACAATAACCGTAGGAGACAAGTCATGAGTTCTGGCAAACTTCAAAGGAATCCTTCAAACAACAGGACTCAAAGTTCTTTGAAAGGAATCAAGATTGCCGACCAGTCAACTGGCAGTTTCATAGTAGACTCAAGTTAGCCTATTCACATTCAATCTCATTGACACATATTTTGAGGATTTTTGGTGTACTTTGCATACACCTAATGTGGTTTTCCACTGATTTGAAATTTCTATAGTTTTACGGAGTTACAACATCGTACAGCTTAAACAGCTGAGGACTCCTGGTCCCCTGCTTCAGGACTGAAACGCTGTCTGCATCAGCTGGATTGTCATAAACTTGCGTCTGTCTGCAAGCATCATATTTTTGTATTGGACATTGGACTTTCTTTTACACGGGAGGGACGTCTGACTCACCTTGACTGAAGGGAAATCACGTAGACGGTACCATTCGAGGCATTCGTATAGAAGTTTATCGAAACGGGCCTAATATAACAACTGTTTTTACCCTGAATCAGTCGGCAGCTTAGTAACGCATGTAAGAAGGGTTGCTCAGTTGATCCAGTCCACTGACTGATAGGTCTCTGCGTTTTCGACGTGGAGTTCGGTTTAAAATCGGTTTATTTCTTTTAAGGTAGTCAAAACCTCAAGTCGAATAATAAAACTTCTAGTACTGTCAGTGAAGAATAGTTCTGACTGAATTTTTTAATGCAGTGAGAAATTCAGGGCAGCTGGTAGTTTGGAGGACATTCTGTTTTATTTTTCTTAATACGCCAGTCTAGGGACTGTTCGTCACATAGAGCAGCAAACCGTGGTTCATTTCCAACACCTTAACATCACAGCTGCGAAAAACCTTGACAAAGGAGTTTACCAATCTGATAAACTTTACACTGTATGTTAGACCGTATTGTAGGATAGTAACTGAAATTTTTGGGAACTCTTGACAAGAGTGCAAATCAAAAAAGGATATCTTGGGGATGACACTCTCATCGCGTTAAGCCTTGGCAACCAAGATGTTTGCGTCACAGTTAGGCCTTCACAGACGGTGCGGATGATGCAAAAAGTCCACAGGTTGCGTGGATCTTCCATCTCAACAGTCTTCACCAGGGAAACCAGTCAAGACTGAATCACATGACACGAACTGTATGATTAAAAGCTGGGTGGCGTCATATACTATGTGAAAGTTAATGACGTTGCTTACCAAACCATGGTGGCTGAATTGCTTATCTAGCAATCTCAGACATCGTGATTTCCAGTATACCCACAGATTCGTGAGATGCGCTGTTCTGGTGGCTTCTAACATGCCTAGTGCAGCTTATGGTGTTGGTGGAAGTCTCCATTCCGAGGTCGTTGCATTGAACGGCAATTCATCGAATAACCAAGTAGGCAGGTACCAAATCATTCATGAAGCCATTAAAGCAACTTGGATCTTTAAGAGACCAAAAGCTCGTGGATATGATGAAGAGAACGAAGTGTGAGAACAAACTTGTCCTACATACGGTGGATTAATTCAGCTAACTTGCTATAGACCCCTAGGAAATCATAGAAGAACCATGTGCGTGGAAAGATGCAGTCGCGGATACAAGTGCAAAAGTTGAAAAGTTATGTAGATCAACTGGGGCTACGAGACCAAATGGGTTATGTCACAGATCAGCTAGATCGAGAAAACAAAATAACCCGTAGACCAGACCAATCTCAAGTATCACACAATCTTATTTTGAACTCATTGTTTTGGATTTTGATAGCCTCTGTCTGGATTAGATTAGAAGGTACCCGCTATACGACATGGATTGCAGATCACTGTCCACAACATGAGCGGATCCCGTTGGCCCTCTTGGAACTTGGATTTCGTTCACGTATCCTGTTGGACAAACGTCTTGCTTGTGACTAAACGAAGATGCCCGAAGTTGGGTTAGCAGAAAGCATAGAACTTAAGGTAGAACCAACGTTCTACAATGTAACAGCATTGTCGGCCGGCAGTGATACGGAGCCAAGGAAAAGACAATCAACCGAGCCTTTTGCTGAGGGCGAACTTGAAATTCAAATAGTCATGAGGCACCAAATCTGAACCTACAACGAAGTATGCAAGTTGAGGAGCGAAATTCGAATAGTCATGAGGCAACAAATCTAAACCTACAACGAAGTATGCAAGTTGAGGAGAACAGTGCTCTTTGTAGTCGAATTTAATCTCATGTTTTGGCGATTGTAAATTGGAGTGAAGCGAGCACAAAACTCGGAATTGACGTACACGGGAGTTGGTGATGAAATTTTGTTTCAAATGGATTTTGGTGGCAGGAATGGAACCAGGATTGAAGCACATGCTAGCAACCATGTACATCATGCCTAAGGTTCTCCAAAACCGGCTGCATCTCAATGAAACATTTGTATAGACACGTTCTATCTCCGCAAGGTGCTTCCTAATGCTGTGTGTGTTCTGTGAGCTGCATGTTTTTGCGTATAAATCTACAAAGATATTGGTTTCGCAAACGCATATTCGCCACAAGCTTTAGTTCTGCCTGAATGCACTCAAAGAAGCATATCGTTATTGCTTCATCAGCCACAAATACAGTATCAGTATGAACGAAATCTTGTCTGACAAAACTGAAACCGAAAGGGGAAAGACACAAGTAGCAGAAGAAAGTACTGTCCAAAATATCAAAACATTGCGACCCAAATAAAGCGCCGGGCATTGGTTCTAAGACTTCTCAGTGAACTCACCCAACCGGTAGGACAACTTGAACATATGGCCTCCCAAAATAGTTGCACCGGGTCTGTTCCCCAGATCTACTCTTCAGATGCTCGATTTCTCACACCAAACCTTAGTCAAATGTCTTTTCACTCTACTGGAACCATCCAGAATTATCGACATGTAGTCTGAAAGATACACTACAGAATGATAACAATCCTATGGGTCTGAAGGCTGACTGATGTTCTCAAAATGTGTTCCGTTGATGCTGTGTTCATATCCGCTAACACAGAGCTCTCCGCCACAATGAACCATGTTTGCGGCATGTTAGAAAGCGGTGGAGCGCACACTGACATCCTTGCCTCACTTTTGAGGAAACCAAAAATACTTCCACTAATGAAGTTGATCGGCAAAAATTTAGAACTGCAGTGGAATCCACCTAACGGAATAAGCTTGAAAGTCAGTCGAAGTAAGTCGAAAGTAAGTAAGCTTGAGTAAGCCCAAAACTCGACAGCTAACCACGATTGTCGGAAAAAGTCGCACTGCACGGCTGACACACGGCCTATATAGATTGTACTTTCAAACGATAATACCAGTCCAATCGCTGAGTTCTGATGAAGGTTGATAGGACACCGCACCAAAATGTCCACGGAATGCAAACATGGATTAATCGATTTGGTGGCTTCACACTGCTTCATGAAGAGTGAACTGCAACCAATCACTTGAAGGAAAGAGTAATAGATACATGTTCTCTCCGATTGTGTCCGGGAGGAACAGAAAGTTAGGAGCATGCACTTTTGCAAAACTGGTATCCTGGTCGGTTCATCTGCAGAAATATGCAGTCCACAAAGCAAGCTTTGCAGAAATACCTTATGGAGATATTGCGTGTCTGTACAAATGTTCCATGTATAGGTAGTCCGATACCAGAACAAGTTACCAGGAGGTTAAAGCATCACACAAACAAAACGCACATGTGCTCACGTTTCGGCTTCATCCCCGTCATCAGGATCCACTTGAACCATGAAATTCCCCAACCTATCACTAGCCTCCAATGAACTTATAGGGTGTCATGTGTTGGCTGCACGAAAAAATGTACCCGGAAAGATAAACGATCACATTCCACTTTCCCAGATTGCTGGCTAGAATGAGCCGTTCTCGAGTCCAATCGCGAAATGGCTTTTGTCACAGAAAGTCAGTTGCCTTCCATGCCGTGCACCGGATACCCTCGAACCGGTCAGGAACAGCATTGTTCGGGCTGCCATCGATCGCAGAGGATATTGGAATCCTATTAGGCAACCTTCAAACTCGTATTCAATGGAATTTTCTGTTACAGTTGACATTGAGCACGTGCACGAGCTATTCTGTTTTCATGACTTGGTTGGACCGTGATGTATTCACCCGACTCCGTCTCTTTGACCTGTAAGCCCTTTCCCCTTTTATTTGGTATCCGTGACTATATCTGACCATGCGCGTTAGTTTTGCCTATTTTCAAGCAAATTTGTAAAATATTAGCAAAAACCAGCGACCACCTCCGTTCCTGCAGTAGAAAATCACACAACCAAACTCTTTTGAATGGTACGTCCAAAATCCACATGATTTCATTTTGAGGGAATTTCGAATCTCTGCCAACTAAATACCAAACGACAATCGGAATAAATATGATTGATATAGAAGTGCGACGCGCAGTTGGTAAAACCAAAGCCTCTGTTGACATAAAATGGTAAAAATGCGATCGGGGATCTAATAACGGACACTAAGTATAAGTTTTATAAATGATGTGCCCACGTATCTGAGTTACGACAGTAGTTTTCTTAGGGGTGACCTAATTTTGACAAATAGCACATCTGTCCATTGGGTTCACGATGCTGGCCGTGAGTTCCAGCTCACCTGCATTGTTGTCTCTTATCTCCTCTCCTATCAGAATTGTCACTCCCAGCTGTAGGCACCTAAGTCAGACACATTACACGCTACAGCTCACATCCACTACCCTGCTTCCGCTATCCAGGTTTCGTGCTCCCGTTTGATTGTAAATCTTTGAATTGCAATTTCTTAAGCAGATCGGTCAACATGCTGCTCTTACGCGTACTCTAAATACGCTGTCGATTGAAATCTGGTGCATCTCTGTAACTCAAAAACAAGATCCAAATAAGATTGCTGAGCTTGCGGCACCCTCTCTCTACAGGGTGACCCTACAGCTGCTACAGCCGATGTCGACGGGTGTTGTCATAGCCTTAAGTCTGAGAGCTGGGATATCGTTGCTTAACACCCTCTACCGAGAACTGACCACTATCTTTTCCACAACAAAAAGCTCGGATATAGCCTTAACAGCGAGAGATTTCCATGTATAGTTGAGGCGGAAGTACGCCCTGATGGTAGGTCTAGTTTGGAACGTCCTCTTTAACTTATTTCTCACCATCATTCGTTTCTCAGCAGTAGTGGGTCCAGACGTACTGGGTGCTGTTGTGCTATCTGG
This sequence comes from Clonorchis sinensis, assembly GCA_003604175.2. Classification (NCBI taxonomy): domain Eukaryota; kingdom Metazoa; phylum Platyhelminthes; class Trematoda; order Opisthorchiida; family Opisthorchiidae; genus Clonorchis; species Clonorchis sinensis. The sequence continues at coordinate 20,895,813 of CM030373.1, read as the reverse complement.
AGTCTTCTTTGTATCAAGCAGCCTTGGAGTCACACTGACGACACCGCCATCCGCTGCTGATTGCATGGTTCGGTTTCTGACTGCCAATAATTTTTGGAATGTATAGACTGATTGCGTTCACAGATTTTCATTAGATTTTCCTGGTAAGCCCCAGGAAAAAGCTCCTCGCGTAGAAGTGTGGAAGCTCCGTAAACCACAAGCTAGGAATACAGATGAATATCGTGCTACACCAGTTGTTACAGGCAGCTCTCGGAGGACGTTCACCACGGCTACATGTGGAGCCACGAAATCTGGTTTCGGGATTGCGAGCACTTACGTAGAAACCACTGGATCTCGGAATGGTCGTTACCACTCTTGATGCGAGGCATTTACTCTCTTCATTCTCGGAATAAAATTCGGTTAGACAATTGATTAGGCAGCAGCTCACATGTGGTTTCCGTCTGTAGAGAGGGGTTGTACAAACTTAAAAAAATGGAAGAGGCTAGTGCGTTTTGGAATGCACAGAAGCCGTTCCAGCCAATCAGAAAACCAGGATCCAAAAGACCTCCTTCAAGTGAGTTAACCGTAAATGGGGAACCTCCTACATAATAAAGACCAGCGTCCAGATTACTGGGCGGTGTGTTTTCAACAGCAGTTTATTTGGCCCTCTGCCATTGTGCCTACGTTTCTCACTGCAACCCCCTCTATATTAGCCACGGTAAGTTTAGATCCCCCATCAGTTGATAAAGTACTCATATGCCCTTCTTTTTCAACTCCCCATTAGACTGCTGGAGCAGATGCGCTTTCCCCAGCGTCGTCCAAGGATGTAGAAGAATCTTTCAGTTCTGCTTTGACTAGATTGTCTGCACTTATTTCGGAAAAAGAGTCTTGTTGCAAACCATGGGGTTTGTTGTACCCGTGTTCAGAACAGGTACCCAAACGGACTGTTCAGATCACAAATGCTAGATCGAACGACTTTCGTAACACGGCTGCTAGCTTTAACTATCCTGCGACACCTATCTCCAGCACGTAGGAAGCCATTCGGAGAGCATCAAGCAGGATTTTGACCTCGTAAAGGGTGCATTGATCATGTCTCTAAATTTCGTCAATTGCTTGAGCAGCGACACGTAAACTAGCAACAAACAAGTGCCGATTTTCTAGATCTTAAAGAAACCCTCAATTGTGTGAATAGATCAGCTGTTCTAAATACTCTTTACGAGAATTGTATGCCAGTGAAATCGCAAATATTCACTGTGCGCTGTATTTCTCTACCTCCTGTTGGGTCAGGGTGTATAATTAACTGCCTAAAAGCTTCCTCACAACCAGTGTAGTTTGCCAAAGTTTTCCTTTTCCTCTTTTTTCACGTATATCATTGAACTTCTCATGGAGTGGATGCTCCAGAGAATGAGGAATCTAGGTATTGAGGGAGGAAAAATGAACTTGGATTAATTGGATAAGATGGTCTTGTCGTTTGAGGATTACTTGTCCGTGCAAAGCACTTTAACCAGAATATCGGAGGTGGTCGTATGTTTCAGAGTACACGGTCCTAAGTCAGGATTTCCCGTTCTCCTGATGAACTTGAGCATGTTGATCGGTTAACATATCTTAGCGGCTGCCTGTGCCGTGAATGCACTGCAGCAGATGAAGGAAATGCGCGCGAATAGCGTTCTACAAATTCCATCATTTATGGCGTAAACGACAAATTTCCCGCAAGCTAAAGGACCGTGTGTACAAGGCAAGGGCGGTCTTCGGACTTCCAACCAACCGGTTACTCAGTTAAAAACGCTGAACCACGGATACTCGGTTATTGGTGAAACCTAATTCGTATCTAACTGGATACTGAAAGACAACCTAGAAGGTCACTGAGTTGCTGGGTCGATCGACTTTTGTCACATAACTCAGAGATTGTACTCAGAGTAGATTCGAATCGGTTCTGACGGCACAGTACCGGATTTTGTGACTGCTTTGGTTTGATCAAGCAGGGTCAGTTGGAAAGTGCTGCACCTTCGAGTAATTCATAGCATCGCGCTTCCACTATGTGAATAACTCTGATGGTGGATTTTTAGGCCACACATGGCCATGAAACGCCACCCGTATGTCTTACTAACACGCAAAGCTGACAGCGAAGAATGACCTCATTTCAGTGTATCTGCTAACTAAGGCTCACCTTGTAGCTTCGTTCACTCTGTGTCGCCAAATGCGATATTTTTCACATACAATGTGTGGATGTGTTTTTGTCATACCCCCAGCATTCGCGTACAGACATATCGTGCAATATGACAGCCGTATTAACGCATCATGACAAACGACGATCTATATTCAAACTGATCACTTCTAAGTCTGACACCAATTTCAGCATACATATTGATTAGCACACACATAGCCCGGTGAATAACTGCAATTCCCAGTGGAATGCTTAAGATGTGAGAGTCACCTTAAAAAAGCATCACCTAGTCATTGAAAATTCTAAATAGAACGTAGGATACTGGAATCCACAGCATAGCTACTGTTGCTCATGGCTAACGATAAACTACTCAGGTCTACAACCTGTACTGTCTAAACAGGCAACTCAGGAGTGTTGTGGATTTTGAATTTTTAGTAAACGTTTTATCCTAAAAGTGAAGTGAATCTTTGTTGGAATCCGAGAAACAAATCATCAGCATTGTCATTCCCCGATCTCCCTGTTATTCGGCGACAAGTGACTGATCGGCAATGTGTTTGGACAGCATTTTGCGCCACCATCCTTCAAGCGTCCAGGTCGTGGCACATGATCGGATCCCTTGAGCAGCAGCGTCTCAGCTGAAAGACCAGTGCGACTCGTTCAGTGTTTCCTTTCTCGGCAGATTACTCATGGTTTGCTAGTAGTGAGGAGCTTTCAACGTTCCCATAGAATATTCCCCTTACAATCGAAGCTGAACCCTTCTTGAATAGAATATTGTATTTTCTTAAATTAGTGTCTAAACCGATTCATGCAATCTGCCTCTGAGCGGTCAAGCGTTTTTACGTTCCACGTTGAAGAGCTTATCACCAAAAGGAAAAATCAGCCCCCTAGCACCCACCAAAACAATAGTTTTCATTGATATACATAACTTTCAGATGTTTACTCGTGAAGAGCCATCTAGAAACTTCACGTTTCAGACGATTCAGAAACGGCGGGGTTTCGAGGTCAGTGTCACCGATCTTTTAATCCATTTTATGGGACCGATTCTTATCATTAGGTCCCCTGTAAATTTGCGTACCATGCGACGTTATGCCTCACAAATCGGGCACTACTTTTTTCGTTTGTCAGTAATTTAGTGATTATGTTACAAATTACCCATGAGTACTTTTAGGCACATGTATGTGTCTGTACAATAAGGAGGTTTAAAGCAGCTCTTGTAAAATTTGTTCTGATTGGTAAACAGGATCCCCCTCTTGCTTGCCGAATTTCACAACGCCAATCAAAAAATGTGAGAGAAACCTGCTATCAAATAGCCACATGCGTATTGATTACGACATTGAGTTGAACAGCCCGAACAGTGTGGGTCACTGGCGATGTATGTTCCGAGGAAAAACGTCGAATGCAGTATATCTGGACTACCAACCGCCAGAAGAAAAGAAAGAGGAACAGGACGGCAACTCGGATAATGCGGAACAAGATGAAGTTAATTCAACGGACGTCGATGTGGACAGCAAGGAGGAAAAGGGAATGAGGCCCGGTGATCTGAATGAATTTGACGTAGGCGACTTTGGTAAGTTTGGGAACATAAACGTGTTAAGCTCTAGTAGAAAATAAAAATCACATTGTTACTGTTTTTCAGGGAAACTAATAATCTGAAGTGACCTAGTGAATGATCAATTTGAGTTGGCTTCTACCCCTTATCAAGATTTGACAAATGTAACATTCTTCTGTGTTCATTGTTTCGGCTGCACCTTACTGTATTGTGTTACATGTGCTCCTGTTTTTCTCACCTCTAGTTCACTCATACCACCCTTAGTTTTAGCGAAAAGAGTAGTCAATACCCTCATCATTTTGCTGGCCAAAAACGGTCTAAATCACACTGAAGTTCTCGAAAATCTGAGGAAATCCAAATTACGATGTATTTGCTAATGACGTCTTTGAGTAAACCTGTGATCAGTCCCACAGAAATCCTTTGGCCTAAATTGCGACATATAATTTTGGTGTAGACGGGCTAGTCCTACGAACTTTTGTCCCCGAATAAAAGTTGAATCACTCTTTCCTTCTGAAAATTCACCATAATGAGCTCCGTATACAACCATACGGTTAGAAACTTTACTCCTATTAAACAGATGTGTTGGAAACCTCGTTGTTTCTCACTAAAAGAATCTGCGCTCACCCACGTTTGCCTGGTCGTGGTCTAGACACACACTCAAATCGTTCTGCTGCACCTCTCAAACACCATTGTTTGAATGCGACGAACTATTTCCATTAAAAAGGAGAAAAGTGACCAATGATGGTAGGGTTAACAACTAAACATTGGAGACCTCTGAGGGATAGTTTCAACAAGCTATTATATGATGGAGGACTGCTAGGTATCCCTTTTAGTCCCAAAAATGTTCTACATTTCAAATGTTGCTGATTGACGCAGTGTCAATCAGGTCTCTTCCTTCTCAAGATCAATCATGAAGCAAGTAGACTGGTCGTTCCAGGACTGACTGCTCTCTACGCCCAATTAAGAAAACTTCGCTTCAGTCCCGTGAGACTGAGTTTGAAACCCGTAACCTTTTGGAGACCGATTCCTAACAGGGACTAGGCTAGGCTCCCCCTGTCGAACAAAGAGCAAGTGCTAGTGTGGGATACAAATATGAAAGAGCACGACATCGTGTTGTGGTATGACCATATGTCAGCATGAGCAGGGATAATTTCTTGGACAAAACTGGCGTCACGTGAACGACGTTCGTAACCTGACGAGGCGGGTGGGAGGCTCGCTCAATGCACCATAAGTTGGATACCCTAGAGTGGTTTCCACCATTCTGTAAAATGTACCGTCACACGTGTCTTAGCTGATCTTATCCAGGATCATACGCAAATTGGCACTAATCACCGGGACCTTGGCTGTGAGCAATGGAAAACCGGATGACGAATGAGTGCTTCGGATAACAGCACAAGTCCGTTAACAAAACAACGAACAGACTATCCCAGTGTGTTTGCATAGACTTAGGAACTAGGATCCACCGCTGCACTGTAGTAGGGGACTTGAATGCTTTCCAGCACGATGATGAAATAGTGCCTAACTTGATGGTCTGAGGATGTCAACCAAGTATTTTGGTAAAGAAAACTGGTTGCAATAATAGACATACAATAGTGCTTCAGAGATGGTCCACTTCCTTACAATCAGGACCATTTCAGACTGGTGCCATTTGGAAGACCGCTGTCACCTCCAAAAATGTTCACTGTCAATGCCCCCGCGGTGGACAATTGCATCCAGGCAAGGAATCATCATCCTCTTCATTATCAGCTGTAAGAACTCGGTACTTGTTGTACAGTGGTTATAGCTGCCACAGTTTCGTTCACCAATGATTTGGGAAGGTGGGGGGTAGCTGTGCATTGCTGGCGGGAGCTGATAAATTGGTGAGTAAACACAGCACTGTCAGTGGACTGTTGAGTGCGTCTGCATAGACTGAGGAACTACGATCTACCGCTGCACTGTAGTAGTAGACGTGAATGTTTTCCAGTACGATGATGAAACAATGCCTAACTTGAAGGTCTGAGGATGTCAGCCAACTATTTTGTTAACAAAAACTGGTTGCAATAACAGACATACAATAATGCTTCAGAGATGGTCCACTTCCTTACAATCAGGACCATTTGAGACTGGTGCCATTTGAAAGACCGCTGTCACCTCCAAAAAAAGAACCCTTCGAGGAAGCCGGTCGACTGGCATACAGAGCACGTGACCAAGCCAGCGCAACCTATGCAGTGTGATCAGTTCATCTATCGTAGATGAGTTATCTCTTCCGAACACCATTCGACGTATTGCTGATCCGGTGTTCCCACCAGATTCGGGCAATGCTTCGAAGACATCGATGGTCAAACACTGAAAGTCTTTGACGTCTCCAGGGCGCAGTTGCCAGGTTTCTGATCCGTATAGTATACCGATTGAGCACACCGCAGCGGTAAACTCGACCCTTGATCGACAAACTGATGTCACGCCTACGCCACAGGTGACGCAGGTTCACAAAAGCTGCCCCGGCCTTCTCAATCGGATGGAAATATCATCTTTCGTGAGACCACTGAGACTGATACAGCTGCCCAGGTAGACAAATTTGTCTACTACCTCAATCGGTTCACCCGCAAGCTTGAGGCTGGGTTCGAACCCACCCAGTCTTGCAGTAGCACTTTACACTTTGCAGGTGTGAGGCGCATGCCAAACCGTGAGGCAGAATTATTTAGATTATTTAATATTGTTTGCATTACACGGCGTCAGATCCAAGAAGAGCTATGTCGTCTGCATACTCGATATCTGTGAGCGGACGCCCGGGAGCACTTCGACCCCACAGGCATAGAGGCTGTAAGTCTTCCATAATCGTGTCAACGAAAAGTTGAAGGGGAAAGTCCTGCCTGACACCACCTGATGTGGTGAACTCAGGCGAGAACTTCCCGTAGACCTTCACACGGCCGCGGAGTTGGCGTACAGCGCCTTAAGGAGGGTCAAGAATTTATGGGGACGCCTTTGCTCCACAGACACTGCCATAGTGCCTGACGGTCCACAGAGTCAAAGGCAGCTTTTAGATCGAGAAAAACAACGATTGTTGGTTGCTGGAAGCAGTGTCGCTGTTCAAGAATCTGTCGGAGGGTGAAGATATGATCGATGCATCCTCTTGAAGGACGGAACCCAGCTTGGTTTTCACGGATTTGTCTCTCCCTGTGTTCAGTCTACCTTCGAAGGATAAGACCAGAGAGCACCTTCGATGCCACAGCTACCAGGCTGATGCCACAGTGGTTTTCACACAGCGCCTGCGTACCCTTTGAAAATAAAGATAACTGTTGACATGCCTCATTCTGCAGGCACTTTCTCTTGTTCCATATAGCACCAAAGCTTTGTCAGATGGGTCACCAGGATTCTCCGCCCTCTTTGAAGAGGGCTGGATAGAGACTGTCCGGTCCTGGTGCCTTCTCACGTTTTAGTACGGATATTTCGTACTTTATTTCTTCTTCCGAATGGCGATCAAGGTTTACGTTCCATTCGCCCGGATGCATTATCTCCACAGGCTGTGTTGCAGGAGGCCAGCTGAACTGCTCTTCGAAGTGTTCGGCCCATCTTTCTAGTCGACGTTTTTGCGAGTGAATTAATGAGCCATCTTTTCACTTACCGTTTCGCTGACCGTTGCTTTCCTGGGACCAGTCGATCGTATCAGTTGATATAGGCACGGCTGTTTCCCGTAGCAAAGCCTTCTCCATCTCTCGAACTTTCGATTCCACCAGAGCTCTCGGTATCTTCTTAGACTCTTCACCATTTGGCGTTTGAGGGATTTGCGTGCGCCGTCGTACTCGTTGTCTGCTGGTATGGCTTTCCTGGCGTCAATCAAGGATAGCGATCTCGACGACATCTAGTGGTGTTGTGGTCAAGTCGGAGAGGTCGGACAGACAGCACTGAACGCCGCTAACATAGCTCCTTTCACGAACTACACCCATTTGTAAACAAATCTGGTTTTGCGAGAGACCCACCTGGAATCCAGCTGAATCTCTCGGTTGTAATGTTTCCTTTCACATTTATACAAGCTTCGTCCACATGCTCACTAGCACCATAGTAGCGTTTTACTGTGAATGGTTGTTGGGCTAGCTCAGATCGATACTGTTGAGCTGTGCTAGTTCTTCGGAGATATTGGATTGGTGTGCTTCTTGCTGACTTGCGAGGGCTTGAAGGAAAGCTAACTGTCAGGCGTGCACGCATCATGGATTGATCGGAATCAAGTGGTGTGCCCCAGAATGAACTGCAATCTTGAATTGTGGCTTGCCACAGGTGGCTGACGGCCACGTGATCTGACTGGGTCCACGGTTGATTTGCAGTTGGTGGCCGCCAGATTCATCGGGATGCGAACGTTTATTTTGAAAGTTCGTACTTTCCAGAAGCAGCTCATTATCAGCACACAACTGAAGGAGTCGCTCTCTGTTGTCTGTGCGGCGAGCATCGACTCCGAATCAACCGCCCAAACGTGGTCCCAAAGAGCTCAGATGACCTACTTGAGCATTCATATGGCCTGCAGGGATCACAATGTCAGTGCTTCTTGCTTGAGGAATGAGCCCGCATAGCTCTCTATAAAAAGTGCCCTTCTCAGCATCAAAAATGCAGTCCGTTGGAGCATAAGCCGACACTACAAACAGGCGCCGCTTTTTACGTCAAGAGGCACGGAGATCGATTGATCTGGATAACCGGACGGTGCAAAGAAGACTGTCCACTGGAATCCAACCCAGCAAAAGCGCGTTCAGCTCCAAAACCACATATTCCACAAGTCGAGCTCAGCCTTGGCGTTCTGAGATGCATAACCACGATTGGGTCTTGTATGCTTGTTTCAGAGACACAGCATGCAGCAACTTTAAGGGAATATAAAGTTTTAGCAGGCAAGTTCTGTTTGCCAATTTGACATAGAGTGCCGACGTTGAAAGCTACTATATAGAGAGGATTTCGTGGATTCAGAAAGGTGTTATTTTGTTTATTGTTAATAGGCGGCGAGGAGCATAAGGCCCTTCGATCAGATAACTGACAGCCAAATGATCCAGCGACGTTTGCTTATGTGGTGGCAGGGGGTTGGGGAGGGACATCGGTTGACACATAACTGCACGGACAAATGATACTCCCGGTTGCCCAGGCCAAGGAAGGGGGTTTGGTTGAGGTACTCAAAAGTCCGACCCACGAGGCAGCAGACAGTAGGGTTTTCTTTGGGGACCCTGCCCGGAGCCGATGACTCAATAGTCTGACCTGCTCGGCTGCAGGGGTTGGCCTAACCCGAGGGCGCAGGGAATAAAGCATTACTGTCTCATTCCTGATGCGACTGCACGCAGGGTGCCTTTTGAGCAGCACCGGACTCTTTGGTTTTAAAAGTATTTCGACCGTAGTGAATAATGCGCCGGCAGTCACGGTCAACCGTTGGGCGATCAGAGTGTGCGGTTTTAGGGCCGACCTTTCCTAACCCGTCCTTCCTCGGGGAAGGCAGCATCGCTGCTTCCATAAATATGGACATAGTCGCCTTCATATTCCTGTCGCAGAGGACAGTACGACTTTAGCCCCAGACCGCCTCGTAGCACGATTACTCGTAATACGGGGTCTCGCTGCTCTGACTGCTCCCCTTTGGCCTTCCTGGCATGGTTGCACCTTGTGGAATGACGTTCCAGCCAGTGTAGCCCGCGACTCATTGCAGCACCCAAGCCCGACCACCACGTCAAGGTGGCAGCTTCAGGTCGGGCCAGGCAAGGACTGGTCAGAAATTACTTCACTTGAATATTTACTTCTATAAAGAGCATTTCTAAGCACATAGCTTTTTTTTGGAGAGACCACTTCAGAAGGTCGACCAACAGTCTTCTTTAATGGGAGGAGATTTACTGTGAAATCTGTGCTTCAAGAACGAAAAAATGAGTCTTTTACGTTTTTCCCATTAAAGCGGCTTCTTTGTTGGTAGACAGACAAAGTTTGATAACTGTGAATTCCTACCCTAGAAATGGCTATGACACAGGAAGTTTTCTTGGTCGTGCCACACCATGAACATCACTGGCATGACATGAATTTGTATATTCTTAGACAGCTTTGATACCAGGTTCGCCCCTCATCAAAAGAAGGTCCAGAACCAAATGAGAATATTAACAGTGAGGTCGCGCACAAGTTCGGACTCAAACGAGAGTCTCTGTTGCAATTCCAGTTAGCGGTTGTAGGGTGGCATGTTCCTAATGCGTTTGCACCATCTTTCACCACTGTGTTTGTGTCCATGGAGGATAAAGGAGTCTTTATAAAGTATTGTGCGTTCTACCACAGGTGGTACGGAGGCGTTTTGCAGCAATATTGCGCTAGGTTCTGTGTATTGTTGCATTATTACTGACAGTTGGAGTATGTACATCAGCATTTGCTTGTGCTGTCCGTTTCCTCCTCAAGAGAGACCGCCAGGCTATTCTCCGTGCGTGTCCTTTGCTGAGGGCAATAATTTAATCAATCACGAGTTACTAATTTCTCTACATAGTACGAGTCATCAAACCTTTGATATTTTTGGTATTTTGTTCTATCGAACATGTGAACAAAGTTGATGATGGAATACCGATCCAACTCAGACCCTGGCAACACCCCACACACTATATCTTTGCTGAAGCTAATCGATTCAGTTCCTTAGTAAGAGCTCGTGATTCATCTTCGGTAATGTCATCCATGCATTACCAAAAGGAGTGATCTACTGGATTTTGTTTCTCAGATAAACGAAAATGTCAGCAAACAGTGGTCGCGACTGGATTCCATCGAAGTCCAGTCTGCTTGCTTCTACCTGAGAAACTCGGGTTAAGCTGCTAACAGACACAAACTGTATAACAAAATTTTAACCCCTTCAGAGACAGCAGTCAGCGAAGGCACATCCTTGCTCTTAGATTCACATAGCCACAGGGGTAACACATCATTTTGTAGGTTGGACACTACTATAGAAAGTTTTTAATTTAATACGATAGTAGTTCATTGTATTTTGGCGAATCCAGTCCTAAGGCGCTCGAATAAAACTGAATGGACGGGGAAAGAATGCATCATCGTCTCATACTGACCATGGTATTTTTCTTCTCATAGGTGCCAGACTTTCGACGGAGACGCTCGTTTTAATCCTTGCCGTATTGTCACTTTCAATGGCCTCCAACTTCTTACTTTGCATCTGCTGTGGTGTGATAAAACGTTACATACGTAAGTTTCCAACTCCTAGCTTTCAACCTCCTGCAGTGTTTCATAATACTAGGAAACGTTCATGTTCGTAATGCACTACTCCTAAGGTTGCTGAAAATTCTTCGACAGCCCACGACCAGTTTCGCCCTTCTTGGGGCTCATCGCGAAGGTGCAGTGCATTACGAATATGCATGTATCGCGATATTTCGAATATCGTAGCAACTGAAACATGAGGTGGCCTGGTGCAGCACATTCAGTTGCCTGGAAACATCACAAGCGAGAGATTCAGCTGGGTTCCCGGTGAGTCTCTCGCAAAACCAAATTGGTTTGCAAATGAGGAAGTTTGCAGTTTCGGTGAATAACTATACTACCATATTCAAAGTCAAAATTTTATGTGAGTGTTAGAAGGTCCGGAAGTTGGGTCTTTCTAACTGTACGTCATAACTGTACAAAACTGAAAAACTCTGTTCCCCTTACACAAGCTATGCCATTGTACCGAGGCTGAGGCATTCTATTAGTATGAAGGACTAAACCAATCGCGTCACAGCAATACGGTGCATCTGATTTACGCCTATTCCATGATTTTGTTAACATAATGCAAAAAAGAACTTCATCAGCATCAGCCAGTCACCAGAGAAATGCTCAAACGATTGAATTCTCCTGATCGTGTGTCAAAAATGGATATTTAATCATCCAGCGAGATGACTGGTACAGTAGCCATAAAAGTTCCCTTAAATGTGCGCGGATTTTCATATCCAAATAAAAACTATGCAATAAGACCATTTATTCCTCACCGACAACAACACACCCTCATTAATCGCAGCGGCTAAATCTGCACGCAAATATCAACAGACAGTGTTGAACGATCCCACACCGGGTTATAGATGCACGTCTGGCAGTCTGCTTGTCGAGTTAACATCAGTTGATACCTTGACTAGATTGTGCCCGAGCCAGAGGATGGAACAATATTTTGTGTGCTGTCTGCTCCATATTTCATCCGATAATCTGCCGTGGTAATGTTTCCAGCGGAGCCTTCGCTTCAGGTAATCGGGTGTAAAAAACGGAATGTCTCCTGCAGCTGAATGTACTTTAAGAGCCCTTTTCAAATACGCGGGGTGCCAAAATTATTTTCTGCTATCTTCCAGCTTACTTGTGAGTTGTGCATTCGTCGACCTTTCCGAAGATGTGTGAATGGAACTGCACATTTAGTGTTTAACTGCCCTGATTTCATACCATATATACATATATATATATATATCACATTTAAATAACGGGAGAGCGCCTCCTCTAAATCTCCTCTAAACTTTACTTCACTTTACGCGTTCACTGGAAGTGGTGTGATTTCCACAAGTGAATGACAAAAACATTTCAAGCCGCGGTTATAAGAATCATTTTGCAGACGGTAAAGGCTAACTCCAGCACAGGTAGAATGCAAAAGTACGCCCAACAAAAACGCGCCAAAAGGAAACTCTTACAACAGTGTGGCTCTGGCTCAAATCCAGCGATATAGTATATATTCTCATTTGTACCTCATACGTGTACTGCGTAACCACAATTCATGTAATCCTTCTTCATATCGAACCACGTTTTATGTACCTGAATTGGCTTCAGCCGAGAAAATATAAAAATAATACTAACCGTCAATTTGTGAAGCCCTTTCGGTGCCCAGCTGCCACACCACTCACAAGAAACACGAGGACTAAGATACTGCCATGTTGCTCAAGTCTAGACAGGAGAAATCAAGATGCAGAGATCGGGTTCGAACAACTGACCTTCCGGTCAGTAAATTCGTGCTCTAACCGCAGTCATCTCGCCCCCCCCACACACACACACACACACACTGCCCTTACAGGATGAAATTGAAAATTAAAAAATAATTCAGGACGGCTCTCAAAATAAAGACAATAATAATAATCGTTCAGCTGGAACACTCTTTCGGTGCCCAACTGCCATGCTATCCGAAGGAAACTTGAGGGCTGAGAGACTAACATGTTGCTCAGATCTCGAAAGGAATAGTCAAGGTGCAGATGCTGGATTCGAACTTACGGACCTTCCGGTCGGTAAGTTCGTGCCTCAACCACTGACATATTCCGCGCCCAAGACTAAGATGTTTTCTAGGAACGCAAAAAACACATGAAGATTTGCTTGAATTACGCGAAAACGCATCCGGTTGGTTTTAAACATGACAGTGCAATAAAGACTATCTGGACAATTCCCGAAAATTATGTTAGCTGCTCACCAACACCCACGAAGGTCGACAAAGAATCTCACCGTTGCATCCCGTATACTTTTGTCTTACCTTTGCCTTTAACAAACGCGGTCTTAGAACGTTAATTGTTTGGCTCAACCCGTAACATGCAATCACATCGAAGATTCCGTCGTCCAATTTGAGTTATTCGGAGACGTTGTATCCCGAAATGACTTAGCTGGTCACCAACATTTGTGTTTATTCTTTATCCTGAGTATGCTTCCCCCTGGATGTCGCATTTTTTGAAGACGAATTAAAAGTCGAAATGGCTGTTGCTCAAGAAGACTTCGTTCGATATTACTCGTAACATAAGAAACGACCTCATGAAGTTAGGCTGCTGATGGTCAAACGGATATAAATCTAGATGCACATTGAGGAAAATCTTGGTTTCTGTAAACTAATAGTGACAGATGGAGCATTTCGATATAGAATTCGTAAAACGTGCTCATGTGCATTCAACACCTGGTTGCCACCAAGTCGATTTGACCCTAAGAGTACCTACGGCATCGTTGGATGGAATTAAACACACTCGTTGCACTTTTAACATTCACCCAAAATGCTTGTGACCAGAGCACGGATCACCATTCCTGTCTTCATTTGAGCAGGATTAATGTCTCCGTTCTGTTTAAACCCAGAAAAATTGACAATCAAATCCAGACTTATAACTGCGGTGATGATACTAGCCACAACATGTGAATTTCATTTTAGTTGTGCGTGTTCATTCACGCCAATTAGAACAAAACTTCGGTACCAGTTAGAGTCAGCTCCTCTCTCTGATTTTTCAATTTCGGGCACCACTGCCAAATCCGTAAAAATTCGGGTCCTGTCGTCCTACCCACCTTCCGTTGCTATACGAAGTTCATACGGAATGGAGCAAATAACTTTCAACCAGAGCAGCAATTTTCAACTTCTGCCACTCCAAGTAGAGCAAAACTGTTTCATGAACGTTTCTTCAAAACAAGAATTATCTATAGAATTGATCTTTGTTCTTTTGCACGTCTGTCCTCATCTTCCCTTCGGTCGTGTCTTATCGTATTTCTAGGAAACTTACACAAAGGGGAGCCACGCGACTTCTGCCTCGATCATATGCTATGCCTGAAAATGTCAAGACCACCTAGAGGTCGTTTATGTGCAGAGTACAATTTACTTCGGGAACCAACATCTTATTACCATGGTACCGGTTTTTCCACTGTTGTCAATCCTTCCTCCCCAATCTTCGTGCAACACCATTTGAGAGGTCAGTCGAACGCTCTTCTACCGCTCAGTCCTCTAACAGTACGAAATTTCTTCCCAATGAGTCCACGTCCTAACCCAAAATATCAACGTGAAACAGTTTATGACGAGGTACATAACTCGGTTTACACAACACTGAGCTCACCCGCAAGAGTGGAACAGCCTAAACAGGTTAGTTCATCGTATTTTTATCCAAAAACCGACCTTGGAATCCTCTTTGCAATGACCTTGGAGCTGTACCTGGAGCTAGTAAACACCAGGTTCATTTTAGTCATCTCTAATGCGAACACCTCTGTCTGACCCTTTTCGTAACAGGTCGGGGTCGCAAATCTATATAGAAAAAACCTCCTCACTCGTATCGGACTGATATTAATGGACCAGAACACAGCGAACCATGTACCATGCAGTTCTTGACTCGTTACCTTAGAGCGATAAACTTTCCGTTCGTTTTCTTGAGATCAACTACTGACATTGCTCTGTGTCGTGAATAAGTTTAGTTTGTCCGTAAAACATATTTTACCAAGTCAAATCAATTGGACCAATCACTCCTATCCATGCACAAATAGGACCAGGAGCCCTTGGAAATTTTTAATACTGTAAAAATCAGCCTCATTGGAGAGGACTCCGGAATGCAATGAATTAAGTGGCCGTTCCTGTAGTCAACACACGTAATTTCACAGTCTGGGAATGGTGAACTGGGTTATTAAATTTCCGAGAACAAGGCGAGAATAATTTTTTTAGAAACTCTGTGGTGTGAACAGATAAGGTATTCACTCCATTTATGGTGGACAGAAATGACCTAACGTGGATTCCTGTACTGCTTTTTAATATATATATATATATATATATATATAGGGTTTGACCTCCTCGCAGATGGTTGACAATGGCCATTCAGAAACCCGTCAGCTGTATTGCACTCAAGACACGAATGAAACGTGTGTTACTTCCCCCACAACCCATGGTATTCGTTTGACCTTGTTGTGAGAACTGTCCTGCCACATCATAATTCCGATCAACTACACTGTGCCGACTAACTCTATCGTCTACAAACGAACTGCGTGTAAAATCCCAACAAAGTCTCTCTAGCACTTTAGAAAGACATGCATGACCACTGGAATAGGGCATCAAATAGTACACATCTACTCCGACATGCTGATTGTTGTTTTGAATGAGCGTAAGAAATCAAAGTCAAACCACTTTTGTCTGAGGAGTTCACGGTTCTCTTCAAGCTTCCCCACTTACATTGCTTTGTTTCATTTACTTTCGGCTTTAGGTCATGGCTACTCCAAAATTTGAAACACCAGATGGGCGGCGCTGGATTTTGGATCCAACTAATCAATTCTATTTACCATACGCAGACTCTACGACCCCTCCTGCGACGGCCAAAAATGACCCGTTTCCCTCCCAAGATAGACACAGTCAACGTCTTCCTCCACCACCTCTGGGTGAATCGTTATTGTTGGAAGTTGAGGAGCAGCAGAGTAGTTCAGTGTCCAAAGAACAAAGCCCAGGAGGATGTAGAAGTCCCAGAGGAGTCGTTGCTCACCAACCATCCGCAGTCCAGCTAAGATCAAAGCCAGCATCACTGGAAAAAGAGACAAACACTCAATTTGGTCCCCCTTGGATTCCCAAACCAACAATTGAGGTATAGCCTAAAGATTGACTGTATTTTTAACCTAAACAGTGTACTTGTTGTAAATAACCGGATTCCTCAAAGTTAGAACTTGTTGCTATGGCATGCGCTCTGGAAATCACACTTTGTCACCCAGGTAGATGATGATATACGTTTGTGAAATTCCAGAGTCTATCCTTCGGTAAACACTATATTATTGTGCTTTTGCTATCAGGGCCAACAACTATTCATACTTACTAATTATAGTGGGACTATTCTGCTGTAGTTCACTTGACACAGATACCTTTGAAACCAAGTGGGATTTCCCATATTTTCCTTCCCACATAAAGGATTCATTCTCCGCTCTAGGACACCACCATCTGATGACCGCGGACTGTAACGGCTCCGCATATTAGACCAAAGGATGAAGACTGTTCTCTTGCACAGCGAAAATTCTCCTATATCACAGTCGTTCCAGATTAAGAACTACGAGGTCTAGGTTACATTTGTGCCAAGCAACAATAATCAATAACAGTCATTTGACGATAATCAATGATACTCAATCGACTAATTGCTCAATGGTGCTTGTATATCGATGACTCGCTGGGTCACGTGAGAACATGCACTTGGATTTCAATTTTTTACATGACTTCTAACAGTGGCTATTGAGTTCACCGTGTCTTCGTGGGCAAAGTGCTAAGAAATGTGACGCACTAACGTCCACAAACGAAAGATGTGCCACTTGAAGCCACAGTCGAATGAATGTCAGGGGTTGGGCGAAACGAACTGATAAATCTAGGAATTGAAGTACAGTACAGCCTGAATGTCATCACTTTACACTATTCCACAGGTGAAAGGAGGAAAGCCCCAGATCACGGAGTTATTCATTAAAAAACACCTATTGGACAGGAAGATAAAACTATCAATGCGTCTTGTTTTTAAAAAAACGGAATATCCGTCTTCTTCTTGAACGCGGCTTCTTGAACTTTCCTGGATATTCATTGACTATCACGCATTTGTAAACGAATGCTGCAAAGTAGTTCTGCAAATTCCGTAATAAATCCCACCTTACATTAGATCAAGCCGGATTTACGAGAAAACCACATGCTACTTGCATGTCTCATCAGTAATATCCACCGCCACACATGTAGCCAGCGACGGTTTTCAACTGAAAACGATAATTTATCATCGTGTTGCTCTAAGTCTGAAAAGTCTGTTAAACTTAAGACACTGTAGATGGTTAAATAAAGCTGATCCTATTAGATTCCTTGATTGTATTTCTGTTCAACACGCTCACGCCTTTCTTCATACCGTTTTGTACCCATTTCGAAAATCTCGTATGAAAGATGCTTTCCAGAACATGCATATTGGTGGATCAAACTTGTCCTCTGAACCTGCACTCCGGTGGAATAAGTTGGCTACATGGAGCAGATCAAGTTGGAAATGCGAACTCACATTGAACTTTCCAAGAACTATGTCTGAAACGAGCGACTCAAATGAGGATAGTTACCTCAACAAAGTGCACTAAAAATGGAAAGTGCTTTATTTGGAAAACAAGCTAAGCATGAGTGGCAGCATTTCGCTCCGACACGTACAGCAAATATCACGCTAACCTTTCGTTGGAAAGCGTGCTTTTTTTACACCAGTTACCCATCCGCATAAAATGTCAACCTATACAAACTGCTTATTTATAGCTGCATTCCAGATGCACGGTATGATAATGAATCTGCCTATTGGTTGGTTGTTCCTTTCTGAAGTTCGTTTTAGTAACTTTCGCTCGCTGTGTATCTCAGTGATCCGTATCCTCGAGTTGGGAAATGCATGCGCTGAAATTCGGTGCTTCACTGTCAAACAAACAAGTGATTCCAGTTTTGCGGAAAACCAAAGCGGAAATGATTTTAGTTCCTCACACCAAAACTCGATTGGACAACCTAGAGGTCGTTTCATCTACGAACAGTCTATAAGTGGCTCAGAAACAGAATACTTTCACAAGACGAGTGAAACTTCCCGCTGATAATTCGTCATTTGAGGAACTGACCAACATGCAATCACGTGACATCCGGTGTTTGAAGGCTGGGTAGTGTTATATCCTGTCTAACTGAGAGCTAATCACATTGCTGTTCAGCTACCGCGGGTCGAGTGGTAAAGTACTTGACCGCTGACCGGAATGTCGTGGATTCGAAACTCCCTGGAGTTTTGTGAAATGCACACTAATGACAATTTCCAATATGAATGAAACGGCTTCCCTGGCCTTTCAGCAGAGATTTGCTTCATTTCTGGGACGAAATCTTAATTGCAAATTCCAAATCTCAAACTACCAATAACCTAGACGGTGACTGCTCGTTCCATAGCCAAGTCTGGCTACATATCTAGCAAGAAGAGTTTCCTTCTGGAGTGCGGCCAGGACCAAAACTAACTAGTTTTTCACAAATATTTTGCTACATGTCTTGCCGTTAGATTGCGTCGATTTTCCACGGGCATTCCTGAAAATTTGTTCATCAAAGCTCAGTTGTTCTAGGCCAAATAAGTAGCGGCTCGTTCAACTGAAATTATTAGTAGTATGGATGCTATAGATCCCGAGGTTGGTAAATGTCCGGGAGTGCTGCAACCTCAAACGCACCATATCTATGCTACCGCTGGCTGTACAACGTGGCGGGTACTCTGCATAAATACCTAGTCTAACTTCCTTGAACCTTGGCCTTAAAGGTACATTATCTAAAGTACTCTTTTTGGACGTCTCTACTAACTGGGATTACGCCAATTACTCACCCACATGTCTGCCGCCTTTAGCTGACCTTAAAGACGATGACGCTTGTCCCGACAAAGACTTGGGTGACTGGCCTTCCTCTTTTCTGACTTGCGCAGAACAGTTCGGAAATTGCATCCAGTCCTCCAAAATGTAAATTCCCGAGATAGCATTTACAAACCGACATATGAAACACCACCTGTTCAATTCGTGTGCAACCAACAGACACCCCTGTTCTAGAAAATTCGAACTCCGGATCTACGAACAGGGTACGGCATCGCACAGATCAGTTAAGTCTGTTGCAGTTGTATACAATACTACCACCCGTTTGATTTGCACATTCACTGAACTATTATGTAGTTCCTTCCCATCAGCCATAAAAATTTCCCCTATACCTTCATTTTTTGGACAGATAGTTCGAGCTCCATCATCCGATGACTCGCGCTCAACAGTAGAAATGTCAGAAGAAGCCACGTATTCTTTCCCCGACCTCCGATTTCACCCGCCAAACCCATTATCCTATGATCCCCGTCCACCTTCACGCAGTGAATCGAGGGGAGAAGCTCCAACAATTGTTCCCCTTGTCAGATGTAATCAAGCACTCGCAGAGGACCCACCAACAGAGGCACTCACATCAATCTCCACTTACGAGCATTTGTGCGAGACACCAAAATTAGCCCAAGTAGCGTCTCCTCTATATCTGGAAGACTGGACTATAAGTGAATCCACAGACCTTACATGACCCAGTTTTGCTCGGAAACAATGCAAAAACCCGTTACGGTTTGCCTATGTAGACGTACTTAGTGTGCAACTCATGTATATATAAATATATGCAATTTCACTGTCAGTTGCTCATCTGTTGCATCGGTTATGCTGATCCTATATCCCGAGGCTGCGACCAGATAGGATGTAGCCGGGTGCCATTGTATAAAAGTGACAACCTGGATAGGTGTGCGATTGCCGAGACTGTGTATAACCTACGTTACTAGTGAAAGGAAGAAGGCCTTCGCTGCGGAGTTGTCTATTTGAGAACACCAACTTAACAGTTACAGACTATTGGACAGGGGAGAAAAACTCTCATATGCATCTCGTTTACAAAACTGAATACCCATCTTCTCCTTGAACGCGTCTTCCTGAACTTTTCTGGTTATTCATTGACTGTTATTCAAATTCAAGTAAATACTACAAAGCGGCTTCACAAATTCCGTAACAGATCTTACTTTTCAAGAGACGCAAAGCGGATTTACGAGAAGACATACTAATCGCATGCCCCATCAGTAGTATCCACCGTTACACTAGTAGTAAAAGCAGGACCCACATCGGGATGCACATTGGAGGCGCATTGGAGAGAAAAATTAGTAGTGATATTTCCAAGAGACTAGAACACATGGAGCCGATACAACTATTCAGACTGATCATGGATGAACGCACCTCAAAACAGCACCTATCAGTTTAACTTAAGGTACTCCTTGCATCTAAAGATACCCTCTCTGTCCTAACTCCCTCGCTATTGCCGCTGCATCTGCACGTATCAGACCATTCGTCCCTTTCTGAAGCAATCACGTTCGCAGTATTAGCGAATTCGCTTGGCAGTTTCAAGACTGTCTTAGACGAGGAGTACTTCATGGTGGCTAACGGTGGATGGCACAAAGTTTGGGAAAACAAGCACGGAAAACCCATATCCTCCCCGACTAAACGCAAGTTGGCACCATCAGAGAGCGGGAATTAGAATGTTGGCACTGTGAGAAGACCTGAGAATTTCCGACCGACATTCCGTTCGAAGCCAATCTACGCTGAAAAGCGGAGAATCACTTCACAGCTTTTTTATCCCTATTGAGAATCAACAGCTGTGGGCATTTCACGAAACTCCAGCAGGGCATTTCAAACCTACGTATTCTCATCTAGCTGTTTGAATACTTAACTGTTAGCCCACGAGCGACTGATTATCAGTGTTGTTAAATCACTTCGCTAGGATGGAGCATCATTCATCCTTCAACCACAGAATCCACATGTGTTACCTGGCTCCTCTCCTCAAATGGACGTTTAACTTGTTAGGTGAACAATTTACAGAGTAATTTGTAGAGCAATTTGTAGACCGGGGCATGATTTTCTATAAGGACAAAACAGGTGTACAGCGTACCATGGCCTTTCATGGAGTGCCTTCACTTACAGAATGAAATTTCAGATAAAATTACCAAGTTTTCTTACGCTATTAGTAATCAATAAGTTGCTCAGTGGACGAATAGTTTCACAAGACGAGTGAATATTACACCTGAAAAATTAATTAACACAATCAACACATGACCACGGTAAGTGCATCTCGTGATTGAAGGCTGAGTGGTGCCATATCACATCTGAGTGCAAGTTAATCATAAGTACTGTTCAGTTGCTCGTGTCCGAACAGTTAAGTGCCTAGACAGCTAACCGGGAGTTTTCAAGTCCGGAATTTCCACTAGAACTTCGTAAGATGCACACTTCTGATGACTCCCAATAAGGACAAAACTGCTGTAGACTGCTTCTCGTCTTTTCAGCATCGAGTGGCTGCACTTACAGGATGAAATCTCAATGAAAAAGTAGACTGTACAGAACTGTATTAACCTGGCAGACACATCACTGTGTCCCTGCCCTACAGCCACCATGTCTCGAAAAACGGTCCCTTAAGGTCCCTAAAAAGGCGGACCAACTCCACTGTCCACATTTTGGCTGCTTGTTACATTTCGTAGTATGCATATCCCAGGGATCGATGACATCGCTGAAATTATGCTGGTGATGGTTGTCCTTTATCCGAGAGTCAATAGAAATCATTTACTCTAAGAACACTAGCGAATCTCCCTGGAATTATACAATTGTTCCAGTAAGTGGGCGCATTGGGTAGAACGAACCTGTCAAGTCCAAAGACCAACGCAACTGTCAGATGCATAGCCTGGGCCATCAGTTTTCTCAGCTAAGGAGATGAAAGCTCGAGATAGCTCAGTGAGTAAGGGGCCACCTTACGGACCGGAATTTCCGTGGTTCGAACCTAACCTTGAGCATCTTGACTGCTCCTGTCGGGGCTTGGGCTATTAATTGTTTCCAGCAATTAGTTGAGCCACGTGGCGTCACGCGCAAGACCTCAGAAGCCAAATCGTTCAATGGGAGGTTTATCAACAAATGCTTGTGCTATGAAAACAATAACAAAATAATAAAACCTCAAATCGGGGGACTACGCCGGCTTCTATACACCGGCTTAGCAACCGGTAATTCTTAACAGGATCCCAAATTTCACACCAACTCAAGACAAGTTGGCTACAAGATAGCGAAACCTACGTGTTCATTAAAACAACACGTGGGGTGACAAGGTCAAAGAGCTCTTTAAGTTCAGGTCGAAAGCGAGAAAGGCGGTATAGGCACAAAACCGAAAACAGCAAAGTGGGGAAACATGCTGTACACAACGAGAAAAGAACAAAAGAACCAACCCAAGCCCTCGTGCCTCCTTCCGTTGGCAGGGCAGCTAGGCACCGCAAGGGTGCTATAGCTGAATGATTTATTTTTTATAAGATGAGGTATCAATTGGATTTGAAGTTCTTCATCTCGCACTCCCCAACTTACCCTGCTATTCGTCTTGGGAAAACATGAAACAATGGTGCAAACCAGATTGTCACCATCGGGTGGCAACGGAAGACGGAACGTAGCGCCGAGTTTAGCAACCATAATAAAATGATTTTGCTGAGGTCACTAGCATTGGGGCACGGACCGGTTCGGTTAGTTGTGAACGAAAGTCGCTTGTTAGTTGTATTCACCCAGGCTTCGAAACCAATCCTACAAGCGCAACATCCACAGATCTGTCCGTGGTCTCAGAAGTCACTTGGAACTTGGCATTTATTTGTCAGACACTTCACAGACATAGGTAAAAACACCTAGAAAAATGGCACCCAAATTAGGCATTTGAGTGACAACATTTGACTTAGGGGCGCTGGACATGAAATTGGTTGGTGTAACGATAATACTCACAAGGTTGGATAAGTTCTTTTAAAGCTCACGACAAGTCTCGTCAGGTTGGCACAATCCCTGAGTTTTTCTCAACTTTAGGTTCTACTTGAACACCACATTGTAAGCAACTGACAAGATACACTCAATTGCAAACGGAAACTTGAGGCGGTGTTTGTGCAGCCTACTCATCAGAGGAATGCCACAAAAAAGAGGTCCTTGGACTGACGTTAACCTAATTTGTAAATGAGTGTACTTCGTCAGTTGCGTATAACCGAATGTTCAAGTGGAACACATGTTTGATGACCATTCGGGAACTATGCCTACCGGGTTAGTGGCAGGAAGGGTAAACCCGTAGTGGGCTACTAAGACTTTCTCGGCAACTTGCTGAGTAGAGTTTTCTGTCAAGAAATCATGTGAACAGTTTTATTGTACTCCAAACCTGGATGACCTGGGAGCGTAGGCGAATGGCACATAACTGCTCTGCGTTTACTCACTAGCACATGTAGAACTCGGTGAGGGAGAGGACACAGTGTTTTGGACAAAAAATGAGCTGCAAACATTGCACTTTCAGACAAAACAATCGGTGGATGATATTATTTAAATCGGCTGGGTAGAATGCAAAACGCTATTGATCAGACTGTCCAACGATGATTGAATTTAAAAAACCAAATACCGAAGGAAACAACCGCTGAAAACCAATACTCTCCCTCTTGGCGTACGGGCTATTCTCTCGAAAAGACGAAGAGGCGGTCATTTTTCACCGAGTCTTCTAGGCACAGTAATCACTTAGCAGGCTGCATACCTTGCATAGAAGTCACGAGGATTTATACAACCTTGAATCGGAACCTACGTTGACACGAACGAAAACACAGACGGTCGTGGGTGGGAACCGAACTTTTAACTTCTTAACTCTCGGGTCAAACCACCGAGGTTTCGCGATAAAAAAGAACCGTTGTAGTGACTGACATGTTATCATCAGTGATTATTCCACCCTGTTATCAGTCGTATACCACCAATATTTTGCCAGAAAGTTTCCTGCTAACAATTCTCGGCATTGTGCACACTGAGCACGCTTATACGGTTAACCGTATCAAACATTGCGGTTTCTGATTCTGATGAGAATCCGAGATATGCTCACAAGTGATCACTTACAACAAGGATGAGCGGACCGTAAGATCAGTGACGAAACTGCTCCCAAATGATGGCACTCCCGTAGTACCAAACTATGGTACTATTAGCAAGGTATCATGTGACCAACTCAGCATCATTCTACCTGTTCACAATGTCGGGTCGTGTAGACGTAGTAGTAATCACAAGAAACGTCATACTTATTGATAAAAGGACGCAGTAAACCTGTGAAAAAGACTGAACGTCTCCGGACCATCCAATATATTTCTCAAAGCTGGGATTTATTTATCTTCCGTTCATCTTAGGACGCAGTCAGGTCCTCACTCCAACCGAAAGTTCCCGTCTGTGTGAACAGGTCCACATGGATCAGTTAATTCGCATTTGCCGACTTCATCCATCGTATTACTGTTTGACCAAACAAGTCTGACGTGTATTCGAACTGCTGCCAACTGTATGTGATTTTGCCCATTGTTCGGTACCGAATGGATCGATTTTTGTCCGGAGTCAACTGTTGGACGCAACCCTGGGGAAACCTAGGCCGTTATTGTTGCCCAATTGTTTTCAGGCAGAATGTAAACGTACGTCATTCACGAGACCAC
Source organism: Clonorchis sinensis (assembly GCA_003604175.2). Taxonomy (NCBI): domain Eukaryota; kingdom Metazoa; phylum Platyhelminthes; class Trematoda; order Opisthorchiida; family Opisthorchiidae; genus Clonorchis; species Clonorchis sinensis. The sequence continues at coordinate 20,871,455 of CM030373.1, read as the reverse complement.
AAATTGCGTTTTCAGGTGATGGATGTTTCGGATTACACAGGGATCCAAAATAATTCGTCATTTTGTAATTGAATTTGACCAACTGTGCACGTACACCCACAACCAAACAAACACCCACACACAGGTAACCGTGTGTAATTCCAACGACCTAAACAGCCTCAGTCGACCCCACTAGCCAGTCACCACGCCAGTCGCTAAACCAGCAGCCTGGGGTGTGGGTACACCCGCACACACGTTGAAGCACACTGTCAGAATCCGATAGCCGCCTGGATGGCTCCCCTGCTGTCTTGTGTACGGTTCCTGAAATTTACTAGCTGCGCCTTCTTGACCGACATAAGCACAGTCAGAAAGCATTGACGTGTATACCTTACCCAGGTGTTAACATGCAACATCTCGGTTTGACCGTCGCAGGTGTGCCGGCCAAACTGATGCGTATTAACATGGATGACACACTAGGCAGCCAACCTATCAGCGAAGGCGTACGTGCATCCACGCGGAAAACGCTGGGCGACATGCACAAATCCAGACGACGGAATGAATATTAGTTGGGATTTGGCCTGGCAGCTTCGTTCGGTCCCAGTAACCAGGTCTAGTTTTGTGTGCAGCTTCAATCGATAACCTATCCCTATCAATTCCTCTCGAGTGGATGCTAGTTGAAACCTCGAACGACTCGATTAACAGCGCTTTCTTGATATTATATACGGAAAGTTTCTGAAAGGGAGGAAATGGCGCAGCCTCATCCCAAAATCCGACTCAGACTATTTCAACTATATTCTTTGTTGTCTACTCTTTTACTGTTGTGTACCACCCGTGCGGAAGAGGCTCCATCTTCATACCGATCCAGCATCGATGATATCCCCGTCTATGAATCAATATCGATGGAATTGCCAGATGTCAATATCTCATACGTAGTGACAGATGACCCCACAACTACGTCAGCCATTTCGTTAGCCATTGTATTTGACTCTACAGGATCAATGGGAAATGATTTGAAACAGGTGAAAATTGGAGCCCGACGAATTCTACAACGACACATGCAACGTGGGGAGGCGAACTACATCAAGGATTTCGTGTTGGTCAAGGTGCATGACCCCGGTAAGTAAGTGTGACTGGTCCGACATGTGTAAACTGTTTAGAGACGTTTCCGCTAGATTTCCTTGCCTCGTGTACACACACAGTTCGCAAGAAAATGAGAACTAACCAGTGGCAATGACAGTCCAAAGTGAGACCAACGAACGAAAGTCCAGTTGCATACCCTGTTGTGATTGGCAGGCTTTGCGGAAGCTCACACACGTGGTTTCGACAGTGAAAATTAGTCCTAGAAGTAAATAGTCCATACTCATGCAATCTACGTGGTAGAAAGGTTGCAGTGAAACACTAATTCTTTGACACCGATAGTTGAGTGATGATGGTGTAAAGCCTGGAAGACCGAAGATTCCTAGATTCGGACCCTTCTCACTGTCGCGAATGCGAATGAAGCAGCAAGGCTTCCGATCAAGCCTGCTCCCGACAAACATATTTCCAAACTCTACTCCCAAGTTAAACGCACTGTTCTTAATAATACTCTGGAAATTGCAGTGAGCCTTTGGACTAAAACCAACCATTTTTAAATAGACTTCTTTTGGTCATTCGGTGTAATTTTCAACTCCCCCCTTATGCGAGACATGGGGAATATAGAAACAAACACCATTGGTGGTCCTCAATTTCCTCACACTAGGAATACCAAATCGCCTCGACGTAAGAAGCCTCGGTATAAGGAAGGCTTCAAAGCGAACAGTCTTGACAGCACAAAAGAAGACAAAAAAAGGCGAAATAAATATAGCTTTTTGCATATACGTAATGCACTACTCATAAGGTTGCTGAAAATTCTTCGACAGCCCACGACCAGTTTCGCCCTTCTTGGGGCTCATCAGGTAGGCGCAGTCCCCGAGTTTCCGTCAATCTTATGTTCTCTCGCAAAACCAAATTGATTTGCAAGTGAGTGCATTTCTCGATAGTTATTTGGACTCTATTGAAGTGTGGATTCTCTGGGTCAGATAAATGGTTCAGTCGTAAGACAGTAAACAACAGAAAGAATCAAAACAAATACACCGTTCGAATGGGTGGCCAGTTTCATCTGTGACCTTGACCCCATTTTGGTCGCTACACCAAACGGAATGAAGCGTGGTCAAGATCATCCGAGGAGAAGACAAGATAATAATTGGTAATGATTCAAAAGATCAACAACTTTTGACCGAAAGCCACTAAAAGCCATAAAGATGGATATTGAGTTTACTAGATATTCATCACAAATTGAAAATGCACTTGGGTTGTCCTGGAAGAGAACAAATATCTTCCTTACAATCCTTCTGCTATCGACGGCTCCGCATCAAGAAGGCATAGATCATTAATCAACTCAGCACTTTGGCCCCTGCTTTCTAATCCGTCAGCCCGAGGAAACTGCTTTTGAGTTTGGGAGAAAAGTATCCTTCTGAAATGACATCTCCAAGACTGGTCGATAGACTGCCCAAGGGACCAGCCTCTCTGACTGGATATTGCATTTGGATGTGGGAAGAGAGTGTTGAAAGAAGGTTTGGCAAATTTTCTCGGATCAAGCTGAAGGATGGTACGCATTAAATGCATCAAAACAGGCATTCTACAATCTGGGAGCCAGTGATCACGGTTCAGCCCGTCAAATCCCAGCTTCCAACTCATCCTCTGTAGTTTGGTTTACACGATTTGTCTCACCCGAGTACACGTACACTCTAACAGACAAGCAGTAATGTGTGCTCAACGTTGGCGATAGGCAGTAATTTAGATTTCGCACACATAAGGATGACACACTGTAGGAAAAGTGTTTTTAAAAAAAGGCTGAATCACGCACAGCCTATTAAAGTATGCTGATAAAAACTAGTAAATTGCAACTGAACTCTGGTACAGCATACAGAAACGGAACAGCACTCGGGGAACTCAACATAACGATTAGTGACCTTATACTGCAACAAGAAAGCATCTGTTCGCTGAACGTAGAAGGATAGACAGATCGATGAGGTTCTCGGGAACTTGAGGAGGGTCTGGTTTACCAAAAGGAGACGGTGTTCAATACAGACGAATCCAGAGACCAAAGTCAGTAGAGTCGACGAGGCCGGTACTACGGTTGATAATTTCATAACGGCGTCACACCGAGGGTGTACCGGCCTGCGAATACTACAACATGGGCAAAAACACGGAGATGAATGGAGGCTTTTGGATGTCATCCGGTCTGAAGGGGAGAATAAGCCATCCTATCTGTTATCCTAAAAGCACCTCTCCAAAAGACTAATTTCGACCAGTTTCGCCCTTCTTGGGGCTCATCAGGTAGGCGCAGTCCCCGAGTTTCCGTCAATCTTATGTTCTACTTCAACCCAATTTGGACCGGTCGTGGGCTGTCGAAGAGTTTTCAGCAACCTTATGAGTAGTCCATTACGAATATACATGTATCGCGATATCTGGAATATCGTAGCAACTGGAACATGAGGCGGCCTGGTGCAGCACATTCAGTTGCCTGAAATCATCACAAACGAGAGATTCAGCTGGGTTTCAGGTGAGTCTCTCGCAAAAACCAGACCTTTAAGTTGTTTGTTGTTTGAATGGCTGCATTTCAGTCTTATTGTATGTATTAACCTGGAGCCTTGCTTCACTTTGGTCCTATCCTGTTACGACGGCCAAGTGGTGCTTTATATGAACATACGAAGTAAATGAACTGTTGTGTCATCTATCTAATCAAAACTACGGAGTAGTAAAAAAGAAATTTTCATGCAACCTATGATTTTTGTACTCACTTGCTTTGGTATGCGTTTAATGTTCATGCGACCACCGTGTCCAACATGTCATTCTTGGGGTTCCTTACAAAGGAGGTCCCTTCAAATTGAGCTAGAAACCCGAGTGGTTTTTTGCGGCTATGACATCTGGAAGTTGTTCGATTACTTCACTGATTAAGATAGCAACATCTATAAATCACTCTAGTATGATGAACCAATCGTTCACGGGTCTTGGAACAGGTGTATTGAGTATATGATTCCGACTTGTGTAGCGTGAAGCTGTCCAAAAGTCATTTTGTTTTGTGTGGAAAAAAAATGTCATCAAGAGGGATCCGAACATAGCGGATGAGTGCTCAGGATTGCTCTGAGTACACTTACTTCCGGAGGAAACTATGGGACAGGGATTCATGTTTAGAGGCGACACTCATGAACCCGAAGAAACTACCTACAGAAGGTTTCGAAACGTACCTACGATTGAGTCTAGGAATGATTGGTCTATCCAGGGTTGTTTACTCCATCACTCGGTAAGTTCTGAACGTTAACCATATTGTTTTTCCACGTTGTCGCGGACCTTGCTGACCCATAAGAATAGAACGCCAAAATTCGCACGCGCAGACTGTTGTTAATGTATGTTTCAATCGTAAATTTCCAGTCTTGCAGGTTAGCTTCATTTCTGCATCCTCCATTTACAAACTGGACTAGTAAAGGTGTACGAATGTAGAGTGTATGGTGATTTGGCTGTCTCCCTAACCTTATTTGCTAGTTAGGAGAATGTTAGTAGGTCAGGTAGCTTAGATGGTCGTTGGTTTGTTCGCTGAGTTGGGAAATTTGATTGCAAACGTTTCATCACCAAACGAGGTGAAATCAACAGTGCCTTGTTGTGGTGCGTAGTAAAGCATAGCGTTGAGTAGGTGGTTGTGCTACGCAATCAAGTTGCCCAGCTCAGCGAACAAACCGACAGCCATCTAAGGATTGGAATTCCACTTTCTGTCGGGTGAGTAGGACTCTGTATCAGTTACCCGGTGAAAGTGAACAAAGCCCAGGAAAACGGAAACTGATTCTGTTGGTATAGTGCCGTCATCTGGATTACGTAATGTCCTTAATAACAGCTTTCTTATCAACAACATAGCTCAGCTCAGAGTTAATTTCGGTTATGGTCTGGAATGGGTTGATACAACCTAGTAAAACCGGAACGGGCAGTGACGTCACATCAATTCGGTATTCGTTGCTGAATCTGTCTCAGTTAGCTCGTTGGCTGAGCGCGCAACTCGTTACTCTTGTCTCAGACAAAGTGGTCACATTCGACTATTTGGGTGACCAAAGATAGTACTGTTTGCATCGTTTGGTTTACGCTCAAACGTGTTCTTGTGTTCGGGGTGTTTCATTCCAGATAGTTTTTATAATGATAAAGTTAGCAGAAACGGAACTGTCCCTCCCGCAGACATTCTCCCTTAGGCATCCTCTCTAGAGTGGATTCAGGTTTTCTGATTTTCTGATCAAGGGCTGGCTTTTGTCCGCGTTTTCTTAAGGGAAAATCGCAAACCGGATCCAGTTTGGTGGAATACCCTGGTATACAAATTACAGTGATGTTAACAGGGAACTCAGCTGGACCACTCATTTATACTATTCCAAACAAACTGGACTTCAAAAAGCTCGACTCATGATTCCGTTAGTACAATACCCGAGATATCACACTATATTTCCACGACATAACACACTACTTACAAGTTTGATGAGAACACTTCAACCTTATATTCTACTTGAATACTTAATTGTGCGACATCAGTAGCATATGCTTATTCGAAACTCACTTTGGTGGTAATGGATGACTCAGCCAAATCGATCGTTCATGCTATTCTTTAATGGGAGATTCAAGGGAAACGAATTTCGAGGTATCGCGACTCAATGAAACTACTCACAGTGTTGCTGGAAACTCAATCCACGACCGGTTTCATCCTTCCGCTTCGGTCTCATCAGGTAGGTTCAGTTTCCCAGTTTCCACCCTGCAACACTATGTTCTATATGAGATCAGATTGCAGGTTAAACTCATTTGCATACCACGGGGATTTACGCCTAAGAAGCTGGATTCCTAATCATCGATTAAGTGACAGGTGGTCTTTGTCTGTTTTCACGCATTATGTGTTTCGAGATTGTTCGGCCTCATTTCGAGAGAACAGTGCGTTCTACTAATGTGCAAATAGCAGATAAGCTGGTAAATAAAATGGACAACATATATGATTTGCTTGTGGCCTGAGCATCAGTGTCCTGGCCGACACATTTGCAGTTACCCAACGAGGACAGTGAGGTTTAAGGCTACTTGAACTTCTGCTCGACGTGACCAGACACCTGATCATCCTCATAGATACGCGTAAGTAAAGGTTTTTTTGGTGGCGATATAAAAACGGGTCCGTCTTATATTTGGCGAGTGTATATGGCCAACTGTGGACCGCCTAGATGAGACAACTCTTCGAGGATGAAAATATTTCTGGTCCTATGGAATAGTGTTCCTACTAGATCATGTGAGTAAAGCACTGTAAGAAAGCCGGGGGAAGCCGAAAGTGACTGTTGACCTCCACCATTTTATGTAAGCAGGCAATAACGTTTACCCAATTCCCAGTGTCCTACCCATCTCGACCGTCTCCACTTTGTACAAAACAATCCCCTAAATTTTTTTCTAAACTTTCGAATTCATTTTGACTGTCTCACTCTGTATTCTCACTAGATATCTTTCTCCTAGGTTGAGAAACGAAAATGTCTTCCTTTAAGCTGGTCTTGTGTTTTTGTTCACATTGGTCATCCTAGGGCATGGAAGCTGTCTAGCGGAAGTAGAAACAACCCTTGACCTCTTTTGGCAGTGGGTTTTGTGCTCACCGGGAATTCTTTCACTTCGATTTTTAAGCACAACCTCTAACATGTGACTACTGCTCATTGGCTTTCAACATACAGAATCGATTTATTGTCCCACACCGTCTTGAACCCACCACTTCACTTCGTGTCAGTGTAGCACTCATCAGTAGTATCAACCCCAATCAAAACTTGGGCGTATACTTTATACTGATTTACCGTTTATACGACCGGGATTAATTTGTTCATACCGTATTACCAAGCTAGCATACCACCCTCCAAAGCTGTTTCTTTTGGAGGCTTTTTCCCTCTCTCCACGTTCCAAAGCTACCCACGGCCTGAAACTCCTATTTATTGAGTCATCCTCACAGATTTGATGAGCACCCGTAAACCCTCGTGAACCCATGAATTTCGATCTATTGGACCCTTGCGTCACCACATTCTCGTTAGTTCGAATCAATATGCTGTTTTACACGTATGCTGTTCCTGCAGCTTTTGACGACATTTTAGGGTAAAACAATTTAGGTGGAAATTTCCATTACTTCAGTTTTCTATCCATTTTACGTATTTTTTTTACGTATTTACGTATTTTTATACCTGTGGTCGCTCAACTTATTCTGAAATCTCTAAACTCCCCAGTTCTTGGTTTCTGATTCCACGCAGCACTCAGATGTGCTTCCTCTAATACGTCAATTACTCTACGGGAAAATTGTTGTATCAAATGAGTATTCATATGACCATCATTGAGAAGGATTTTTCTTAAGTTAACCTCGGAACAATCAAATTCACTCCTGTAAAATCCGTTCTCATATTAAGACTTTGGAATAAGTAGCACTCATTCACTGCTCTCAATAAGCAAACCACCGTTAACTTCATTGCTCTCGACCAGACCTGTGCGCATTCTTTCCCCTTGCGTTCGACAGTGTAGTTTGTGCTGCGCAGTTGTTTGCTCGACCGAGCTATTTAACTAATCGTGAATTTGCACGAGCACCCATCTCATATGAACAGTCTTCCTACTGTCCCGATGCAATTATTCTTGTGAGTCCATGCCAGAGAGAGGAAACACTAAATAGGTGACATGCCTGGACTTAACTGCTGTTCAGGTGAGATTGATGTGAATGCATTTTCTACAAACCGTGCAACCACCTTTTACAAATGGAAAGTGTTCATTAGTTTTCAAGCATCCCTGCCATTTAGAAGTCTTGACAGATAAGTCAACCGATCGAAACAGACTTACTCGGTCGGCACTTAAGGCTTTGGAACAAACGGTCTCATCTATTAAGAGTGAACACGTTCATTTATCCAGTTGTGTTTATTCAGGCATCCACCTACCCTGACAGAATTGAGGCGGCACGCTCGTCTCAGGTGTCCGCGGTCATCGATGTGCACTGCTGTTGGCCTCTAATGATAGCGAAACTCGAATGCGGTGCTCCCCTGTTCGGCATTCTATATTTCGTGTCAGTACGGATTAACTTTTCTGAAGCACCAGTTTTTATTAGCGTCTCTTTCCGAAAAATTCAGGTCCCCTCTCTGATGTGTTTGCTATTTGTTTGCTCGGGGTAGAGCCGCAACTTAATGTGTTGAAGGGCCACGATACGGTCTCGAAATTATTATTCCGTATGTACTTTTGTCCTGATCAATGGTGAACGAAACCGCCGGCAGTTCAACCTTTCGAATGTCGTTTACATTACAGTTGATTACATTGATTAACACCACTCTGTTGCTTTGGGTCTGGACCATTTGAGACTCAGTGGGTCATATGAAGGAGTAAACAAATTATTATACATACACATAAGATGTTGACAGCACTTCGAACCGAATGTTGGCATGTTACAAATCGGTTTTTGTGAAGACAATCAAAGAAGCCATTCTTTAGGTATCTGTTTGGTCTTGATAGCAGTTCCTATGCAAATGATTTCATGAATATGTTGCTCAAGACAAAATGAAACTTCCGTAATACGCGTGACCAGACGGAGATAACCCAATGAACTGTGATCCGATCGTTTGGGGCGCCTAACGTCCAAGATCCTTTCCACCGGTTTCTTTTCAGGCACTTGAAAAGGTTGCCAACACATCCGGCGAACAAGACTCAAGCTACTTTGTTCGATTGTGTATTTTTGGAATGCAGTGGTTTATGTTTTTATGGCTCCTAACCATACTTTTCCATACTGACAGGTTACAGTAAACCCAGAACAGTTAAGAAAATCGACTGTTTGGTTATTAATGTCCCCTCTACCCCCGCTATTTGATCATCCAAAGCGCGAAGATCATTCATATACGTCAAAACCACTGCTACCCCTGTTTTTCCCCTCGTACGGAAGCTTCACATGATAAGCACCAAGCAATCTGCTTGACACAAATCCAACCAAAAATATCATTAGCATTTTCAAATGAGCGAAAATAACTTTTACCAAAAAAACTCCCATGTGAGTGCTTAGGTGGCAGCTGGCTTTCTTCAGTTCGCCCTCCGTCCCAGTTTTCAAATTTGGTCATATTCGCTGGCCTAGCTGTTTGTAAGGCACACCTTGCTATCTATTCTGCCTGAACGACCTATTTCAGACATCTGGATAGTTGGTGGAGATCTTCCATTTTTAATTGGTCGTACGATAGTTAGGCTAAACATCTGTGAAACAGGTTTGTTCCTGGTTCTCCCAGGAGCTGTCTTTATTGATTGCTACAGATCCAGATAAACTCCAAATCGTAATCGTGGCATATAAGATACGAATGTTTCTGGTGGCCGACTGGGTAGTTGTGACTCATTTGTTGGTTGATTAAGTTGATCAGATTCTGCTGTTATAACGAACAATTCTTTCCGATGATTTCAAACAATCGATCAAATTTCCGTGACAAATTTTTTTCACCCTCAGTTAATTACTGTGAGCGGTATTGAGTAAAAGGAAGTTATGCGTACTCGGGATAACAGGACACATTTTACCCTGCCGATGGAACTCGTCATAAGAACTCTATAATGTTCGACGTTGAGTCGGATTTAATTTAACTTGAAATTAACAGAATTATCTCCCAACAACTTACTAGAGCAGCTGAGCTCCCAGATTTGAATAATTCATAAGGAACTGGACTAACAGTGATTCCCTTGTCCGAAAATTTGAAATCACTGTTTTGTCGAGCGCGTACTGCTGCCTACTGAGGCACACCATCCGAAAGCATAGCAGAGGGCCGCCATACTAAATCGGACTCATATATTACCATAAGGTTGGCACAAAAGTAGTATTGATCAAACAGAATTCCAATGTCTCCAGTGGGTTGTATAAACTGTTCAGATTGTCTGCCCATGGTTATCCTTCGGTTGTATGCTTAAGGGCCGGTTTTCAGCACGCATGTTGCTCTACAACCTAGGTAAGTTTGCCTTCAAATGTGCCTCTTGCATATATTGTACGCACGAAGAAATTCCAGAATTTCTCTTGGTCAGTTATGAAGATGCAGTAAACTCTAGGCCTATGTTCTGAGCAGATTTTGAAACTCGACTTTCCTTCTCGCAATTCAAAAACTGGTCCATTTTCGTCTAGACATAACACACTACTCATGTGGTTGCTGAAAACTCTTCGACTTACTGTTCATTGTTCCTGAATCTTTTATGAACTTTTTGCTTTGGCTCAAGCTGTTCAACACTGATATACTGACTCTTTCGCAAAACGTGCGCCCTTTGTGGTTTACCTTGAACCTGATAGCGACCGCCATTTGTTCAGAAACGACACAATCGAACTGTGCTTCTTGGCACATAGTAAAGCCCGCACCTAAGTTGGCACGGTGTCGAAATATAGGTATTCCAGTTGAGTTCATTGATCAATTGACTGTTGATCTGTTTGCCAACGTTGAATGTTGGCCTGTACACGCTTCGACACCATTTTTCGGAAACATTAGTGCTCACCTAATGGCATTGGTTGAGCGTTGATGGCCAGTATAAAGAGCGAAAATTTACGTGATGGATCTGGAAATATTACCGGGTTTGATGCTGTAACAACCGATATTCTATTTCCTCGCCTGGTCTCCCCTCCTCCCCGACAGTGATCAGAGGAAATTGAATCCCACTTTCGGAGGAAAAACTACAGTACTTCCTGTGATCCAGGAACTGACTAATCCGCATTCAGGATTACTGTTAGCTATATTAGATGCGCAGTGCAGGACATGTCGAGAACCTGAAGTTGACCACTTTGTAGGTTTTTGCCGAGTCCATGGAACTTCCTTTCCCTGTCATGGGCAGAAGTTGCGAAAGTACGTCCTGTTTTTTACGGTATAAGACGCTGCTGACCTCACCTCAAAGAGAACCTGTGGTGTTGCACGCATCTGAAGTGGTGCTACGTTCACTGGATCCGTGATACACACTTAGCAAGCTGCTTAGTGTGTGTGCTTAAAGAATGAGTTTGTTGGCATCCCTGTTTCTGTTCCACACAAACGTGAAAGCCTACCGATTTTTAATTTTTCCGGTAGTAGAGAGACTGGTTGGGGTGACTTCAAAACTGTAACTGATTGTTGGTGTCGTATGATACATATTGACGATGATTACTAACAGGAACGAAGTAGTTGTCCGTTTTTCAGCAGAGATTTGATTTCCGTGCAGGAGGACATTTCAAAAGAAACATTCAGATTCTTTACCACCTGTAGACACTGAAATCCAACCATTTTTTAGATCTGGCGGTCAACCGCGGTGATCGAACATTTAAGGTATTAAATAAACTCTTCCACTGCCAAGCAACCACTCACACACACAGTGCACCATCTGGTAGACCTCATTCTTACTGAATACGACCATTATTCCATGCAAGATACCGGCAGTGTCGGACGTTTAGTTACAGTTGAACTGAAAACCTATCCAAAGATAGTTCGAATAAAACCGGAGCATTTTTTTGTCAGATTTGTCGTTCAAATTGAGTTGCACCCAACTAACGTTGACGATCCCACTAGGGGGTCTCTTGACAGCAAGACCACCTCCCGAAAAGTACAAACAGCGGCAAAATTTCGACATGACGTTCCCTCCTCCGTAAACGCTTCTTCCTCGAAATGGGCAGAAACTATTTCAACAACCTTTTGAAAATGAAAGTTTCATTTGCGGTTAGATGTTGGTCTCAAGATCCATGAAAATGTAAACTAAAATCAAGCGGATTACGTCACATCTGATGGCTAAGCAAAGTGGTCAACGGAGTTCACCTGGCGGAAGTTATCGAACTGAGAGGTTTTGAGTAGTATCGGTCAGACAGCTGTATTCAGTGTGAACACCATAGCGAGCAAACTGTTTTGTTCCTTCGAAAAAACCCTTATAGTTCGCGACCCACAGCCTGTAGAACCCAGAATTGTAGACCGAATGTACATCAGTCCAGGAAAAACACTAGTTGTTTCGTGGTTGAATGACAGAGAATGCAGTCATAAGTTTCTACCCTTAGAAATAAGCTCAATCTAAAGACACTGGCACGTTGTAGTGAAATTTTTCAATTGGCAACTAGGTAGTCGGACCCCGGATTCCAAGTTTCACACGCGTTTTGACAGTGGTTTGAAAGAGTTTGAAGGAGGTTGAAGAAACTATCGTGCATTCTGAGTGACGTGAAAATGATGACCTAATTTCCGAAGTGATCTTCAGGAAGCTTATGCGGTAAATCGCCAACCTGTCTAGTTTCATATGCTGCGTATTCAGTATATTTACGTGGTGGTCAATGAATATCATGCGGTTTTCTCATCAGAAGTACACTTTTCTTCAGGTGAGTGACTGTAACTCTCGCCTTGAAGGTTTGTACATATTTCGATGACCAGAATCATTTGGTTCCTAAAATCTCACCTCACATTTCTAATGGGCATTGAAAATCGTTTGTCCGAAAAGTGGTCGTTGAATGGGGATTTGTCAGCAGTGCCGCTCACTTGTCTTGGTCACCGGCGGTTCTCAGTCACCCACTACGGAAAGCTAATTGAATAGTTATTAAATTCTTGAGTAGTGCATTCTCAGTTTGGAAACCTTTGCTTTTCTCTTCATTGCAGATGTTGGGCCAGCTCGAGTAACCACGTCCACCAAAACATTCTACCAGTATTTGGACAGTGTGTATACCCAAGGTGGTGGTGACTGTCCCGAAATGACAATTACGGGCATTGAACTAGCCCTGGAAGCATCCAGACCAAATTCACTCATTTATGTTTTCACAGACAGCAGCGCAAAAGACTACAACAGGACGGACAATGTCCTCAGCCTAATCCAACAGAAGCAGAGTCAGGTAGGTATTTTGGAACTCCTTTGCTAGTCTACGAGAGTACAGTTTCGTTCATATACCGGTTAGGAGGTCGGCATGCACCAAACATGAAAGTACATGCGTTTTCTAGTTGGTTTTTCCGTTTAACGTCACATCTGACAAAAACTTACGACTTTTCGTCAAAATATCATCTAGTCAGCTCCCGAACATTCGGTCTTTTCAGTGGGTGCTCAAATGAGACATGTGGTGGACTTGAGGTTGACGTAAGGTTGAAGTTCGGGGAGGGGGGCGACTACCTGATGAACCTCAAAGTAGACGAAACAAGTGGAGGGCTGTCGAGGTTATTTTAACCAACTTTTTGAATAGTGCTAGATGAGGTCCATCTTCTCCTTCCTCATAAAATCCGGGTCATGATACCCACAAATCCTAGAGGTCAAAAGTACACCAATCATTCTGAAGAAGGTGACGCTGAGGAAAACCACTCGCCAGAAAAGCCAGCGGCCTTGCTGCACTTTGAGCTCTCCCCGGGGAGATCACTGTGGGCATTTATTTCAAGAGTTGTATCTTGTCTAAGTGTAGGCTCATCACACTTCTGATCGACTACTTGTAGTAGAATAGTTTTGTTCCCAGCTGCCGACAAGCTATTTGCATGATTGAATCTCCTCTGATAGTTGTGAGATTGACAGTGAAGGTGATTCCCAACTGAAATGAAACGAATGACAGTAGCCTCCGGCTTCTTCAGTATAGACTGACTGCAATTGTGGGATGAGGACTCTTGTAGAAACACCACTGACGAACATAGTGCTGCAGAATTTGAGTGAAGCACTTTCCGTCCTTAGGAAGTCTATGCTTGACGACCGTGACACTTTCATGCGTCCGAGTCAGCCAGACCGTCACAAAAAGACCTTTCCAGTAGTTAGCGGTAAATCTTCCGTGTGAATGCCAACCAGTGGGGAAATGACTGGATTTAGCTGTAACCATCACATTCCAAGCTGCCTTACTTTTACGAACTGACGACTTCGTATCTTCATTCGTGATAACATTCTAGTCAAAGTCCACAGTGTACAACTCTCAAAAGAGGAGACTCAGCTTGAATTTTCATCCGTCCTTCCACAGGTGGTTTTTGTTCTCACTGGTTTCTGTGACACAATGGATGAACCCGGCTTCGAAGCTTATCGCCAGATCGCTACCGTCAGTTCTGGTCAACTTTATATTATTGGAAAAGGTCAAGTTGATGAGGTAGGTACTTTTTATTCCCAGCGAATTTCATAATGGAACATGCACCAGAATAGAATGCCTTACAATCAGAAAGTCAAAACAGAGCGATACGCACCTGTTTGCTAGTTGCGCGCGTGGTCTTGAATTGTTCTTCCAAATGCATATTAGGAGTTTTTTAGTTTAAGCATTTGCTATTTTGTTCCTTTATCCACCCAGTTATCACGGGCTATTTCCGCACCCCTATCGCACACCAGTTCTTGCTTCAATCGCCAAGTACATGTGTATATCTCTCAGTGCATATAAAGTGCAGTGCTGGAACTGAACATCGTTACCGAAAAACATAAACACCTGCCGAAACAAGAGAATGTCAGTCTAACTAGCGTCTCACTCCTTTTGTTCAGAACAAGGGGCATCAGTTGCAGCGATATTCCATAGTCCATAAAAACGTATCATTAAAAGGGTAAGAAATGCAAAATACAACAAGGCGGTTATTTTATGCTATTCCACTCATGTGAACATTGCAATGATAACAAAATAGTGGTGGTTTTTCTTCCAATTTAGCTAAGCATATTAAGAACTTATCAAGCTTCAGACCCAGTCGATTCTAAGTTGAGATTTAACCTTGAAATCCCAACTTAAAATACCGCCAACATAATTCTCAACTCCATAGCACGACATTTAACTCAACATCTTCACAAATTGAGAACTGATTTACGCCCAAGTTGGCGGATCTCATAAACCGACTGTGTTCCTCACCGGTTTTTGAAAAACGCACTGCAAGAGATTAAAATAAATGTGGAAGTAAAACCAGACAAATTTTCTGGCACCGCGATTTCAAGCAGGACGGACTAACCTCCCTAACTCGCTTTTATCAACTTCACAGGATAATCGCGAATTATTTGTCGCTAATTGACTCAACAGCGTGGCAGTGATGGAAAAAGATATCACTCTAATTTGTTATTTCATGGTTTCATAGTACAGAATAACGTTGGCATCCTCAAACCTATTGGATGCCATGTTATGCTGTTACACGGTTTACGAGAGATTCGTAAATCTGTGTACTCATTCGCCTTATGGGTTCCCCTTATTCATTGCTAGGAATAGGGACCTACCCCTCGTTTCCCGTTAAACTCCAGGGAAACACTAATTTTACTGGTGAGCTCGAACATCTAGATGTCCTAAGCTAAGGCCCAAACTGCTCAGTAGCACGTTCTGTGCACCTACTTGGAAGGGACAGTATCTTCATTCTACCAGTTTCTGTCCAACGCAGTACAAGCGAACCTACTTGGAAGGGACAGTATCTTCATTTTACCAGTTTCTGTCCAACGCAGTACAAGCGTTGACTGGTACGTACGTTATCCCACAGAAACAGACCAATCAAAACCCCAGGAATACTGAATGAGAAGCTTTGGCTACTCAAAAGTGCACTACGGTCGAATAATTTTCCGCAACTTTTTGTTGGGGATACAAAACAAGTTGGCTCTACAGATAATCGCCCCACCAGAGCAGGTTTTTCTCGACAGACAAGAACGAATTTCCTCGATCCGAAAAGACATACATGACACTGCGACGAAAGCTTTATGTCGCACTACTCAAGTTATAATCACACATCAGGTCGATCGAAACAAAAATGCGTTGCAGCACGAAGTGATGGTTCATTTCGGTGTTAGTTGGTTTCTTTTTCAGTGTCGTCCTTCTATTTTGTGGTCATTCGAGCATACCATCTCTTGTCTATAGAGTTTGAACCGTAGTTTTCACAGCGGATTTCGACATCCTGTGATATATATTGTGGTTAACAGCAATGTGGAACGATGACCGGTCCGATCAAAATTGGCACGTTTAATAGTGATCAGAAAGAATGAGTCTAAAAAATCCACTGTGAAGTCTGTAACAAGACACTAATACAGGAAACCATGGCTGGCAGACTGCCCTTACTGTGTTGCGCGGACTTATCACACCCCAAGCTTATAGGTGTTCCAAGCGCCTGTCAACACGACGCTTTTTTTAGTTACCGGAGTGTTTGTCTTTCTGAACTTTTGTCCATGTGTTTCCAGTGCTATCTCAAGTTGAATTTGCACGCAATCAGTTATATTTTTGTACCGTATTAAGTCCTACCAGTGCAATGACCGCCTTAACGCTCCGGGCATTTCGGAGTCCTGCGTTTTCAGTGGTCTAGGGGAGCGATGCCCCAGCGGTTAGTATGCAAACTTACCAGCCGTGGTTCGGACCCGGCATCTGAATCTCGACTTCTGCTGGCTAGGCTTGGGCAACCCGGCAGTATCCCAGCCTTCTTGCTCCCTTCGGTTGGCATGGCAGCCAGGAGCCGAAAGGGTGTTACAACTGAACGATTTAATTTTCAACTTTTCGCAATGTGAGGTTTTGAGGCAAATATTGTTCAGCAGAAGCTAAAAAGTTTACCCGTTGACCCGTTGACGTCATCCGTCCAACACCACATTCGCCAACCGGTAGAGACACGAATATGGAAGTTCAGTTCAACCGATATGACGGTGCCGTAAGTAACATATTTATACCCGGGGCCTTTCACATGCACAGCGAAAGCTATACCACTAAGCTACATCCCATCCCCGTCGCCAGTGTTATATTCTATTTGCTAATGTATCAGTCAGACACGTTAGGTCACCGGAATGGAGAAGACAAACAACTTCGGGGAAGTTATACTGCAAACAAGTGGGTTGTTCAGTGACATGGAAGTCAACTGAACCAGAATATAAAAAGAGCTAACAGTCCAATAGGATGTCAATGAGAGGCTGAAATGTAGAAACAAGGTTTCAGTATACAAAACAGATCGTTAGTAAAGTGGATTTGTTTGTTCGGAGGTAATCCCCCTAACAGGGTGGGAGACCTATTCCGTCTAATAACGGTCTCATAGGGACATCTATTTTGTGGATTTCTGATAGGACCAAAGTTGTGGTTGGATTGCAGTTTTTGGGTACAATCAATACCATTTAGTTTGCCCTAGGTGGTTTCTCACGGATCGCAAATACCCGCCAACATCAACTTCACTCTTATTTAGTATAGACGCGCTATTCCCACCATCGATCTGCCGGTAAGGTCCTCCAGCTAAATATCGCCTGCTTCCTCTCCCGTAAACAACCACTCTTATTCATTATAACCCTTACCCTTATCCGCTCACCCTCCCGCTCACCATCTTACCCACCTGTTTTAGCATATTTAGCACCCTTACCTCTGCTGGTGCACTATTTGGAGCTCCTGGCTGCTGTAACCTGTGGCACCCGTAGCTTCTCCGCTTCTATTGATGGAAGTTTCTGAGAAGCGGATTTGACACTGGGACTTATTTCCTCTGCACACCGCGAAATTTAAGTTCTTCTTTGACAAAAAGCGCTCTTCCGCATTTGGTGGTCTGTTTGATAAATCTACCCTGACCAGCAGACAGTTCGCAGTTTTCTATGCGCTTAGTGGAAAACTGTGTCGTGGGGGTGTAACTGTTTGCTATTTTTGTAATGTCCTTCATTCCTGTCGCTTTGATGTTGAGTACCTTTTAAGAGAGCGCGCCCTCCGTTTACTTTGGTTCGGCCGACGTGCATGATGACAGATATTAGGTGGATCTTCTGTTCGGGGGCGCTGAAAAAGCCATTCGGACAGATGTGAAAGAGAATATAAAGCAGCGGCAGATGTAGCCGTAAATATCTAAAAGCAATCAGTTAAATGGTGGTCTAGTCATACTTCGCATCATTTGTACAAGCAAACAAAAGTAACTCAAAATGAAACGTCCACCCATATTAAAGACGCAGACTGATTTCTCCTGCATGCGAATGAAATCCTGCCGACAGGAAAAGGTGTAGCCGTATTTGTACTGTTTCCACATTAGATTAGACACGATTTTTGTCCGGCAGGAGATTGTTGATCAAGACTCACTAAGCTGAAACGATATCCATGCCTTCGGTCATTCAGAATCATTGAAAACGGGCCGAGGACGAGTAACGCCTGAAGACGAACAGGCATTTGTTGCTGCGATTTAATTGTGACTAGATGATGTTTTGTTTGTCTCAGAGAACAGCAAAGCATGTTGAAATAAGATGGGGATAACGGATCGCCAAAACGCAAAATACAGACGACTTGAAGTGTTACCATTGAATACCTAGTCTGTCGTGATCACGAGGTGAATCCAGCTTGTTTAATTTAGTTCTGAGACTGTCCAGCTTTGGTATATAATCAGGCTTCGCTGACATGTTGGTCAAGCCTGGCATCTGATTGGTAAACGTTTCATCGCCATTCCAGTATGCGTCCTTATTGCGCATTTGGATGGCTTTGCTGGGTAACCCCTTAACATTGCATTGTTGAAGCCAATGCCTAGCCAAAACTTTACAGCGCCTTTTAGATCTTGGCAAGTAAAACTTGGCTACGTTCAGCGTTAAAGCTCACGTAAGTCGCTAAACAAACAAGAATACGTCCGTAAATTTACACAGTTGTATGATAGATGTTCGCCCATCAAAACAGTAATAATTCCTAGTTCGTTTTTTCACTAGTACCATGAATATACAATCTAATCGCACTGAAAATATCACAACTGGATCAGTCCACAGCACAACTTCTCTAAGATTCCTCTCATACGGTGCTAGGATTCGTCCACTGACTCTCAGACTAGGCTTTCGGGTTTTTCGTCTAAAGTACAAAGTTTCGTTATAGCTACTGATTCTTTTCTGTTCATGTAGTTTATGCAAGTAGTGGAGGCCGCAGTCGAGGCTAGGAAAGTGCACATCCTACAACAGGATACGTACGCAGAACAAGCCAAGATCTACAGTTTTCCCGTCGACTCACACCTGTCGCAGCTTACCGTTCAGGTGGCCAATCACAAGAGAGGACAAGCAATTGATGTGCGCATTCGAAACCCGCAGAGTAAGTCGCGTATACTTTTGTACACTTGCCTTCCAGTTGGTTTATGTATTGGATGTTTGACCCAATTGGCGTATTCGCAGAGTTTGGGAAATCAATATCGTATCGATTTTCGAGCCTTCCGGTTTTGGTTTTGAAAGGTTCCGCTTAGTTGTTGGTGGTTGGCTATTTTGTAATCTCGCTAGATGCATAAGTCCCTCCATCCGAATGTTTAAAGATGTTGAAAAATCCAAATCCCTCAGAAATGCACTACCTAGACTAAATTTCGAACATGCAACCTTCCTGTCACGAGCGGCTGACCAGTAGTATGATTAGCTTCCACTAGTAGTTGTTTCTTCTGTGGACTTATTGGAAAGCACACTGAAAAAAGAAACTAGTAAACTCTCACCCGAAGTCATTGAACGGTGACATCTAAGTGTAGGGCAGTGAAGACTAGCCAGGACTAAAGGCTACACCACTCGCTGCGCGTGTGGCTACGTTCGTTTGATTGGTTAGCGGTACATGTTCCCCAAATTGTCGCCAGCTCTTTGTCGCACACATCACTTCCCGTCAGAGTTCATTTAATGCAGATGAGCTGGACACCACCCCTTTTGTTCTGCGCTACTGACAACTAAGAGACTACGGCGTGTAGTCATTAGTTGTTGACCAGGTGGAAGTCGCCGAACTTGATAAATGGCCTACAAGTGTTTCATCACCATTTGATGAGACGTCATCAGTGCACATTTGTGGGGGCACTGATGATACCGATGATGAATGCCGACGAGACCTGCGTAAGCCAAATTTAGCGAATAGGCCAACAGCTTACCGATCAGAACCAATGAACACATCCGTGCTGTCAATAAATCAGTCTACAGCGGTTAGGGCAATAAAGCCAGTCAGTCGATTTCAAGATACCCAAAGTTGACGACTGGCGACTTGGAATGCCTAGATAACTTGCTTCATAGCTCTTTTTATCCGGTGGCTCATGTTATCAACGTCCATTTTGCTCATTTTCAATCCAGATATTATACAACAATTGGTTATTTGTTAACGTTTGAAGTCATAAGTTTTCTGGTGACCTTGTGTCTAATTTTCAACCTGGGATGCATCACCCCACTGCGGGTTCGATCTCTCCAAACTGCGCAAGGTTCGTTATCAAGGAATATCAAAAAGGAATGTTGTCTATTTCGAAGATTTTTTTAACGATTTTCGACTTGATGAAGTAGTATTGCAGTAGTATTCCCGGGTTAGAAACAATTTTCGCGATGTCGTTTCACCCGGTGGATACGTCTTTAGTCGTGGTGTGTTCATAACCGATTAGTCTAGCAGGAAGTAGGCAGGTTGAAAAGATACAACTGAAATATTTGGGCAGCATACTGCCAACTTCCTTCTTTATTCTGAGCGGTTTCAACTGAATGCGAATTTCACTCTACGTTAGTTGTCCAAGATAGCTGGAATTGCCGCAGTTACTTTGTAAGTCCCAACCATAGCCTACGTTTAACGGATTCATGTGCACATTGTGATCAATCGGTCGTTCTCACAGCGAGCGTTTCCATCGCGCATATCACTCAAAGATGGGCGCGCCCTCTTCCAGCGACTTGGCTAAGCCCTCGTCCACGGTAATTTGTTGTTTTTCCTCAACTGTTCCCACAGAGTTGCCATTTTCATTCTCACACGAAAACGAACAACCCATCCGTTTTCTACGTGTAAAATCGAAACCGTGGAAGACTATCTTCACGACTGAAATGGAGATTGTAAAAATGATGTAGCTGTTCACGTCCTTCAGTACCAGTTCAGCAAGATATTTGTCGGCAAAATTCAAGGGAGTGTATCAATCCTCAGGTCGTTGTATTGCCCGACGCTATCGATTTCTGTCTTCGGCTTGTCCTACCACCCCACCTATCATACAACTTGGGCTGCAGGAAACAATAGACCATTCGTCGTCTGTTGCTCGAGCACGAAATTTATAACTTTGTGTGTTGCCGACTGGCATGCTATTTGTACATCTCGTAATTTAGTGCGCCGTCCTGGGTGACATTCCCAGCGAATAGAGGAATGCTCGGCGCAAAGGAATGTTGTTTTTACGTACCTTGCTATTTGACTTCCTCCCTATTCTCAGAATTCTCCTCTCAAGGCAGCGGTCATCTTTTCACAAAGCGATATATTGCCAGCAGATGTACGAGTTGGGCTTCTGTCTGTTATGCTATGCCAAATCGATTACGTTGACTGCTTTTTTCCCCTAGCAGTTGGTGTGAAACGTTTACGATTTAACGAAATAGTTTAGTGTTGCATAACCGAAAGGGGGTTCTCCTGCCTTGTGTGTTCAAGAACGGAAGAACTATAGCATCCGTGGTCAGATCGTTCGTAGTCGTGGTGCGTCAGTGACACTGAACAAAAGTGCCGCCCGTCGATCGAATGACATTTGTGAACGAGGTTCAAAGGTTCATGAAGAATGCTTGAATGAGCACCTTTTCCACGCACTCCACTATAAGTGACTAGAAAATAAAGGACCACCTTACAACAAGCTTTTGAACGACCGGGTTTTGATGTCCTTATCGATTGTTTTTTGCCGAGTAAACTCCCTTGTTGGTCACCAAGATATCAGCTCTGGATACCCTCGTGACTGACAGTTTCTAGCTGATCTAACTAATGTAAAATGCCGAATGGCTCGAATAATTCGTGAAGCACACCCTGTAAGAGCATCATTCCCATGTCTGGCCGCTCATAGCTGCGGACATTTTCGTCCAATTTCACTCACCCACTTCAGTCCAAACCTTTACAGAGCCACTGCTCCCCCATACGGGTCTAGCACACGTCGTAGATCCTTTGGCACACGACCTACCTGTGCTCGCCCTAGTAGTGGCGAATTTCACTTGTAAGCATGAGTGTGATTAGCATTTCGGATGTCTTGGTTCATTACATTTTTCCACAACAGATTGATCGCCTGAATAGTTTGTCTTCCAGCCCGAGATCAAAGCCTCTGTGTGAAGGCTTGCATTCGACCCACATACGAAACCTGCTCCAACGAAGTGCTCTTTTGGGCTTCCTGTTCTTTCACACGTCTGGAAGACCTACAGTGCAGAAGTGAGCACAGTAGCCTTAGTGTGTTAGTCAAGTGCTGCGGGTGTGTGGGCTGGATCTCCGGTCGTCTGCCGCAGCCACCGGTTCATGTCCGAGATCAAGAGCAAATCGATGTCCTGTCAGCGTGTCGAAATTAAGCAAAACATGGCGAAATACACTCATTTGCAAACAAATTCGGTTTTACGAAAGACTCACCTGGAACCCAGCTGAAGCTCTCGTTTGTGATGTATCCAGACAACTGAATGTGTTGCACCAAGCCGCCTCATGTTCCAGTTGCTTCGATATTGCAGATATCGCGATGCATGTATAGACGTAATTCACTACTCATAAGGTTGCTGAAAATCCTTCGACAGCCCATGACCGGCTTCGCCCTTTTTGGGGCTCACCAGGGGCTCATAATCAGCAAAACTTACTGACACTGGTCAGGGCAACGGTGAGCTAGGCCGCAAATGTTTTATTCAGACGCACAAACTATCGGGAGTGTGTTCCAACTCCCTTCGAATTGGACGTTTGTCCCTGGTTAGCGATATCCACCCAATAGAGCTCGTTCACTGACTGATTATGGCATCTTGCCACACACGTCATCTCGCTACCATCATGGTGAACAGCAATATCCCCACAGTAACTACTGGCGCTCAACTGCCTCCCAATGATGGACTAGTAGAGAGCTGGAACGGAGAGGTTTGGAAAAAACCGTGTATGCGTACACTGGACTTCCAAAAACAGATTGTCCTTACTTGGGAGAAACAACGAAGTAAACGCATGCGAGTATCATATTGGAGTGAAACGCAATCGGTGGGATTACTCCACCCAACAGGAGGCTAGTATACAACCACAGACAAAATTTACCCGCGTAGTCAAACCAGGACTAACAGAATGTTCTCACTGGAGCCAGTTACGCAACATGACCTGAAGGATTTCGAACAACGTGCAACCCCACTCAGTTCAGTCGTCTTCAGGCTACAGCCCGTACTCCACAAACTTCTCACCGACAAAAGTTTGAGGTGGAAATTAGTACTTCCTTTGGTTGTCGCTGGGTGCACCAAGTAAATGTCGAAGAGTTTTCAGCAACCTTGTGAGTAGTTTCCTTTATGAAATTATCCTGCGATATCTCGAATATCGTACCAACTGAAACGTGAGGCGGTCTGTGCAGCACATTCAGTTGAAGGACATCATAAACGAGAAATTCAGTTGAGTCTCCCGTGAAAACCAAACTGATTTGCAAATGAGTGTATTCGTCGCAATCAGTGCAACTTGGGTTCAAGTAGAACATAAGGTTGACGGAAACTCGAGGACTGCGCCTACCTGGTGAGCCCCAAGAAGGGCGAAACCGGTCGTGGGCTGTCGAAGAGTTTTCAGCAACCTTGTGAGTAGTTTCCTTTATGATAAATTTCCAACCGCTTTACTCGCAGTTCTATTGGTTCCAATGCACTACAAAGTGTTCACTTGCGCACCTTTTCATTGCAAGTACACAGCAGTCAGCTACCGCCCACTACGCTT
This sequence comes from Clonorchis sinensis, assembly GCA_003604175.2. Lineage (NCBI taxonomy): Eukaryota > Metazoa > Platyhelminthes > Trematoda > Opisthorchiida > Opisthorchiidae > Clonorchis > Clonorchis sinensis. The sequence goes on along the minus strand of CM030373.1, from coordinate 20,847,988 downwards.
CGAAGGCAACTCTGATAGAGTGTTTGAAGACACTTAAGTTCTTCTTAAACACAAGCCACCAGTAGTAATGCCGTTTGATGGGGCAGAAGATTGTGGAAGTTTATACATGGAATGGGATGCACACAACTAGAAAACCTGTTGGCACCATAGAAGAGAGCAGCAGAAACTACACATTGACCCCAAGAAGCAACCATGGGTCGAAAGATTGACAGACCAGATATTTGTACAGGTTAATACAAGATATATACTTTCTATTCAGTCAACCGAACCGAGAAATAGCTGGTTATCTTTGAAAACTAAATCAGCATGGTCCCAGGTCCGGTTCACTGGTCCTCAGTAGTCTTATATCCCAAATTCACCGTGAGTTATTGTTCCGTAAAAATTCCAAACATTTTTCATCTGATACGGAAAGACTTGGACTTACACTTGTCAAGTAGGCGGCCGACTTTGCAAAGATTTTAGTTGTGTTCTTGTGTGCACATCCCACTTATTGCGTATCACTCTTTGCTTCGAGCTCCTGTCCGCATGCGTGAATTGACACCTGCGTGCCATACAAATGTGGCGGTCATCTTTTTGTGAATGGATCTGCAGGCAGCCAGCACTGAACTCAGGTGACACTGCGAGGAGCTAAAAACGTATAGCTAAACTCGTGTTCCCGATGTTCATAATGAAAAAGTCTGTCAACGAAAACCATCATTAATCAGCTACAAGGGATACTCTATAATTTAAACCAATACTAATTGTTCCATACTGGAAACACCAAACAACATTCGGCTGGGGTGTAGACCTGGTTTTCTGCAAAAATTTCACCAGCCCAAGAAGTCCCCATAACTTAAGCTAAGTAAATTTTGCATCAAACAATCCCTGTTATAATTCACAAAATTTCACATTCAAACCTTGCCATGCGATAACAAAACCCTTATAAATGTCTAACGATAACCCAGCAGACCACTGTTTATTTTCGGACGTGAATATTTTACACCCCAAAAAGCACTGAACAGATTCCCCGACTGAACAAGCCATGGCAGATTTCTGTAGAATGCATCGGAACAACTAACTTGGTGAAGAATGCTAATTTCCCTATGATTATCGTTAAGCTAAATATATGAGCTAATTACAAGGCGGCGGAAGAGCCTACTGATAGACGGGGGAGTTCAGTGAGGTCGACGGGTTTACTCAATTAAAGGAACTGGATCGCTCTGTAAGTGGATGGTGCTGCTGACCAACACAGATTCAGATGTCGTGACCGCAGAGTTCAGGGCAGCGTGACCGAATCTTAAACAGACTCAGTGATGGACAAAGTTTCGAATCTCACACTTGGCGACCGTTTCCTTAGATTCCCGATGGATTACATAGAAACGCTTTTCTTGTTTGGGCACAATATGCTTAGATAGCGCCTGAGCTAAATACTTCGTCACAGTCCAGAGATATGGGTCAAAGTCCATTTATTCTATTTACAACCCAGAGACGATACTTGAAGTGTATATATAGATGAGTACATGCAAAAGTTGGTTCCGGCAGTTCGTGGTCCATTTTGAGCCTAATGGTGAGGCTTGCATTGACACCCAAATATGGAATCCTTAGCCCTCTTGCGTGCAACATTAGGATAATTTACAGATCAATTCGTTGGGTATTTATCCTGAAAAAAAACCCCAAAGCCCGTGCTCTGCTCTTTAGGCTGTTTATTGTTATCAAGAAACGTTGCGGATTTTCAAATGATTACCAAAACCACACGAGATTGTCAACTTGTGACAAGGTCCAAGAACTCAATGGACCACTTGGTCGTTTGAGTGCCAACAGGGACATTCGGTCTGTAGGACAAAGTTAGTGGGGATTCTCCTAAAGGACACTACTCATAAAGTTGCTGAAAACTCTTCGACAGGACATTCAGTTAAGGAATATCATAAACCAGGGATTCAGTCGAGTCTCCCATGAAAACCAAATTAGTGGGGATTCTTCCACCCCGAATCAGAATACCCCACGAAAATATCTTGACCTTGGCAGAAGATGGAAATGCTCCAAAGCGTACTTAGTGTCAAATCTGTGTAAGAACCAATATAAATCAAGGAACGCGTTGATTTGGAACAAGTGTACCCTTTAGGCCGTTTGGTGCAAACAGCTGATGGGATGTATTTCTAGGTTTTTTTCTCGTTAACTCTGTACGGAAACCGACTGAATTCAACTCAACAAACTTTTCCCTTCTCTAGGAAAACTCATTGGTCCAGAAGATGGTTTGAAACGTTTAATGAAGGCAGTATCTTCGGTTTTTGTTGGCTCTTTGGATCGGCCAACACCAGGGGAGTGGACCTTGGAGGTCATCACCAAACCGGATGAATCTGCTGGTAAGGCAGCTTCAACTGGAGAAGCGGACCTTGAGGAAGAAGAACAGTGGTTCTCGGTGCGCGTTTCCGGCATCAGCGATGTGGATTTCTTACAAGGCTTCAGCACTACACCAAAGGAGTACAACCAAGCAGGGTCGCAACAGCCTATCGCGGGTAAGCTTGAGCCACCACTGGTTTGTCTTCTGCAGAATGTATCAAGTGCCTGGACGTGAGATATTACTCATAAGGTCGCTGATAACTCCAACAACTCACGACTGATTTAACTAATCTTAGGGCACCTCATATGGGCGCAGTTTCCTAGTCTCCGTCAACCTTATGTTCAACTCGAACGGAAATTGGACAGCTCCCGACAGGTAGTCTCATTTGCACACGAATTTGATTTTGACATTCGAAATATCATAAGGGGAGATTCAACTGGATTCACCTGAGTCTACTTTCAAAGCCAAATTCGTGTACAGCTAAGAGTATTTGTCGAATTCTACATCAAGTGCCATTTCGATCCCGTCATCCTCGTCACCGATTCGATCGCTGACATCCCTGCTTTTGAAGGGAATCATTCTCTCAACATCTAGTATTTAGTGATGCTTAGGTCATTTCAGATCATGCAGCTCTTCTACCTCTCCCATCCCCACTCCACTTATTGTGTAGTCAGAATGCCCATGTTCAGCGTGTTCACTCAGCTGAAACGTGTTCACACGGAAAAACACGTCATTGTCAATTCTTCAAAACAATGTCCGTACGATGATCACCAGCTTCACAGTATGAGGATTGACGTTTTCTTTAGGATGAGATCTCAGTTTTTGCCCAGTTGGCCTCTCGTCACTTCAAAATATGGGTGGTCAACTCCCATAATAAATGGGCATTCCACATTTTTCATCTATGGATACATACATAAACAGGAGCTTCTTTGAACTTTCAGAATTTACTTTGTAATCTATACGTGGTCGGATGTAAGATTGGAATAGAAGCCATCATGGTATTTCAGGTTATTGTTGAATATTCGTAAGCGTTCCGCGGTTTTGAAAGACCACCATGCTAACTTACCTAGAAAGCACCCAAACGGGCTTCCTCTGGCCAGGGTTAGTTTCCCAGGGATAGAAAGTTTTTCTAAGTAACTATTAACCCTATTCAGTCTATAGCTCAACAACTAGAGACCATTCAAACCCCGAAATTTATCTTCCCACCAGACTTGTATATACCCTTGCATCCCGCTGACCACGAAAGCGGTAAGACGTATGTATGTGACAGGATTACATGTTCGTATAGTTTTCCTGATCATCAAAACCAATCTCTCTCTGTTCATGACCACAGGTGTAAAGAACTTTGTCATGGTTAACATGACTGGCCGATTCCAACCCGGACGTCTGGACCACCTGGACATGCGTGCACCCAACGGGACATCTTTGGTTCGGTTGCCTATGAAACAAACTGGAACAAGTCATGTCTTTGTCAGTCAGCATGCAATGGATCCGCTCTCGGAACACGCTTACTTGCAGGTAAGTGTGCGCATGACATGATCCACGCTGTAACTCCGGCGACGTATCGAGGTTTTTCACCGGCTACCGCAACAGAATTCTGTGTTCAAAAGATTACTTACAAACTCTATTATCCACATCGAGTTGTTGAATCAAACAGGCACATTTACTTATTGATTGTGCCTTTGGGCACATAAAAGTTAGTGCATTTGTCTTCACTAGAATTACCACCCAAGAGGTATTCATCAAGTGGAATTTAGATTCGGTTGTTTGGATTTAATGTGAAGACGACGTCATTACTGCCTTCGGATTAAAAACATTATATCGCCGAGCTTATATACTCGTACAGTAGATATTGTAAATTACAATGGATAACCGCCAACACCGACTAGACTTTTACATTAGGAGGAGCTCCAGTTATTGGACAGCCACCCAGTCGTTGGCTACTACACCTGGCGAACTACATATGAGGTGATTGTAATCCTAGACCACCAGGTTGATTCATAAACGAGCTATACAGTTAGATTTTCTCCCCATATAACTCATTCGAACAAAAGATCAGCTGCGCAGCCTTCAAGAAATTAGAAACTTTGTCAGGATGTATATTTACCCTGGAAAGTCTCCGGCATTTTTAAACTAGACTGATCAACGGTTTGTTCAATGCAAACGCCTTCAAGGAATCCGAGCAACAGTGGATGATCAGGTGTGTATTCCATCGATTTTTCCAATGGAAACTTTGAAAGTGGCATGGTTGTCCATATGATAACGGCGGTCGTTCTTTTTCCCAATAAAAGGAAGTAAAAAAAAGTACTGTCAACTAGGTTCCGCGGAAAATTGTCAGTTCTCATTGCAACAAGAGATTAGAAGAGTGTAATGAGAGTGCGGTTATCTTACGGTCCAGCAAGTGGGGATGGGGAATGTATGTATATAAAGATAGGCTGTTGACGTTTGTTAAGCTGAAGAGGGACTAACGCACGAAAAATATTGTCTAGGACACAGAATAAGACGTCGTTGTCGATGCACCCATCCATCATAGGAAAGATCACCAGGTCTAATTCCACTTTCCCACAACTGGCACATCCAAAGTCGTAACGCCCTATGATGCACCTATCCATCATAGGAAAGATCACCAGGTGTAATTCCACTTTCCCATAACTGGCACATCCAAAGTCGTAACGCCCTAGGAATGTTGATAGAATCCATTTCAATAAACAGTCGATTCGTCTCTTTGCATAACTAGTCACTTGGGAATTGTTCGAAAACTTTTTGCCGTTGGTCTGATTGGGGAAATTTGCTTGTTTCCTCTTGCTCCAAGCAGAACAGTGCTGACAGCAACGGGATCGGTCCAAACTCTTGATTATTTTGATTGGTTTGTGACTGTTAGCTTCCGCACGTGGAAAATTATAAAACACAGACCCCCACAGGGGTCCTGCGGGTACCTTTCAGAGTGCGCATCGTGAAAGTGAATCACTTCAAAGAGCGAAACCAGATATTGTAACAAGAGTTATTTTGGTTGGTCCCCTCCTGTACGCATGAATAGCTTCCATACCTTGAATGAGTGCAGGGAAATTAGGTATGAAAAACAGTGGAAGATCGCTCTGCTTTCCACATTATTGAGGGAGTTTTTTCTCTCAACTATGTCAAACCACACAATAGACTCCCATTCAAGGAACTGTTCGAAGGAAGGCGGTTGAATTGCCGCGGAAGTAGATTGTAGGTCGTCGCCTTCGTGCCCCTTTAGCGGATTACTATGACTTTAAAGTTGAGAGTCTTGGCTGTCTGAGGAAAGTTACAAATAGAGAATGAAAACATTCCAAGATTTTTATTGTTGACGTTCCCCTCCTAGTTTTTAGCTTAATTTTGAAAAATAACAGCGAGTCTTCCGTTCTAGAATAACCAAGAAAGATAGTCCTAATTCAGGGAAAAGAATTGCTTGATACCTACGAGTACCGATCATTTGGTACCACTCGATTTATTCAGTTCCTCCTCGTCGTGTCGTGCAAAAATAGTTTAATGTTCCACACGTTCTCGTAGCTCTGTGCATATTCAGGCATCCTCAAGTCGCAATTCATCACGTCCAAGATATCAAAACCCTGTGTAACTCTGCTACGGACTTAGGTTGCCCTAGATGAAACACCGGTCATCGGGAACAACAACTCTTTTGGGTAACAACACTCAAGCTATCTTTCATGATCACGTGTTCGCTGGAACCTGCTTAACCCTAGAACTACAGCTCATCTTGATGTTTCCAAATATGAAGTTGAGTTCTAGGCTGTCCATATGCTAATAACTTGGTTCCTCTTATCAGCAAGACTACGCCGATTGGGACCCAAAGTTTGCAGGTAATGTGGTCGGCCATTTATGCATTTGTTCTGGTGCAATTATTAGCGCAATTTGGTTGTCTGTATTATTGAGTGAATGTGGAAGAAGCATCTACACATGCCGTAATGGTTGGCTGTTAATCAGGTGACAGTTCAATTATTCGTCGAGCTTGCTAACTGGCTTGTAAATTTCATTCCACTATACGAGGAAACAGATGTGTGGGTACTTCATCAGCTTCTACTTTTGTTTATATGATTTCTAGAGAGTAGCTGATATTCCCAACCTGATTGGTTCCTCAAAATTTCACTTCCGTATGTCTTGTTTGACCGAGTTAGATTCTCACATGCGTTATGGTCCAGCTTGCTTGCAGTTGATTGGCTGGCTGGATACCTTAATTTCAGTAGCTCTGTTTCCACGTTCCGATTGGCCCGTCTGCGTTTGTCTCACGTTTAGATCCGTCTTCGTCCAGCTGACCGATCACTTAAACGTTTTCAGTCTTCGGGAGTTTCATTCTCTTAATCAAATTTGTCTACTGGAAAATTGTGCAGGGAATACCCATCCAATTCGCGTTGACGACGTCTCCTCTTATTGTCCTATTCGGTGAACAGAAAAAAGACCACCTGGTCAGTAGCCGATTAACGCACACGAACCACTAATATTTCGAAACCACCGGCAGTACAACGGCGTCAGTTCGCGTAGCCTAGCGCGACCCAACGACCAGCACAGTCTGCAGTGGATAAGTGAATTCGACGGCAACCGCCTTGAGTGATAACGCACATATACGACGATTTGTTATAAACATTCAAACTCAAGTCCTTCGGGTCACATTACTCAAATTTCTGTCCATGATCTTTACTGATCTACACACTGTTCAGCAGTGTGTTGCGGCACAACTCACTACAGTCAATGCCAAATCAGCGTAATCCTAGAAAGTTCTGGGTTTACTGGACAGTAAATGCAGCCAGCAAATTCAATTACACTTGAATAAGGCGACCAATAACGAGACCAGAACAGAGCTTGACTGCATCTTTTATTTTTCAGGTTTTCGTGAAATAGCCTTTGTTTGTTTGGACGTTTCGCCTCCATGCGGAATCGCGGGTTAATCGCAAACCAATCACCTCGATAATCATGGAGAAGCTCTTTGACATTTCAGTTTACTTGCAAAATTGTTGCAACTAAAAAGTTAAGGGTCACTCTTCGTAACGAGCAACAGCCAAGTTCAAACAACACTATACAGATAATGCACCACTCATAAGGTTGCTGAAAATTCTTCGACAGCCCACGACCGGTTTCGCCCTTCTTGAGGCTCATCAGGTGGGCGCAGTCCCCGAGTTTCCGTCAACCTTATGTTCTACTTGAACCCAAATTGGACTGTTTTTCGAGAAGTACACTAATTTGCAAATCAATTTGGTTTTGCGGGAGACTCACCTGGAACCCAGCTGAATCTCCCGTTTTTGATGTTTCCAGGCAACTGAATGTGCTGCACCAAGCCGCCTCATGTTCCAGTTGCTACGATATTCGAGATATCGCGATACATGTATATTCGTAATGCACTACTCATAAGGTTGCTGATTCAGCTGGGTTCGAGGTGAGTCTCTCACAAAACCAAATTGATTTGCAAATTAGTGTATTTCTCGAAAAACACTATATAGACGTTTTCAAAATAGCATATATTTTTTGGCTTAACGACTATCATTGCAAATTTTCTTCGCCTCTAGGTCTCCGGTCGTGACGGTCAAGGATTTCCGTTCCAACGCTATTCCAAGGTAGCTCTTTCGGGTCGAAAACCGCGCCCTATCGTCATCACATGCCCACCCAAGATTGAGCTGCAGCGTGGTGCGACCACTGAGCTTGCCTGTACGGTAAACAGTGAGGTCCCGTACACTATTAAGTGGTACAAAGATGGAAGACATTTGGCCGGACATGCTGATGAGAATAAAATCTACAAGTAAGACAAGCCTCCGTATAGTTGGATGAGAGAGAAATAAAAACGAGACACATTTGTTCTAACCATTGTGCATGAGCTTTGGTCAACTTGTTTTTACCAATTCTGTTGTCATCAATGGTGCAGAGGTCGTTTGCTGAGCCAATCCCCAAACAGTACCTGAAGGTGGCACATAAATTCGTATACCCATAAGATTTGGTATATTATTATACTAGAAATATGTGGTCTAGGTCCGTTGAACCGTAGAAACTCACGGCTAATAAAGTCGTGCCTCATCAATCCGCATGCGGAGTAGACGAACTAAGTAAACAAGGAATAAGGCGACAAACAAGTTCAGTACATGGTATTTACCCAGAATGCAGACCAGGAACAGACCCATGTACTTGTAGACAGAAATCTAAAGTCGAACAGTTATATCCTCCATTCACCCCCACGGTTGTTCACAGGTTTGGTGTTAGTTCTTCCGTCCAATGTCTATTTAGCTCATCTTCACCTTAATTTGACTTGATGGGTGTGTGGGTCACTCCGGACACATCCTTTATTCATGGCTTCCTGATATCTTTTAACCTTTGTCCAGCCAACCGGGTAGCGTGTTGTACACCATCACCGATGCCAACGAAGATTCTCATGGAATTTATGCAGCCGAGGTCCATCCAACCATCACTGAAGGAGATCCGAAAATTGACGGTGAATTCAAAGATGAAGTGGCTGTCGTGATTCTGCGTAAGTCATTGCCGGTAGTTTGATCCCATTCTGGCATCCATTTGTACAGCATGAAATGGTTTAAAACAGTCCTCTTACATTCCAGCCGTATCTGAACAGTTTCTTATGTGTATATACGTAATGCACTACTCATAAGGTTGCTGAAAATTCCTCGACAGACCACGACCGGTTTTGCTCTTCTTGGGGCTCATCAGGTAGGCTCAGTCCCCTAGTTTCCCTCAACCTTATGTTTTACTTGAAACTAAATTGCACGAAATTAGCGAAATACACTCATTTGCAAACAAGTTTGGTTTTGTGAGAGACTCACCTGGAACCCAGCTGAATCTCTCGTCTGTGATGTTTCCAGGCAACTGAAGGTGATGCACCAGGCCGCCTCATGTTTCAGTTGCTACGATATTCAGGATATCGCGATACATGTATATTCGTAATGCACTACTCATAAGGTTGCTGAAAATTCTCCGAAGTCCCACGACCGGTTTCGCCTTTCTTCCTTTCTTTCCTTGTGTGATTTACGTTCTAATTATTCGCTCATGAGTTCACACCCTGAGGTCTCAATAATTGTGAAAGTTCACATTTGATTGCCATCTTCCAGTTTGTTCTTATAAATGGATGGTGTAAAGGGCGAACGGTATCTTCGAGTGACGCGTAATACCAGAACCTCCGGGAAGGCAAAACAAAGTCGGAGCTGGGTTTCTATACGGTACTATTAATATAAGACAAATTCACAAATTATACAAACCTCGACAGTAGATACTCGTCCAAGACAAATGGTCCACTTGGACTACAAAGGTACAAACCAAAGGAGCAAACAGGCTCCCACGTGGGACAGTCACACGTGCACAAAGTCGGTCACAAATGGCCGGATGACCTCGAGGCCGAAATGGGTGAAGTGGTAAGGACAAACAAACGCTAGTTCATATACACGCACTAAACACAAAAGTGGGGCGGGGGTTACAAATGGGGACAGAATAAACGTGGGGAATTTCAAGTATCAACGTGATGGACGATACAGATGGTCTGTAAGCTGAACAACGGGCGCTTCTAACGTTCCTGCGTCCTCGCATCTTCGTTGTGAGCATGTGACTCGGTCGAAACTACCCAATGACTCATTAGCCATCGTTGTCTAATTGTGCCACAAACAACTTGGGCAGAATATGAAACATATTTGCCTACACCATCCATCTGGACTTTAGGCACATGCCACCTTGTCGGCTCCTCTTCACTTCCCGGGACAAAAACGACTATTTCCTGATGCACTCAAATTCCGGTTTTCACAGTTGGTAGATAATTCCGAAAAATATAGTGCTCTGTGCAGCACAGAGTCGGTCCTCACTTGTTGTTCATTTCACTTTCTTCCAACGGTTCTCTAGGCCTAGAGCAACTAAGGAAATACTCGCATCTTTATTTCAAAAAGCATTTGCTTCTTGGTCATGCAGTCTACACAACCATCAACAACCCTCATCTCAAATTGAAAAGATGACTTTCAACAGCTCCACTCTACTCCCTTGTGTTCTCTTAGTTCCATTTTCAGACACGTTGAGTTCATGGTTGTTTTGACATGGATCTGCTTTGGCCTCTCATATCTCTGTTTTTCATTTAAGTATGACCGGGTCTGTATGAACCTTTATTGGGTCCAATCCCCAGCAATTCCGTCTGCAGAATCTCAGCCATATTTATCGACCTCAAGAGTTTGCGAGACACATAATGAGTGAGAATTACCACTTCACAACAAGTGATTGCTCGATAACAGTGTTTAGTACGATGGTACGATGGTTTCTGCCAAAGCGTTACAAAGTACCTTTCAGTGTTATTTGCATAGAACTGGTTGTACTTTCTCGTTTGTCGCCAACACACGATTTTTGAATTTCTCCGATTCGTTGAAAAGACCGTATTGTTGACGTAAAAGATAAAGCGTCATTGGAATCGGAACATAGGTTCAGTTCGCCCGGTTGGTTTTTCAACCAGTTCTAAGACTTACTAATCTCACCTTGATTCTTGTTCGAATAACTTGTCAACGCCTATTCCATTGTGAGTGTCACAGATTTATGACTGTTCTCATAGAGGAAGATTTTCATTGCACATTTCTCAGCTCCACCACCACGTGTGCTGATTCCCCGGAACACAAGTGTTGAACCCGGTGTGGCTACTCTCACTTGCACCATATTCAGTTTGGATGAGTCGGTGAAGGTGCGTTGGTATCGTGGACTGGAAACTCCGTTTGAACTTCGTGATGGACGTCGATATCGTATTGAAACCACGCAGGAGGCCAGTCCTGGAATGCCCACTCAGGCATTGACGAGCAAGCTCACCATCAAGTGAGGGGATAGTTTTTCTTCTTTCTGTAAGATCATTTTGCACTATGCAGCGATTAGCTAAGCATCAGTGTCATCAGTTTTGACGCTCAGCAAGTTCTTACTTTGAAATTTTGTCGCAACTGGAGAAAAGACATTTTTAAAGCCCACAAACAGGACAAACTGGGGCAGTCGTATTAAGGGTGTTATTAGGGGTTTCTCCTTTCGTTCTATTCAGTGAAATGTTTCTCTTAATGTGGACTTTTGTGAATAATGTAAACTGTCTAGAAGGTCAGATTCCTAAAGATTATCCCAGAATAACCGAAGCCTACTAAAACCATCAAACTCCACTAAACGCCGATCAAACAACCTTGGATCGAGGTCAGACATGCGAAGAGTATCCCAGAATACCCGAAACTCACTAAAACCCACTACTAAACTCCACTGAACGCGGATCAAACAACCTTGGATCGAGGTCAGACAATGCGAGACAGCCTTGGATCAAGGTCACACAGTGCCCCTTCAATAGATAGCGCGAGGCACCCGCACTCGGTCGTTGCAATACGGCTGTTGTGTTCCTTGTCGGCGTCTTTTGTTTTCGGCACTAGGCGCTGGAGCGCTGGCAGCGATGGATATAACATAACTCTCGGGAATTCCCGATATTTTGTCACCTATTTGACACGACCAAAACGGCAACTTGACAACACCGTCCAAATTATGGTGGTTTTTTGCACTCGACCAAAACGGCAACTTGACAACATAGTCCAAATTAGGGTGGTTTTTTGTTTCGTAACTTACAGAGCTCGATTTATGAGATTGAAGATCCATACATTGACTGTGAAAAGGAATAAACAGCTGAGCGATTGGTCTATGAGATTGAAGATCCATACGTTGACCGTGAAAAGGAATAAACAGCTGAGCGATTGGGTTGGAAACAGGTCATTCATATCCTGTTACGTAGTTCATCAGACAGATATATTTCCTCACTGTGGCAGTGAACGCGTGCGTATGTTGAGGTTTGTTTCGGAGAGTCCCTGTTAAACCAAACATGATGTCTGAACAGCCATCCTGGATAGCTCTGATCCAGTTTAGTCTTTGAATCGAGTTTCACCAATAGGAGTTTCTTAGACATTGTGGCATCGCTTCTGACAGCTATCAATTTACTCTTCTCCTAATGTGTAAGGCTATTCACATCAGCCATCGTCTCCTGGAAAATCTCCGGGTAAACACAGTTCCACATGTGAAGACTGAGCTACATTTCTGGGACCATTAATCACTTAACGAAAATCGTTTCGTGTTTTCCTCGTTTTTTCTGATGAACAGTCAAAAAATGGAAGTGATGACTAATGGGGGTGTTCAACACAACAAGGCACATCTGCCGTCTTGGCCAGCTACATATTTCTTCAGCAAAGTCATCATCAGTCTGCACCAAAACCTATCAGAATGATAAATAGCGGCGACGAGGTTTTCTTAGGAACCCTGTTATTCCATGGAAAGTTTACTACCAAGTATCGTCGAATATGTATATATCGAATAGCGCACAACAAGGAGTAGGCAAGTTTCTTTTCCAGCTCCGTGGTGGTGATCGCTTAACTTGCCAGTTAAATGCCTGGAGGTTGAAATTTTTGGAGTTTTCTTTCTAATTCTCAATAGTTCAGAATGAAAACATTGTCTGGTGTGCAAACAGACAGGATCACAAAGGGAAAGGCCTTGTCCTAACTAACTAGTTGGTGATAAGATATCCGAGCTGGATGCCGAAAACCTACAGTTGAAGCCAAATTCTAGAGGGGAAAATGACAATTTACTAGGGGATTTCAACGCACCTTATGTCGCAAGTACCAAACGTTGACTGAACTACGCCCGTCCGACTGCAGTCCCTACAATCCGGTCTACGATTCATGCGGTTCTCTGTTAGCTTCATGAAGTTCACAAGCTTTAATCGCTGCATGTGTTCATCGAGGTCAAGTGGAACTCCGGTGGCTGACTGTCCACACCGCACCACTTCTCTTCAACGAACCGAATTCGGCCAAGCGCGAGGAAGCCAGATTCTTGAAGTTTGTCACACTAGCCTTGTATCCGGAATCGTCCGAGGTTTTTGGTTATCAATACTCAACAAGCCTGTCGTTTATCAGGGTTGAATCTAAGAGTATGTTTTCCAGAAATGTTATCCCAGTTGTCAGTCATTCGGATTCAAATAGTTTCGAAACACCGTGACTGGTGTAACAGATTAGGTCGAAATTTTAGAAATTGTTTTCCGCTGTCATCTTAGATTTCTCACAGGTATAACTTGTGGCGCCAAGTAAACTACTTTACTTTGGCCCATCTGGTAGAATACTCCCTCAAACTTTCCTGTTTCTTCTTCCTTCTTTCTCTCCTAGTGGAGCAACAAAAAGTGATGCGGGCAAGTACATTTGTCAAGCCGAGCACAGAGGGGGAACAAGCGATGCTGAGGGATTCTTACACATCCATGGTAAGTCGTTTGGAACTATCGAAAGTGACTAGTTACCGAGTTATCTATCGATCTTTGCAGCTTCGAATGATCGAGATCTAGTGGAATACGGTTTCTTTGACAATAAGCACCTGCTGCCAATGCATGTTGTCGTCTAAAGCATTTGAGTTCACATCGCTGCGGCAAAATGCGAATTGCTAACGGTAACACATCAGTACGGCAAAAAAAACCTAAGATGAGATAACTTCCCTTTTCGCCGAGTTCGAACATGCTGCGTGGTACTGCTGCTAGTTTTGGACTGGCTGTCCAACAACCCCCCCCCCACTGCTCCGCGATGCTTGTGACAAAACTTTGTAACTTCCTTCTGCCTGAAGGTTTATACTTGCTTGTTGGTTTGTTCGCTCAGCTGAGCAATCTGATTGCAAACGTTTTATCACCAATCGAGGTGACATCATGAGTGCGTTGTCAGGGCGCGTAATGGGGCGTAGTGATCATTTGGTGGTTGTGCCACCGTGGAGTTGTGGAGCTCGGTTGACTTCCTGTCCTTTGCGCGCGCGAATGTGTGTGTGTGTGGGCCGAGTTGCCTGCCTTTGCGCTGTGTGCAGTGTGAAGAGAGGGGTGTCCATTCGTGTTTGATAATTGCACGAACATGAATATAACTTGACCTGATGTGGTTGAAGTTCGCAAGCCTGGCGCATGACGCAGTTCGTAGCCGCGTCTCCAAAAATGGATGGGAAATTGTTGTTGTCGATCGAGGTTGCAAGTGGCGTTACTTGACTTGAGTTGACCTAGTGAGTGACCGCTACAGTGCCTTGCATCTGGACTAGCTGTTTGAATCAAATCAGCGAATCAACGTGTGCTAACCTATCGTCAGGTCATAACGAAGTCCAGATTGCAACACAACACCCTAGGTAAACTGAACGGCGTGGATGGAAATGCGGATTACAGACCGAGATCCAAACACAACAATCAGTCGGATATCCGGGTTGAATATTTTTCGGATTCGTCCTTGGTTGAATCTACTCTTCATTGACAGTATTTTACAAACTACTTTGCGGTATAGTACTTATGACAACTTGAAAATTCATTAGATGAACCGCTGGGACTCATCAAACTGCTATATGTATGTGGGGTTCGCGGAACCATCGTCCTGATCATTCGTTGTGAAGAAAGGGGTGCACAGATGTTCCGTAAGGCAATGCCAAGAGATCAATTTCCCCCGACCAAAGAACATCCTGATTCCTACTGTACGAACACATGCAGATCAACGGATCCGTTTGCGTCTATTCATGTGGTATTCAAATTTTTCACAGTCGTGCTCTTACCGAGTTTTTTTTATCTATTTTCCTGATTTCGTTTTATTCTCGACGGACAACTCATGCGCTGCCGAAATAATCCAAAAATTTGACATACATATCGGCGCATTCCATATGCACGTACATACTATCCTCTCCTATCTCGGCGCCTACGACGAAGCTCAACCGAACGGTCTATGTTTGTCAGGACACGTAGTACTGTGGTTATTGATTGGACCGTTCAATAAAGGCTATACCGTCACTACAGTCTGGCTGGGACTGACGGCAGAAATAACCTCGGTAGACAACCAAATTTCCTTACTGAACTCCGTTGGTAAACAACTACTATCGTTTTAAAAAAATTATAAACAATTGTCATTTGTGACTGAATTTGTCTCATAAAGGCCTCTGCTTGTTTCAGTTGACATGATATTTGAGATATCGAAGTATATTCTTTTGCCGGAACACACCACTTACAGGGTTGCTGAAAGCTCTTCTACAAGCCAATACCGGCTTCACCTTTTTTGGTTCTCATCAGGTAGGCATAGTGTCCAAGCCTTCGTCAACCTTATGTTCTAACTGGATAGCCAATTGTACGCATTAGCCATTCGTAAATTACGGTGGTATTAACGAGGGAATCAACTGAATCTGTCGTAGCCTTGCAACGTCCCTTATACCCGAATACGGATGATAGCTTACAAAAAGGCATTGCCACCGTTGTTTACCGAGACGCCACAAGTCACCTACATTTGCTCTGAAATGCACATCGATAGGACTGACAGCAGGCTTCAAACACAGGCAAAAAAGTGCACTCGAGCTTTGGGTCTGTTAAACGACTGGCAGTCTGTCGCCGTTGAAGACCTTCCCAAGATCACATATTCAATCACGTGACAGGGACAGAGTTGACATGCGATTGTCGTTTAAGGTCGTTACGAGATCCAGCCAATCAACGTCACTCAAGCTTTTTGAGACACCATTGATCAACCGGTGCAAGCCCTTGTAGCATGCGCAAAAAGAAGCCAGGGTAGCCTTCAGGTTGCCCTAGTTTCATTGACTAACTTTAGGAGAAAAACATTCTTAATGCGCTCTATATAGTTTTACATCCTCAAACATGATAATCGACGTGTAGCACAAACCTAATTGTTGGAGATCGCATAAGAATGTGAACAGAGTCCACTGTTACAGCAAATTTGTCGGTGTTTTCTATCCTAGGGTACAATCATAAGGTGAAACCGAGTTTTGTTCTATTTCCAAACAGCAGGTGAGCAACATTATCCGGAGTCATATCAGCTGCACTATACAAGCAGATCGTTGTTGTTCTGGAGCCACCAGTCACGTTGGAACTGGGAACATTTGAATACAGAATGCGAATATATGGCTGTTTGAAAACATAACCTAACCATTTTTAAAGTGTTACCACTACTGTCGCACTCATCTCGCTGAAATTACTACTTAATTTTCCTACTGAAATCAGTAAGTTGTACACATCCAATACATTCTAGGACCGACGTGTTTTCATGTGTACAAACCATAAATAATGTACTTTTCACGAGTTTACTGAACAAGGCGCATTTCTCCACATGTAGTTACCCCGAAGATTCGACTTGACACGGACAGCGTGACCTTCAAAGAAGGTTCGGCGCTTATTTTAAGCTGCTCAAGTGAAGGTACACCGCAACCAAAGATTGTCTGGCTGTTCAACAAAGCTCCACTTTCCGTCAAAGAACCGGAATCGCCCAGGATGACTTTTCAAGAGGACTTTATGGTAAGTTGTCAGATTCAATTCAACGAATTGATTGTAGCCGAAGCCTAAGTGTACCTAAATGCACTCCGATTCTGCCAATCAGAAACGACTTCATCGTTACCATGGTCTTTGTAAAATCTGAGTACACACTGTGCAGTTGGGCAGCAAACTTCCTCTAAAAGGAAATTTTAGACGACCGCGCGTCATAGTTTGAAGTTTTACCATAACTGGATGAGCAGAAATCCGCAGACTAATCAATGAAAGCCGAATTCAATTCATTTCAGACATCAGTTTGTCAAAATCTGTCGCCCGGCCAGATGTTCTATTTCAGATTCACTAACAGAAAAACTGATGTTTTTTTCATACTTTACTTGATATAACTGTCTTCGGGCGAGGGAAAGATAAGAGGTGAATTCAGTTTGCCTTCTATCGGAATGATCTAATTTAAGGCAGACTAATCGAACTTGATAGGCAGCCTGTGAACAGCAATTCTTCAAATAAATAGTCTGAGTGTGATTAAGATAGACGTAAATACGGATGCATTGAGATGGTCACTCTGATACACAGTAGAAACACATTCATATTTGATGGGATCCATAAAATGAGTAGACCATCCAGACGCTCAACGTTCTGTAATTCGTATTGATTGATGTCGAAATCCACCGTGTCCCTATGAGGAATAAGCGACACCATCCTCCGCACAACTTACAGTAGACCGGAGTCGTTGCCAAGCAAAAACCCCATAAATATATCTGCCATTCTCTCTCTTTCTCATGTATCCGGGATCCGTTTATTCTGGCCCTCAGTTCATCCAGTGATTGTACGCCATTTGCCGTAATTTCTGTCACTATCTTCATCATTTCCGGTCTTTCTCAGGAGTCGAGACTTATCATTCAGCCGGCCAAAGAGGAGGATGCCGGTGTGTACACATGCTTGGCAGTGAATTCAGCCGGAAATGACAGCAGAACAATCACGGCGGATTTCATTGCCGGTCCAACTGTTGACAAAATCGAACTATCGACCTCCTCACCTGTTGAAGGGCAGCCTCTGACAATTACATGTCATGTATCGGGCAAGCCGAAGCCCCGCGTCAGGTGGGATTTCAACGGAAGCCCGGTATGTTGTTTTTTCTATCCTCTGTGCATAAAGTGCTACGCCAATCAAGGCACTGTTCACCTGCACACAATGTTCTCCGGTCTATTTGCTTTGTTTTTTTACCAGGTGACACCTAACTCTAAGATTCGAATTGACGAGGAAGAGGGTAAGCTAGAGCTGCTTTCAGCCGAACAAAGAATGCGGGGGGAATGGACATGTCTGGCTGAGAACAGTGCGGGGACTGCTCGGAAGTCAATCACTGTGGACATTGGACGTAAGTCCGTATTACAGCCCCCTAGTATTTACATATTTGTTGTTGGGGTCTGAGATGGTATGATAACATGTTTCTTTAGAAGATGGCTATCGCGTGGCAGCTGTCGCAATAGTCAGCAGGAATATGACGATGAAGACTTGTTTTCAGTTTTTGATAGACACATCCGGATTTTATTTGGCTCTAGTCACAAAAGGGGAATTTATAGGAACATATAAAAGTGGGAGAGGCTATACACGGTCTGTGAGCCGCGAATTCTATTGCACGGACCATTTGAAATAGGTGGCCTTCAAACCCTTAGCTTGATATATTTGTACGCTTATGCATAATTATATGTCATCAGCATCAGTGTCATTAGTACACCAGTGGCACAAACTGGGGTTTTACACTCTATCCTACTTATGCCTACCAGTATTTATTCTGATAGTGACTCAATGCAGGCAGCTTAAGAATAGGATTTCTGTAGGAAGGACACAGGAATTTTCAGTAGGACGCAATATTATACGTTCCACCGCGTTCCATCCAGAACGAAGCATTCACTGCCGTACAAATTCTTCAATGAAGGCAAACAAACCAGAGCAGTGCTGAAAACTCTTCGACAGCCCACGACCGGTTTCACCCTTCTTGGGGCTCATCAAGTAGGCGCAGTCCCCGATTTTCCGTCAACCTTATGTTCTACTTGAAACCAAATTGCACGAACTTGGCGAAATACACTCATTTGCAAACAAATTTGGCTGTGCGAGAGACTCACCTGGAATCCAGCTGAATCTCTGGTTTGTTTGTAAATGAGTGTATTTCCCCAAAACCGGAGCAATACTTGGACAAAGATTTTGTCCCTCTGTTTACATGCCCCAAAAAAGCTCCGTCAGAAACCCTGATCTCGGGGCTGGTTTTTGGTTCTTTCTCTGACTTGTATCTGGACACTTGTTGCGGGAGTTTTTTTGCAATGGCTTCAATGAGGATTCACATTCAGTTGGTAAAAAGTCAAAATGAGGAACGAAAGTTCTGGTTTCTTCACAGTTTTTTCAATCACTCTCAAAATAAACATTTGAATGAGACCAGTAAGTGGTGGTGGTCCTTGACGGGACCAAACCTGTGCATGTGTGCAGATAAGAGCCCAAATGGACCAGGAAACGTTCCCTAAGTTTGCTTGCTGCTCAAGCGGGTGTCCCCTCGTTCCAGACCTACTTCAGGTGAGGTTATTTCATCGAAACAAATTTCTGTTGCAGAGAACCAGTCTGTTTCAGTGTTCTCTTTACCATGGTGTTACATTGAGCATGGAACCTCAGGAACTCGACTGCAAGACGGTAGGATATAAAAGTGACGTTTCTCGAGTTGGTGGAACTGCTGAGTGCCGGCTATAGAAATAAAAGCGGAAAGAAGTTGCACCAAACGAAACGGAGGAGTATTCGAAGGTAGACACTATGAGAGATTGTTTACATCGATGTGATGACAAGGTGAAAAATTGGAGAAACAAATTTACAGGGCAAAAAAGGCATTGTGTATAATTGATTTTCTCGGTTAATAGTCCATATGATGTGGTTACCTTTCATCTGAGAAGTCGTCACTCGAGAAGCAAGCCAACACGTGACCAGATGAGGCCAGTTCCATGCTTGAAGAATGGATGGAACCATATCCTGTGGGAGTACGAGTTAATCACACTGGTTTAGCAGTCATCTACTAGTAAATGCGAATCACCTTTGAGGTCTGTGAGATACTCACTGTTGATAGCTGTCCATTAGGATGAAACAGCTGTACAGTGTTTCTCGACCTTTCAGTATGGATTAACTCTATTAGTGCACCGGATATGATATTCACAATATATACCTCAGAAGGTATGTGCAATAATGACATTTTTACTATGGTTGACAGTAATTTACAGTGGCGAGTTGCACTATGTATAAAATAAATGCAATGCGATCGGTGGAGTAAGTCGAAAGGGGACTTGTGGAGTTTTGTTGACTTCCTGCCCCCTGTGCGCGCGTGTGTGTGTAGTGACTGTTTTGTCTTCTTATATATAGGAAGGTTTGACGTGTGTAGAATACCTAGAATCGTTCCGACGCGTACCAGACGGGAACTGACTTGTTGGTCTAGGCTGCGAGCGGGACGGGGTTTTGTCACGCGAGTTGAGTGTTTGCGGTACAAAGGAGTCGCGTGGTCTAGTGAGGACGGATGCACTAAACAAATTAGGCGAAGTTGGTTGAAGGAGCAAGCAAGTGACCGCTACAAATACTGTCCCCCTCTAGAGAACGAGGAGAATAAATGTGGGGGAAATCCAACAACATCGAGGTGGTGTCAGAGGTGGGATTCGAATTGGGAACTACGGTCGATGGTTATGAATAAAAGAAGCCCGAAACTGGTAATCCAACCATTTATGAATGCTCGATCGATAGTCCCAGTAGAAATATCGCACATGGGGATAGCTTGAGGCCATCGGTACAGAAATCGACACATGTGAGAAGATAGGAAGAACCGTTCGATATCGGTAGTGGGCCGACTATATCTAGGTGAACAACTCCAATTCGGCACGAAATCTCGATTTAAATTTTCAAAATCTTCTCATACTATCAACAAATTACCATCACTGTGTTTAATCTTTTGGGAGCAGTTTTTACCTAACTGTCACTGGCTTTCATTCAGGATGAGCGACCGTAGTGTTTGATAGGACTGTTATAGGTGCCACGTGATGGACGACACAGTCTGCAACATATGAGTGAATGCAGACTGTGCAAGCGAACCTTGAGAAGGTTCATCGTTAGTTCACTTCCCATCAAAATAGAGGATGATGAGTTTTACGTGTACAGCGAACAAGGTGGAAAGCCAGTAAACTAGCAACAGATTGTGTCTGTCTGATCGCACGTATTAGTCATCTCTTTTGAGACAATGTAGACCCCTTCGGTATACAATAACAAGTAACATCAACACTGTAACACAATTTCCTGTCCAATGGTCAGATCCACCGAAATTCAGACTAGACATGGTCCCCGGAAAAATTTTGGCCGAATTCTCTATGGACACCATTCTAGCGTGTCCCGTTGAAGGACATCCCATGCCCATGGTGAAGTGGTATCGAGTCACACCAAGCGGTAATCTGCCCGTTCAATATGGCGATCGATATCGACTTCAGGCTGACAATTCCTTATCGATCCGGGGTAAGTGAACATCCTGATTGTTGAGAAGTTTTATCTCGTATTCCGCTTAAAATAGCTTGGACTTTTCGGTAGTCAACGGAAAAGGTGTTAAGCTCTACAGTAACCATTTGCCAAAGAACGCCGTCCTCGGTGTACCATGGTCTACGTGAACCGGATGGTACAACAGATGCCAAACTTGTGATCGTAGATAGCTACCTCTGTGCCTATGTCAGCCGTGTGTGCTTGTGCTGTGGCTTGTATACACAATGTGGAGCCGGCTACTTGAACAATCAGCTAAACAGGAGTGGAAAACATCCTGGCCTATTTTTTTCAAATCAGCACTTTCGCCTTCGTGGGTACTTTTGAAACAAAATTGATTTGGCACAGGGTACATCATGAGGATCCCTCCGGATCAACTTGAACCTGGATTCTAACAAGATTATTGCGACAGTAAACCTGTTTTTTCCCAACAATCAAGGCAATTTATTCGCTCCTCCAATGTTTCCAATGTATCTGACCCTGAGAACAACATTCAAGATGCACACGATGATCCACATTGCAGCCAATGAAAACTATCCTATTCTGCGGCATAATACTTAGTACTCGACAAAATTAGGACTTTTATTTCTTGACTTATAGTCATTGAAAAAAAGAATTGATCCAAAACTCCTCAATTTTGCCAAGAGTAACAGGACAAGTCTGTCACGATCAATAACGGATTGGACGTATTCTGAAGTTGTTTGATATATAGCGCTGAAATGATATGGATTTTTGCATTTTAGTGCGTGCAAAATACCTCGATAACTGGCATTTCCTAGCACTATAAGCGTTTCAAAAAGTTAGCAATGATGGGCATCTATTTTCTTGAACAATAATGGACAAATATGCTGATGATTCTCATCTATTTTAGATGTCAACATGGAAGATGCGGGAGCATTTGTGTGCGAGGCGGTCAACATGTACGGCAAAGACAGTCATACGGTGTTAGTGGATATTGGAGGAACAAGTAAGCTCTTTTCACCACTTATCTGGTTACCTTTACCCTATTTTTGCCGTAGGACTTAATACTGTTTGCTTCATTTATCTATACCGATAAATGGGGCAGACGCTCTATGGTCTCAACTAGGTACTGAACAACTTATTCTTTGCACTACTGAGAAGTTTGTAGTAGTATGGTAAAATCACATCTAAAAGTGCGGCCACCCTATGACCTGTCGATAAACAGTGCCTTGCTTTTTCAAATTTCAGAAGCTCCAATGATCTCTTTCACGGATCCTAAACAGACTGCAATCAGCGGAGCTCCAGAAAAACGGTTAGTCTGCAGTGTTTTAGATGCGAAGCCGGTGGCCACGGTGATGTGGCTGAAGGATAACCAGCCAATTGACGTCCTAGCTTCTTCCAAGTACACACTGGATAACCATGATCTCATTATCCGTGATCTTAATGTAAGTGCCTTATTTTACGCGTAGCTGATTTTGCCCTGGTTATTTCACAGTATTATGGCTGAAAACGAGCAAGGATATAATGAGACGGAAGCCTTGGAATGAATTCTGCTTCCCAGCCTATTCAATGAAGGTGGCAACTTAGTGTCTAGCTGACTGCCGTTCCAATAACAACAACCACTCTACTTTGACTACATACTTGTGTAAGAAAATACCGCTAACTGGTCCGCCGTTTTTTTCTGAAGTCAAACCACATGCCTAATACAAATTGGGTAGTCATCCTCATCATCATCGTCAGCTTTAAAAACCGAGTACTTGTCGTACAGTGGTTGTAGCTGGCACCGTTTCGTTCACCGTTGATTTGGGGAGGTGGGGTGGGAAGCTGTGCATTGGAGGCCGTAGCTGATATAAGTGACGCGTAAATACAGGGTTGTCAGTGGACTTCTTATTGGAGGGTTGGGAGCTATGAATTGGAGGCAAACGCTTGGATGCAAGAGTACCAATGAGGGCGCGATTGGGTCATGTCTGATAATGTCTCTAACCATCGATGTGTCCCATCCAGGAAGACGGCAGTGGCCGGCACAGCTGAATTTGCTGGTAATGGATTTCATACTTCTCTACCAACTCATTGTTTGACCTTCCCTGGCTCGTTTCCACCCTTCACGTGGTTGTGCGAAAAGAACCCTTAGAGGAAGCCGGTCGACTGGCACACAGAGCACGTGACCAAGCCAGCGCTACCCATACAGTGTGACCAGTTCATCTATCGCAGATGAGTTATTTCTTCCGAACACCATTCGACGTACTTCAGTCTTGCTGATCCGGTGTTCCCACCAGACTCGGGCAATGCTTCGAAGACATCGATGGTCAAGCATCGACAGACTTTTGACGTCCCCAGGGCGCAGTTGCCAGGTTTCTGACTCATATAGTAATATGGGACGCATCGCAGCATTGTAAACTCAACCCTTGACATCTAAGCTAATGTCACACCAACGCCACAGGTAGTAACTTGGCTAGTAGGGCCAAGTATCCAAATTTAATTGGAAACTGAACAACAATACTTCGGCTAAGAAGTCAAGGAGTCATACACGGAATACAAGTACTTCTATATCAAATATCTAGGAAGCTTATCCATTTGTTTGGATGCATCCGAGAGTGACTTGTACCGGAAATCCAATTAGTCACAAGAAGACCCCGCATTTCCCAATCTTCATCAAATGACATAATATACACCGATATTCGTCCCTGAGTTCGACCTTGATGTCAATCCTTTCCTTGATTACAAACGTATTTTCTATGAATTGAATCAGTCGAAAATGATATAAAATTAGACATTTCGCTAAGATTACATCCCTATTCGGATGTTCGCTCAGGCAGCACCAGAAAGTGAGTTAAATATAAGTGACAATTTATATGATAATGAATCAACCAATCATTTATCCAAACCTGTTAGTTCACACTGCCGGAAATTAACAGTACGCGGCTCAATTATATCACCCACCTAGGGCGGTTCTCAGGTCCAATCAGGCAGTGACTTTCTACCTACACATCTGAGAACAAAACAACCCTCATGAGTGAAGATATTTTAGGTTTTTAAACTTTTTATCAGATAAAACGTACCTTTCTCACACGGTGGTAAGGTGATAGAATCCATTCGGGCATCACACATGTTGCCTTTCATGTTCAAATTCATTTGTGACGCTGCTGGACACAAAATAACCGCGGTACTGTTGTCAGGTGTGATATATCCAACTGTCGGAATCATTGATCGACTGAATACCGAACAGGCAGACGAAAGCAACACTGTACAAAGAACTAACACGACTGCTTACTCTTGCCCTTGAGTTGACAGTGTAGTGGAAAATGTCAATCCAGACAAAATGCCTGCGCCTGCATCGAGAAGGAGGCTTTCGCGATTAACAAATTACTTTCAGCCACTCATAAGCTGACAGCCAAATAAGCACTAGGGATAGGTTAGTGTTTGCTGTTGACTTTTCGCCACTGTCCAATTGGCACAAATTAACAATTCTGTCTCCAACTTCGCTATCGTTTTGAGACGTGAACTGGGCTCGCCTCTTCCGAGGATGGGCCAGTTACTGTTCCGATGTTCAACGGTGATTTGATGGTTTTGCAACGACATCCTCGATTGGTATTTCGCTCACTAGAAAGAACAAAACTTAAACTTCTACAGCTTAAAGTAATAAAAGTGATACACCTGTTTTTTGTAATTGACAGGAATGGATCAGTTGCTGGGCCGCTTCTGTTGCACCCACTTTCGTACATGAGAAAATTAGAAAAAACAGGAATCCGCCTTTCTTGGACACTGCTTCTGTTGCACCCCCCTTCGTACATGAGAAAATAGAAAAAACAGGAATCCGCCTTTCTTGGACATGCATCTTAGTTGTCCATCAAGTGGATCAGTGCGACCCCGAAGAAGATCTGGGTTGGACAATACCCACTTTTCCACAGTTCATTCCAGTGAAGAAAAAACTAACTCCGTAGGATGTCTTGCATCGAGAGCTCGGAAAGGCTACTCAAGTGATAAGAGGCGAGAAGAAGCGACAAAATTATATGATACATTTTTATAAAATGACTGTCTAGGAAGATTTGTGTGTTAGCCTATCGGCCAATCAATCTGTTAACAATAGTGAAGAAAGGTTTGCTTCTTAGTTTGCATTTCAAAGAAGCTTTAGCTACCGATGTATTATTAAGGAAATGGAACAGCGCCATAAACAATAACTTTAAGGCTACTCAGTCGTTCCGTTCACTTAAAGGCCGATAATATCATCACTTTGAATAACACGAATAAGCTGCTTTTGCTAACCTTATCTTTGGAAGTCTGATCGTCTGTGACGCCTCCTTTGTTGGTCGGACAGTTCCACAGCATTCCATCCCTACCCCAATCGACGAGAAGAAATCAATACGGGATCACTCAGATGTGTCACTGTTGTCACCCGGTGGACAGGCGCCACACGGTAGATCGCAATGCAGCCTTCAAATTAATGCTCAGAGTCGCACCTCGCCCTCGCAGAGCTGTACGGATACGCATAATTGAAAAAGCTGAAGCGACTAACATCACAATAAGGCCGTGCAACTTGCGCTGGCTACAGCATTCCAACTGAATTAGCCTACTATTTAGTTATCCGATCGAGTAGTAGCTGAAACTTGACAACTAAATGTGTATATTTGTTATGCGGAACTTTACCAAGACAGAATGCCTGTGTTTTCTCTCTCGCAAGTCTCATGTTCTTCTCATGTCCCATTAAAATCAAAATATGTGGGGGCTAGCTGATGTTTACTCGAAAATCGGCTTCACAAGTGACTGATATTTATAAGCATTTAGGCCCATTCTCCGGCAAAAGTCCACAAAGAATAAATCACTGAAAACTTGTGATACACTAAGACTAATAGGAATTGGTGGCCTCGAGCAACACGTGAGGCCAGTTGCGGAAGAACTGCCTCGGAGTGCTTGTAGTCGCGACACAAGCGACTATTACGGGCTGGAGGAATCTAGTATTTAGGTTGGCGGTTGTCCTCCGTTCGAGACCGTGTGTGAGCATTCTCATTCACTAGACCACGAATGCTGGTAGCAGGTCACTCAAAGCTCACCTCACTGCTTCGGAGAGGCCGTCATTCGGCCGATCGTCACCGGAAATAACCCTGTCAGATTTCAAGCATATGAACAGCCAATCACCGTGTCCCGCGTCAAGTTCGAGGGACAATCAAGCAACCAAACTGCTATTTTGTAGCACGAAAATATCATAAAAACCAAAGATCATGAACTTTTCAATGGGAACAGTACCGTGACATCTCCTAGGGCTCGCTCAGATATGTTGTAAATATATCATTTGATTTAAGGTATAAATTGCGCTCATGAGGGTGATGCTTTCAGTTGACAAGGTATATACCCCACCCCGAAACTTCAACCCACTGCGTCGCCACTTTGTTTGGAAAACAGCCGTAGCGACTGTCATTCAATCATTCATCTTGGTGTTACTTATGGAAGCCTTCTTCAATGTCAAAATCTAACCCCACTAAGGCCTATCTACCAGTCTTAATGTTTCGTCCAGGCAATTACGAACGCACCAAGCACCGTTAGGTGATTGTCATTAGGCGGAAATCACAATGAATACAGTCCTCAAGATGGTATTCTCTCCAACTTTAAAACGTAGTACTCTTGTAAGAAACACAAGTACAAGCTCCTTTACTACTTTGTGTAAATGGTAGTCAACCTGGGAAGATCACTTTGGAAAAGCCTTGTACTGGTTGCTGGTCTGTTCGCCGAGCTTGGCAGTTGGATTGCAAACGTTTCCGGCTTTCCAAAAAACCATTCACTGTGGCCCATGGAGTGAATGACAGGGATTGAAACCTGTTGATCTCTTTCTTAGAAGCACCAGTAATGAGGTCAACATTGGCCCTAATCCTGAACAATACACGCCAGGAGTTTCTTCTGTCCACACCCTCCTCTAATTTCATTTGGATCCCTTTAATTCCCGATGACTTGCAGTGTTTTACATTCCATGTGATACAGAAGACCACAATACTGTCGATATCTGGTTTTGGATTTCCAGGACGTTTTCTGTTGGTCAAGCTTTTTGCCTTTCTTAACTGCTTTAACAACCCTTTGATAGGTAGGGTGCTAACAGGGTCCAGGTTGAATGTCTGAACAGTTTGGGAAGTATTTTCTCCAGTTTGGTAATACACCTCTCATCTTGGATTAGGCAAACTGCGGCTGATTATCTCGCCAGTTAAATAAGTGTAGCAATAAAAACTACTTATGGGCGAATCGAATAATGACGGCCCCAGCTGGACCCAGAAAACTCAGTCATGCTTTTCGAATGCCGCTCTTATGTACAGGCTTAACACGTCTCATTTGGCGTCCGGAACGTAGGGAACCCAAACAGACTGAGTTGACAATATCATCATCATCATCATCATCATCATCATCATCATCATCATCATCATCATCATCATGTGAGAGACAGCAGTTGAATAGGTGTGACGCACCACTAACAACTTCTTGAATAGATGTTTGCCACTATTTCGAAAACAAATTATGAAACCCAACATTTATCAACGTCTTTTTTATTTACATTAAGATGGGTGCAGTTCTGGTCAAATTTCTGACTTTCATTACCAGTAGAGTCAACTTCTCCTCGATTCTTACTCATTCTAGTTGAGCTGAGTAGACAACTCACCTTTCAAAAGTATCGATGATTTGACGAAGAAAACAAAAAAAATTTCCAACAGAATTTCGCACGATATCTCTCTTTTTTACACACACACACACACAAAAGTAATTCATATTACCAATCTTTCTTGCTATCAGGACAACGATGAAGGAATTTACACGTGTATTGCCCGCAATGTGATCGGAAAAGCAAAGTTCGACATTGAACTTGATGTACAATGTGAGTTGTTTCTCCTGTTTAGTTATTCCAATACGCTCCGAAACCATTGTGCTGATTTCGTGCCCCTGTTGTTTCTAGCAAAACCGATTTTTGTGGATCCGAGAAAGTCCCAGCGCATTGATGTGACCCAAGGAGACAATCTCGTCCTCGAATGCTTGGTCACTGGAGATCCCCGGCCAGTGGTAGAATGGCGTAAAGATGGTCGACGTATACTTCCTCATGGTCCCACTCCTGGATCTGATCGAAGCTTTGGTCCATCGAACGGAGCGGGCCCCACGGTGGTCGTTTCTCCGGATGGATACAAACTGACAATCTATTCAATGACCGACGCAATGGCTGGTAGTTTCACGTGTTCTGCCGGAAATATTCACGCCATGGAAACGAAGGAATTTGATGTTTCTGTAAAAAGTATGTGTGCTAAATTAGCTCGAAATCAAACTTTTACCTGCTCGTTCAGTCGCCTTTATTGTGTATACTCAGAGGGGAGAATGCGGGTTACCTTGAGTCGTTTCACCACCTTAATTCATCCATTTGCTCAATTTTATCTGCATCTCAGATCGTCTGACTAAGTAAGCTGATGAGGAAAATAGAATTCTCACCTTCAGGCGTTTTTTAGACGTATATGTTCGCTTTAGTGACGCATATGACGACACTTTTGGTTTGGGAAAGCAAAAATCGCAAAGCAAACAGTCGCTCCACAATCGATGAAAGAGGCGTTCAAAAAGCTGGAAAAAATTCTAGGAATGTTCACGAAAGGGTTAAACAGTGTCTGAGGCAGACAGCTGAGTTCATTAGTAACAGTTCTTCCGATTGACCTAGGACATCGTTTTACTGGCCGAACAAATGTTCTTGTTCATTTTTAGGATTCCACACAATGTTGTTCGGATCAATAAGGTTTATGCAAGCTACTCACTTTTCACGTGATGCCCCCGTTAGACAAAGTAAACACTGGACCAGCGCCTAACCACATCACAACTGCTCACACTAGCTTATGGTTAGGAATAACGGCGTATCGTCATGAAAGAGATGAATTCGTGACCGTCTCTCTGTAGCATCACCCGAAAATATTCCGGATACGAGCAACGTGTTGCTGCATTTCAAAGAACATCACAACCTCCATCTTCAAAACATTTGCATCAATAAAACTTTGACTGTGTATTTAATTGATTCCTACGCATAAAATTTTTAAGCTGCAGTATCCCAAACCCAGTTTGTTAGCAGCCATTGGCTGATGATTATCCGAGCAGCTGAATACATAAAAAATGGAAAATCCAGTTTTCAACGTTTTTTTCAATAAACTAACTCATCAGCGCCACCGACCATTTCCAAAGAAGGTCCGTCCGAGTTCGAGCTTGGTCAGCAAGAAGTCGGATTGCTCACCTGCTTTGTGGGAGTTAGTCAACCACCTGCTTTGGTTCAGTGGTACAAAGATGGTCATCCGCTCTCTCCGATCCCCGGTCGTATTTCATTTCTGGACAATGGGTACACTGTGGTAAGTCTATCAATCATACGATAGTATTTGATGGTTCAATGAAGGCTACACGATGCAGGATAGGAATTTCTGCTACAACTGTGAATTCTTCACAGGTCCCGGTTGAAAAAATAGCATCGAGATGTCCATCGATAGTGAAAACCTATTTGGATGCATTTTTTTAAATAACCTACGTACAGAGGTAGTACTTCACGAAAGTATCCACAAGGCCACCAAGCCGAATGTGATTAGACGTAAGTCAGCTTGAATGCGTACGCACACAAATGTACGAAACTGGCTGAAAGGTCCCTCAAATCAGAGGAAAAGTACATTTCTTCTGTCAAGAAGACTGTTGATTTGGTTTGCTCCTGAAAGAAGGTAAGCAGCTTCTCGGCATGTTATGTATTGCAACTGCTGACCGTTAGTGAAGATGTTTGCACTCATATTGAAGACTTCTTTTTTCAAATCCCGCTTAATGTGTACAAGCTGATAAGTAAACCAAAGGAGGTCCGATTTTGCAGTGAAAAGTCAGTCCCTTCTCTGTATGGTCCTGGATTAGTGTAGCCCGGTTATCAAAGTATGTCCAGACCATCGTCGGAGACGTTGTTGCATGTGCCTTGCTAGTTGTGATATACACTAAACTGTTATTAGATTAGCGAAATACACTTGTTTGCAAACGAATCTGGTTTTGCGGGAGACTCATCTGGAGAGATCCAACTGGGTTTAGGGTGCGTCTCCCACAGAATCAAATTCGTTTTCAAATGAGTGTGTTTCGCTAATTTCGTGAAATCTGGGTTCAAGTAGAACATAAGGTTGACGGAAACTCTGGGGCTGTGCCTTCTTGATGAGCCTCAAAATTGGCGAAACCGGTCGTCGATGAATTTTCAGCAACCCTGTGAGTAGTGTATTACGTCTATACATGTTGTCAGACTAATTCATTGGGAAACCGATTAATCCAGTCTATTTCCAATATAATCCTATCGAATTTCCGCATACTTTCGCATGGTTTCGACCAACCCATCTATAAACTGAGAAGCTGCAGATAACAGTTTGACAGAAGCGAAATTTGATCCGCGGGCCAACAATGCAGAAATGCGTCACTAATAAACGTGCCCCTCCCGGCTGTCCGTTCAACAGGATGTCACCCGAGTTGTCTGAACAGAGCCACCAGTTTCACATCAGGGTCACCTCAGTTGAACGCGCATTTAAAGTTCAATGAATGCGTTTGTTTCTCGCCTGTTCAACTGGCTTACCGGACTAAAGACTGGTAAGGCGTGCGCAAGTCAAGCGCTCCAAACACACGAAAAAACCAAACCAGACTGAAGTACATTATGGACCAGGTGGAATACTGAGTGTTTCTTGCTTTCCGATGAATGGACAAGGTTGTATGGATAGAATTTTTCAGATCAAACCGGGGAGAAATCTCTCATTTATGATAGTAGGGCTTTTATACATGGTATTTGAGTCATTTGCTTAGCTTGATAATTTTCTTGGAAACGTTTTGTCACCAATCGATTTGACATCATCGGTGCGCAGTAGTGTGGCGGCGAGCACCGCTGTACCACTATGAACCGATAACGAAACACCGAAATAGCATTACCCGGTTCAACGGACAACTGAACCATCAACTTTAAGACCTGAACTGTCAACTTCCCCGCCTCCAAGTAGGTTTCGAAGAACCGCATTACTGCTGCGACTGGAACTCTCCATCAACATCCGCGTCCTGAGTACTCTATTGGCAGAGTATTCAAATTACATGTCATGGAAGTAAACTTCTCTCTAAAATAGTTTGTAATTCTTTCCGGACTTTACTCACTTAAAGTATTTATTTATACCTTCACTGATTTGCCAACTGTCAAACATTCTCCTACTATTCTGACGTAAGAAGTTCAAATTCCACATTCAAAGCGCTCTAGTATGAATGGTCTTCCTCATGTTCTGACGTAATTTTTCCTGTGAGGGAACTGACATGAAATGAAAATGTACTGGTCACATTTGCTGCCCCACTGCCCTAAATATTGTTTTATCTCTTTCAGGAGATCCGAGGACAAGATGACCTGGATTCCGGATCCTACGAATGCCGAGCTGAAAATGAGGCTGGCTACGATTCACGGTTCTTCCAAGTCACTGTCCTCGGTAAGGCGGTTTACTTCTTCCGCAGCTCAGTTATCCCATTGTGTGTGTGTGAGGC
This sequence comes from Clonorchis sinensis, assembly GCA_003604175.2. Taxonomy (NCBI): domain Eukaryota; kingdom Metazoa; phylum Platyhelminthes; class Trematoda; order Opisthorchiida; family Opisthorchiidae; genus Clonorchis; species Clonorchis sinensis. The sequence continues at coordinate 20,816,393 of CM030373.1, read as the reverse complement.
TAGCGCCAGAGTATGACTACCCGTTACTTTGGATAACGTAAGAAAGGTTTTCGCACGACTCGCAGGCAAAATCCCAAAATGTCGTTGGTCGAAAGTGGTCACATGGGTTTGCATCTTAAGCAGGCACATGAATTAACCAAACGTTGTGTTGTACTACATCTTGCTTTCAGAGACGTTTATGTACATTATTCATCATGAACGTCTAAACTCGCAAGTTATCGCTGATTGCTCCAGGATAACTTAGTAGGAATTTCTATGTCCAAATAGCCTATCACCCGGAAAAGACCATTTTGGTTGGTGGAGTGGAGTCTCTCTTCGAAATGAACCCCCAACTGATGGGATTTCCTCCCAAAGTTGACTGCTTTCTGTCGGTTGCCTCAGGTTGTCTCTCCAGAGAAGGACGACGGTATTATGAGCAGATATAAAAATGAATTTGACGAGTTTACTGGTAGGGCGCATGCTAATCGCTGTCTTTACCGAATGGTATGTTTCACATCCATGAAGATGATTATCTTTCTGGCTGCAAGGATGTCGTGCTCCATTGTCTGTTGGAACAAGGCTGTTTAAGCGGCTAAATTTCGAAGGACCTAATTTGTTCAGAGCGGATAACTGTCTTCACCTCGGCGGAAACTCAGGTCAGCTGGACAGATCCAAGCACCATTTGGTTGTTTCGGTGACGTTGTGGGGATAACAAAAGCATTCTCCACTGATCGCAAAGCACCCACTATCGTCGTAAGTTCACAGCTCTTTTGTGATGGAGCTAACACAAAAGTGACCAATCGAACTGACCCATCAAATCTCCTCGTGTTTAACGAGCGATACATTCCAAATCGGATGTAGGTCGATTGATGCCTCACAGTCATTTCATACGGACCACTGAAACAAGTAGCGGGCAGAACTAAGGGAATAACGAATTCTTCAAAGAATAAACTAATATTCAATCGATTCTATCCTCTAATAACAGAGCGATTTTATCCCCATTCATCGAGCCAGGTCATGGTAAAAATTCAATTTTCCACATGTTGATGAGCATCACTCTTATGATTCGCACTCAACCCGCCTAACTTCGTGTCATATTCAACTAAGTTATGGATATTGAATAGTTGAGGGCCAGGTCAAGTTCTTGTCACCCAAATGAGACCAGCCTTATCGATACTGTGCAATACAGCACTGGCAGTTAAGTTGCATTACATCTCCCTTCTTTGACCGCTTGTGCACGAAAAAAAACTCATTTCAAGGTATGACTACTGATAAGCTGGTTCCCCGTTCTCACATTCCAACACAAGTTCCACCAACCATTACAACTGGTGATAGTTATCGGCGTCTCCTTGTCCAAATCGGAGATCGTGTGGAGATTCAGTGTGGAATGCAAGGATACCCGGAACCCAAACTTACGTGGCATTGGAACGGACAACCGTTGAGCACAAAAGGCACCATCCAAGAGGGTATGGCGTCCAATCTTGGCATCCAACTGGTACCAAAGGGTCCGGAACAAACGGATATTGTGATTATGGAAATGACTCCGGAACTTCAGGGAAAGTAAGTGTGAAATGAAAAACTTTCAACTTAAGCCTTCTCATTGTGGATTCTAAGCCGGCATATTAATGGAACAAGTCGTGGAATGCTCCGCCTATTTTTGTTCTTTTTAAAGCCCCAACTTGTCCATAGTTATCCCGTTTACTTTCTCAGCATTCTACACATCTTTTCTTCTCAGTTCAGGCCCTCTGAATTTTGCTCAACCGGTGTCATTGACTCACTTGTTAATCTAGCAGAGCGTTGCCAATTGATTGGAACTTAAACGCCTTGATGATAACAGATCCAGCCTTCCAGGTAACAGGAGCATCATTAAGGTCACCTGTAGCCTAATGCAACCAGGGGTAGCCCAAAAAATGAACCTCACCACGAAGTTCCATATACTGTAGGGTCCTAATACTTACTTCTCGATTATATCAATGTCCCAATCCTGAGCACAAGTTACTTCGAACAAATCGAGGTTTCGCACTCTGTATAGAACTAACTTGTTTGTTTCCTCTGCTTACCCTGCCGCTTACCCTAGTTACACCTGTTTGGGCACAAACAAAGGCGGTTCCACTGTACTTGTCTACGAAATCATTGTTCTAGGTAAGTGTGCTTGAGTTTGACCTTGAACCTGTTCATCAGTAGTGTATACACTTTGATTCTCAATAGGACTAAGCTTTAGTCCCTTTTTTGCTGGGAACCACGCACCATCAGGTTATTATAATCCAATCTGCTGTTGTATCGCAGTACGGCGACTTGTTATTCACAAGTAATTTACTTTAATCATATGTAATTTGTGTCCATTCTGCCCCACCTGGTTTCACTTGTATCTCTATTGATTTAGCATGTCACCGTTACACCTTTATGGGGTTTCTCTGGTGCTCTTCTTTCTGAGACGATTCTAAGCAACAACTGGTAACATTTAAATCCTTTGGTTCTCCAGAGATTGCATGAAATTTTTTGTGCATACACCCATTGTCTTTCAGAAATATTCTAGAATATTCTAATGTTACATCTGCTTGAACCCCGAGTATAGCTGATTCTAAATTCTACACTTCTTAGTACTGATGTCTAAAGGGGTTGGTAGATGTACTTCACAAGTACTACAAGTGTGACACAAAAACTGGGACAGGTGAATTTTATCATAGCAAAGTGTTGCCGCAGTTAAACTGTCAGGGATATTCTCCAATAAACTGGAAAACTGATAAAACGCTAACTCAACACGATGAGAGCTTCGATTCTCAACCTTAGGAAGTACGAATACATGGCCAACTTATAGACTGAAGCTCCTGTAGAGTGAACGTCTCTCTGCACTGTCCTCCTTTAGCCCGTCCCGTCAGACACTCCCCATACAGAATGAGTTCTCAGTTAGATCCCAACACAAGATCAAGTTAAATACCAGTTGAATCTCTCGATAATTAAGTTCAACAATGCGTACTGCATAATGGCCGCCCTGTATTCCATTTGGAACGATATTTGAGGTATCGAACTGGTTTTACTGACTCACCACCAGTTATATTGTAAAAGATGGTTTCGAATTATACTCCAGTGAGTCGCTCTTCAACTTCATACTAATATGCAAATAAATGTACGACTTCATTTACATACACCTAAGAATGAAACACGATTGATGAAAACTCCAAGACTAGGCCTACCTGACGGGCTCCAGGAAGATTAAAACCGACGTTGGATTGCCGAAGAGATTTCCGCAACCTTATGGGTAACGTCGAGTCAAGAATTCACATCTTCCTGATGGTAATAGCCAGAGTGAATCAGTCCTTGTGTTGCCAAACCGTGTTACCAACTTTCAAAAGAGCTTGGTAAACGATCGATAGTTTGCCAAGCCCTTCTGAAACGACAACTTCTCAATCGGTTCCAAACCTTTTCAAATTGATCGTCTTACCAAGTGTTCTGTACTTCATTAAAAAATCAGTAAGCCTACTAACTCTATAAGCATATTTACAGTCATAAAACCAGCGAGACAAATTTGATTTCCGGAGTTGTGTAGACTTCTGTTGCTAATACGCACATACATCATCAAAAGTCTTCAAAACTAGTGTCACACAACTTCAACTATTGACCTCAAAATTAGTCGACCGATGAGATATGTGGATCTGATGTTTGTTTTCCACAAATTACTGAAAATACTAACCAGTGAATTCATGATACGGGCCTCCAAATATTCAAAACTCTCGCATCAATGTGGTAAGCAGCGTTCGCATCCACCATCCTGAGAACAGTTTCTTCATACGTGCATGCAGTCTGCAGCATAACAGTCACAAAACTCTTTAAAGATACGCCATAGTCGTTCAGAAGACCTCGATAAATTCCACAAGGTTGTGTTCCTCTATACACCTAAGTTACCGAGTCGTTTGATTGCAAATCGAAAACGTTGCACTCAGATGAACTTTTAAAATGCCAACTGTGCTTTCTTCTACATGAGTTTCAAAAGTAACCACTAAAATCGTTCGTGTGCCTTGCTGTTTTTTCTTCAATCGAGATTTCGCCCTGTAAGTGAAACCAGTCCAGGCCGAATGACTGAGCAGCCATCGTACAGCTGTTTCATTCTTATTGAGAATCATCGGCGGTGCGCATCTAACGAAACTCCAGTAGGGGGTCTCCAAGCCGCAATAATCCGCCTCCATAATTTGAACACTTAACCGTTCTGTAACGAGTGGCTGATCAGTCGTGTGATCAACTTGCACTGTATTGGTGACTGCATTAGTTTTGACCGTTATGCCTACCTACAAAGGGGGAAATATGTTACTTAGTCACTGTTCGATAGCAAGGCGGATTCAACCGGGCTCAGTTTTACAGAGCGATGGAGTTTGGATCAATTCAGTGATTGCATTTGTTTTAGAACATCTTGCTTGGGGATCCACAAGGCAAGACATCAGTGGGGCTAAGCTCAACTACCGATCACACGTGAGCACATGGTGAAAACGACCAGTTCAAATCCAAGTAGGGACGTGGATGCGACTTTCATAGGCACATTAATTGTGGATGACCCATGTCCATTTTCGGCGAATCTTGTGGGTGTTTGAGAATTTCTCCCCGTTCTCAATCAACAGGAGTCAGTCATTGGCTCTGACAGTTAGTGAATCCTCTTGATCACGACAGTAGGGACCTAGGTAGAACTTTGAAGCTTTGCTAATCCGCTAGGCGTCGAAGGCTCTGTCGGATTTTTTCGGCGGACTGGGAACAATTCCACGTGACTTCTCACGCGCGCAACTGAGCAGTTACCTGTAGTAGACGATCAAAGACCACATACCCCTGATCGCGTTGGTATTCTTTTGGGATCCCCACGAAATGTGTTTTGAAGCTCTCTTTCAAGCTTTTACTCACTTCTGTTACAGAAAAACCATTTATTGACGGGTTCAATGAAAAGGCCGTCGTATTCGTCAACAACACCATCACTCTAACGTGTGAGGCAGGTGGGAGTCCACCACCGACAGTCACTTGGTACTTCAATGGACAACCACTGAACCCGGATAAGCAAGCCGGATACCGGTGAGTAATGTTCGTAGTAGGTTATGGGGGCATCTACAGTGCTCACATCAGTCAATTAGCCGATTACATTCAATATCTGTCAATCTGGTCCACACTGGATGCACGCATCCTGGCAGTCTTTAGAGTTTTTTTCGGTTTAGGTCTTCTGTTTGTGTAAGATACCACCACGACCCCTACCAACGCACTGATGCTGTCACCTTGATTGGTGATGAAACGTTTGCAATCAAATTGCCCAGCTAAGCGAACAAACCGACGACCATCTATACTACCTGAGCTACCAACATTCTCCTCTATAGCATAAACAAATCTATTCGGACCGAACTATCGAATTCCCACAAAGCTATGTCGCCCTTCGATTTGGACATTTGGATCTGAGAAGCACTGTTCAAAGATACTGCGGTTACTTCTAGCCCCCTTTCGCTTATCATCACCGCCGTGGTCATCATCGTCATCACCACGATCAACTGCAATACACCATTAGTACGTACCGGTGCTTAACTCTCTAGCTGAGAAATTCATAGGTCCGTAAGAGGCGGCGGTTTACGAGAGCGAACGTCATTTGCAACCTGATTTGAGGGTTCGGGTTCGATTTCAGCATCGTTTACTCTTAAGAGAAGTTCTTCCGGGAATCGAACAATCTTCCTGCTATGGGAGTGAGGTGTGCTAGTTAGATCAAGATAGATGTTCGGTTGCAGCTGTTTTTAAACAGTCGGGGTGAATTTAAATCCGAAGTACTTCTATACACCTAAAGAGTGTCCAAAGTTGCAAACAACTTAGATAAACGAACAAAAAGTTTTTATCACGCTTCCAAATTTTTCTCGAATAGAAAACAGCCCAACCCCTTGAGGAGAAACTTTCCTGGGTTCGGGATAGTTTAACTTTTGAGACGCGAACTTACTATCCGGAAGGCCCTTGGTTCGAACCAACCCCAGCATCTCGACTGCTCCTGTCTAGGCTTGGGCAACTTGCCAGTATCTCAGCTTTCGTAGTTTCATCTAGTGGTACGACAGCGAAGCAGCGGAAGCAGTTGTTACAGCTAAACAACGACGCTAATGAATAGATCGTCACTTAGAGCCATGTCTATGCATTATACCATAAACCTAACCATGGACAGTAGCATCTGCGGAATGCCGTGAACCGAAGGCGTCTTCCATCACTTTTTCCGACTGTTTACCGTAACAATGAGTAGTAATCTGGTGACAGACGTGTAGTGTTTTGGTATGAATTTGAATATGCATTGTGGGAGAATGTAAGTTGTTTTCTCGCGAACCAAATAAGAAAAATACAACCGCCTTCAGTAAATCATTTATCTCTCTTCAACTGTTTGGTGAGTGACTCTGTATTTCATCAATTTTACTCTACAAGGCGCTTCTCCAACTTTCTCGCCAACTTCTTTCGAATCTAAGTGTACTGAATCTTCTTGGTTGAGTTTGTTGAATACCACGGTTTGGCTAAACTATATCAAGTAATTGATTAGTAGTTGTTCGCTATACAACAGGGAATCAGAGGAACTTGTAGAACGTACGGTCAGGGTATAAGTAAAACTGAGCATTCCTTTGTCTTTCGTTTGTCCTGTTGCTGCCGCAGCTTGGTGGGTCCAAAAAACCTCATGCTTTTATCTGCCCGGCCACATCAAGGTGGAGACTATACTTGCGTGGCAGAGAACGAGGCAGGTTCGGCGAGGGCGACTACTGTACTAACTGTTTTCGGTAAGTGCCTCTGCAGTATTTTACAACTAGTTAGTTATTGTCACTCAGTTATGCCGCCTGCTTCCTGTGGGTGGGGGGTTTTCACTGTACTGTAATTTACCCTCTGTGACTTTGTGCCGAGTTGTTCAGTCCAAACTCAAAGGGCCAATACTATATAGGGTAATCTTCACTCCTAGGCCTGACCGTCGCACTTACGAGGAAGCCTCAGTCCACATACTTTCTAATTCCGAGTCATAAGTACAACTTAAAGTGCTACTTACTTCATGAAACGAACAAACATTGGTCAGCAAAACACGTCCAAGCTCCTTTTCCGACGCCGTTCACAATCCTATTGACCCATTGTGTTGTATTGCCAACTTTTCACTGACGTCCCTCAGTTATGAGTGTATGACTGTGTAGTTAAACCGTAGTTAAGCCCGTTTTACCTCCTTATTTCTCCAAAATATGGGAGGGATTTTCGTGGTCACCAGTTCATTCTTCCTTCCCCCGAAAAACGGTAATTAAGTTAAACCAAATGGGAAACTGCTTGTTAACTTGAATCGTGAATAAGGTGTCATTAGGTGCCCATCGAATAGTACCCCGAACAAGAGAGATCCAGGAGCTTTCTAGGTAAGTATGAGGGAACTACACTTGGGGTCACTCAACTAGCCACTTTGAGCTTTAGTAATTTCAGTAGTAAAATGAGATAAAAATCACCTTATGACCAGGCAACGATTAGAGTGGAGGGTTTGTTTTCACAGATTCATGTGAGATGCCTCTTAGATGAAGGGGGAGAAACCGGTAGTCAGCTGGCTGACTTCGGATTTTATGCGATCCGCTCACACCAGCTAAATCCAAAACTTTACCGAATATTTCCAAGCCAAAGTACTGCAGCAACTTTTGTGCAGCTTATTTTTCTGGAGAATTCTAGTATCGTAGCGAATAAGAGGGATTTCAAGGAATCCCCAAATGCAACGATTTTACCTGCGCATGAGCCAAACAAACGTTCTACGACCAAAGTGCTGTTCAAGTTGTCAACTGCTGTCTGATGAACTTCAAACGCACTGAAGCCAATAGTGCGCCGTTTGTATTTTTTCAGTCTTTCCATACTTAAGCCAGAATGACAATTTGAGTCATGTAAGGGGCACGACACCAGTATGCGAGATGGCTCAGTGGTTAGAAGGCGAATTTACTGACCGGAAGGTCTGTGGTTCCAACCCGACCTCTGTCTCCCGACTTCCCCTGTCTAGGATTGGGCAACCTGGCCGTATCCAAGCCCTCGTGCTTCCTTAGGGTGGCATGGCAGCTAGGCACCGAAAGGGTGTTACAGCTGAAAGCTATACATTTAGCCACAAACCAGATGGAGTTACTTCAGATTTCCGGTGATATACGGAACCCTAAGGAATGGCCAATTCAGACTTCGGTGAACAAGCCAACTCAACCTTGAAAAAAAGACAGAAAAAATTAGCAGCAGTCTTCTGCAAGCGGCTACTGTTTGGTAAAAAGTAGTCTATATTTTCTGAATCGCCTTGAGTGACAGGGAAAAAGGAATGGGTGTGCCGCTAAAACAACTGATGCGAACGCCCTCAACTTGAATGCTACTCCATCTAGTTTGTATGCAAACAGCCATGTCGGGTTTTCTTTAGAGTCAAAGTGATTTTTCTGATAGAAGCCACCAATGAGTAGTATACCATGTGTTTTCAGACTAGAGGATGATACTGCAAGAAGCAGAAACATTGACTGTAGTTTTTTTGTGTGTTCTCAAATGTCGCTTGATGTTTTTTCATGAATCATGTTAGTCACACGTGTAAGTGTGAATCTTCTGCGTGTTTGAATTTACCAACAAGCAGGTAGAATGTGTACTGTTTACGTTTTTGTTCCACCTTTATGAATTCTTTCTACAGAACCCACGGACAGTCAGCAGCTTCAACAAAACCTCACAGTCAAGACGACCCGAATGGGTGGAAATATCACGTTCACCTGTATCATGAGCTCTAATCCACCAGCTCAGATCAAGTGGCTCAAGGATGAAAAGGACATCTTCAGTGTAATGCCACAAGGTGAGCTCTTATGATTTAGGTCCATTGTTGCTGAGAGTTGAAATGTTTCCGTTGAATTTAGTGTGCAGCAGTACTTTTTACCAACAGGGCTGCAAACTAGTTTCCTCTCATTGAAACTTGTTGCATATTTTCTGGCCAAGACGCTGCCTTCATTGAACTAAGTGTCATGGTCAATAAGCCACACCCCTACACCAGAACGATACGCAACTCATGCATATGTACTCAGTGTAACTTCGGAACAAGCAGGCTTCCTTTGAAACGTAACCAAATTGTGTTTGGTCCGCCAGCTGTCCCCACCAAGGGAAGCAGATTTCTTCAAGTTCCAATCCCGTTAGTAGGCCAGCAGTCACGCGTGTCTGAGGCCACGCCGGAGTTCGAAGCCAAGGCGCACAGGGAAGTCGTGCAACTGCTTTCGTCAGTATCCGCTCAGGCAGAAGAGGCGCCTGCTTCCAGCCGCGGAGTAACTGGGTAAAAAGAGCTCAACACAGCAGAAAACACTCCTCTGCATAAGATTACGAAATCTTACGTTGATCTGATACATTGTTCACCTTCTTTGAGTGTCACCTGGGCATCTGCCATCTGAAAAAAGAAACAAATTACTGAGTTTAGATACAGTGGCTGTTTAAGGGGGCATAGGCAGCCAGCTCAGTTATCCAGTCACTTATTGACAAGAATGCTCCATCTGGTGGGCGAAAACCGATCACAATCATCAGCATCTTCAGCGTCAGTGCCTTCAAATTAGGAGTTCTGTAATATTCATTTGGTGAAGTTTGTGGTGATAAACCTCGAATGTGTATGTGATAGATAGATTCGTTATTCTTTCTGGATAGTGACCGACTCTGTCTTGTTATTTGCAAACTTCTTAACAAGATGTACATACAACAGGGATCTAAGGTTTCTCTGAATAAAATGTTCTTTTATCGAATCATATACTGATTCGTCTTCCGCCTCCGCTATTTTAGATCGGTTCACCGTCAGTCCAGATGGCTCAATGCTTACGCTCTTCAACGTGAATTTGGAAGACCAGGGTGAATTCAAATGTGTGGCAGTCAACATTCCGGGGTCATGGAATTATCGATACACACTGGAAGTAACGTGTAAGTGTGCTTCAAAGTGATCCGTGTTGTTGCCGGTTGAGTAGTTCTATCTATGTTTATGGGTACCATGACTGAAGGGATGTTCTCTGTAGAAGCCAGAGGAATTTGAATAAACCTGAGCGGAATGCAACCACACAGCTTGAAGGGTGCTTGAAGCTTCGTGACCTATGACTTATCAGACGAACTGCTGAACTAACACGGACGGTGGCCAGAGGCACATGTATGCAACTAGACGTGCGACAAGTCTGTAAACATTCTGACTGCATCTGTGTGACGTAAACCTTCTTCCGCGGTAGCCTTATTGCTCTGACGGGCGAGGAGTTTAGGGTTCGACTCCGACAACCAATTCCGAGCAATTAAATTTACCCATCTACATAGGAACATGTATGTACCTGGTGGATTATTTGGTTTGGTCTCGACCGGAATTCGGAAAAACGGTTTCATCCCATTGAGGTCAGGTGATTAGTATTGTACAGCTTTTCACGACACTTACTAGAACATTCAACAAGTCGTCACCATTGTTAACGATTCTGTTGTGTTTTCTTGCAAACATGTTTCTTAGTCTGCCATTTGTGTTAAATTAGAATCACCAAATAATAATCCGATGAATGCGTTACTCATAGTAACTGGAATTAATAAACCCTTATGTTGCCTCCGATGCAGTTCGCACTTGCTACCCTCACTTGCTATCCTCGCCATCCTTACCTCAGCGTCCCCAGGAATCCTAAAACATTCTTCAAGTGCACAATTTGTCAACGTAAACGAGGGAACAGAACTGAGACTTCAGTGCCTAGCAACAGCCAACCCGGAACCTGTGTACCAGTGGCTGAAGGATGACACGCCATTAACAATGCACGTCCTGGCCTTGGGCAATGAGATCGTGGATTCGTCTACCATTAGAACAAATACAAGCGGGATAAGCAGCAGGTACTCTATCCACGACAACGGCCGTCTACTGATGATTCGAGACATTCAGACACATGAAGCTGGACGTTACACTTGTGTTGCGAGCAATATCGTTGGTGAAGATCGTTTGGAGATTACCGTGTCAGTGTCCGGTGAGTCCATAGCAGTCCTAGTTCATCCGATTCATCTGCAATGCAAATTTTTGGATAAATGTCATTGTTTGATGTTCGCTTAACTTTGTTCATTATCGATGACCACCGGGATGTTCCATTTCGAGGGAATTGAAGCTCCCTTAGGATTGGTTTCAGCACTCTCCAGAAGAAACCTTTGCGTGAGGTTTTGTACTGTGTGGGATGCCTTTGGGGGTGCTACGTCATTCCCCTATTGCACAACTCTCGTTAGTCGTAGTGGGAACGGAAAACGATAAGATGTGCGTGTTAAACACCCACTGGGAATGACCGGTGAACTGCACAAAATTTCCTTGCTTCCACTTATTCTGCCTTCTCTAGCTGCACCTAGCATCACGGATGGAAAGGACCATGAGACGCCAATTTTCGAACGCGGAAAACCGAGTCATCTCTGGTGCAATGTATCGGGAAATCCGGAACCAACTGTCCGATGGGAATACGTGAGTTGGCGGTTAACTGGTGCCTCAAAATGCTTCCTCGATTCCCTGTTACACTTATGAGAATAGATTACCTTTCTTTTTTTTGAAACATTAGTCCAGCAATCCCGGCACTGGTTAACCCCTTCCCCAAAACAGACTAATCCATCAAGGCAGCAGTTTTGATGACGCATAGTTCGTTGCGCTGCAATCGCGCCTCGGAAAGACATGAATCCCGGATCCGAGAAACAGACACTTTTGAGGTCGTTGCTTGGCTGACTTATTTCCCAGAATAAAACATCAATGGAAAACTGTGTACCGTTAGCCTATCCGACTTCAACGCGTAATTCCGACGTCATAATCACTGCTCACAACATTTCAGTGCAGTGTTTGACTGATCCGTGTTGAGTTGGCTGACCATTTTGTCTAGGAAACGCACTGTACCACACTCAAATTACAGATGGAATAATTGAGCTGGAGAGTACGAAGATATTCAACGGGTTCTTAATGTTTATCAGTGTATTAATGGCCATATTAGAATGGATATTTCTAAATCACCTAAGAAATCCCCCTGCGAGCAACTTGGCCTCCACAACACCACAGCTAATGGGCGACAGCTGGTCTAGTTTTTGGAGACAATCAGTGAGTGTCGAAACACCGGGGGTGTTAAATCACAACAGCTGGCAGTGTTGATGGCTATGGCGAGCATCAATTTTGTTAACTGCGGGAGACGTTAGGTCGTTGGACCGCATCTGCATCAGTTGTTTGAATAAACCGTACTTCCGGAGCACCAGTTTTCTGGTTTGTTGGTGTACCACTTTGATCACCAGATAGAAAGGCTGCATTCGACATCCGTACCTCCCCTCTCCCCAAAACACTTACACCATCAAACTTCCTGTCCCTCTAAACCTTTGCTACCAAATTAGGTAGACAGCGATTGCGCACACAGTTTGCAGCACACAGTTTTAACGAAACCCGTGAAAATGGTGGGTGTTTCAATGTGTATGTGTGTGTGTGTAGCTGCCGATGGTGGAACCATGACAAGTCCTGACAGCCGAAGCTTAGCAGCCGTACGCCAGCTGAGGTGTCCTAGGCTGTCCTCCAATAATACTACACTGCAGAAATGATAAAGAAGAAACCACCCTATTGCAAAAGCGTACGTATACGAAGTTAATAGACTTTGAATATGGACAACGACCTTCATGCCGAAAATATGCCCCAGTAAAACATACACGTAATGGCTGCTGTGGAATTAGGCAAAAGTGAGAGAAAAGTGAAAAAGCTGGGAACAAAGTAAACGCAAATTTTTTACTCGTCTTAACAGTAACGCACATTCGGTCCTGGTGGAAGATAGGAGCTTGTCGTTAGGTCAGACGATCGTTGTTTGGAGGTGGGTTTTATCGGAGTAGTTTTGTCGGCATCAATGGAAAACACCTCAAGCAACACAAAGACAACCCTAATGATGGTGGTCTTTACACAAGAGGAAACCCATTGATGAGTGGCCTGAATACCAATACGAAACCAGGTTGCTCAGCAGCGAGGAGTCTGGTGTTTGAACATTCTGGATCACCAGATCTAAACGGCAATGACCGCATTTCTTGACTTCTGAAAAATCCTGGTCTCCAACCCTTGCCTCTTGCCGGGTGAGTAACTCGCTCAGCAATCCAGCAGTAAATTCCTCGGGAACAAGACGAGAGAGGCTCCTAACCCAGGGTGAGGGAGCAAGCGGAGCGATTGAAGGGACCGTTGTATTTGCTGCCTTATCCCCACGGACGTAGCTTTTTGAAGCGTTTTCCTCCTGACGTAACTTCTACGGTTGGCTTCATTTCTGTGTAAGGATTTGCCGCTTAGACACGACTCCATGCACCCAGTAACAGTTGTATAGGATCAAAAGGGATAACGGAACCAAATATGTAATTTCTAATTAGGTTGAAACAGATTTACAATCTTTCTGAGCTTTTCAGCATACACTGGTTTCACTAGTGGGATGCATTCATAATTGGAAATTATCATTAAATCAACTATATGCTTGAATTATCCTCGGAGAGAAGCACTGAGTATCACCCAGTGTTATCTCGGTTCACAGGTTTCAGTCACTAAATGAACGCATAGTTGTCCGCCCACCATCCTGCTCAAAATCTTTCATATTTCTAGATAGTTTTAGCTTCATACCATAAGAATAAACAAAAGGAGCCAATAGCTGCTCAAGACCAGAGCCAATCAGACTCTGACCTAACCATGAACGCACCCTTGTTGGCTCACAACATGTTTTAATTGTTTTACCAGCCCCTGGAAATCTGTTGCCTCACATAGACCATGTGAATATCACTGACCGGTGCTAAATTACAACACGTTTTGTATGATACAGGATCTTCCAACAAGTGGACCAGGTGATCGGAACCTTCAAGAACGTTACGACGGACGTCAACTGTATTTACCGAATGTGGACTACGGTCTTATCACTCGCTACGCCTGTGTGGCCAAAAATAAGGCAGGAGAGGTCCGCAAAATCTTTGACCCGACGCTTGTCTGTAAGTTTGCACGGTTAATAACGTAAAAACAAGGTCTTCAATGTGGAAGAGGACGTTTTACGTTTTTATTGTTCATCTGTCCGCGCCTAGACAGAGCGGTTGAGAATGGCCGGGGGATTGACCGCAGTGCATCAAGTAGACCAGAGACTATCCTAATTCAGCCGAAAGTACATGTGGCCCTTTCTAATTTTGTCAGCGAATGTGTCTGAGAATAATCACGCACAATACCGCTTGAGGCCTCAAAAACAGTGCTAATGACTTCCTTCTTTATCTGATGTTCCACACCTAAACCAAGGACTAAGCACGCACAATACCGCTGGAGGTCTCAAAACGGTTCTAATGACTTTCCTCTTTATCTGATGTTCCACACCTAAACCAACACGTCAAGGTTACCATAATAGCACGTATCAGATTTTGGCACACACACGTTTGCAACCAAATTGTCCAGCTCAGCGAACAGAACATTGACCAGCTATATAACCTGAGCTAACGATATTCCCTCGATAGCATAGCCAATTGTGTTTAGCTTGTCTGGCCTTCTAGACGTACGGTAGCGATTTTGTTGTCTAGCGTCATTATGTTATGACCCCCTTCTGGCCTTCTAGACGTACGGCATCGGTGTGTGTCTGTTTTGTCTATACGGTCGATGTCGAAACGGGGTGAGTTAAGGACTGTGGTGTACAGTAATAGCCATGAATATGGGTGCTTTAGCGACTGATGACTCCAGTCTTTGTAAAGCACCCAGACTGGTGTCAGGTTGGGTCGAGTACTTCACTAGTAGACAATGTACCACCAAGCGGCGATTCCTTTTTTTCCTCTCCATGGGTCTGACAGTAACAGAGAAGTCGTAAGGACGATGACAGCGAAAAGCTTTCCCTGGATGTCATTGACAGTGCCAGAAAACCAATTCGAAAACAAACCAGGTAGCCACGTCGCTAAGTAGCATATCCTAGTATCGGTAGGGTACGTTTTATACGGATCCAAAGAGTGGAAATAGTCGTGTGCTGTTCCTGCTTGGCACTGTCACAGGTAACAATTTTTCGCTTTCGTTGTCTAGCGTCATTATGTTATGACCCCCTAGTAGAATACGGAATATGACCTGATAGTGGCTGATAGTGACCAGTGAATACTGTGAAATGCCATCACGGGAAATCCTTCCTTAAAAGGTCAGTGATTTGACCCATCTACCTCAACCAGTACTAAATCAACCTGAGGGTTTCGGCCAGGTTCGATAAAATTCCCTGTGGTAGCGTTAGCCCAACAAAGACAGTCAACTGTTGACAATTGTTGATATAGGCTGGCCTTCATACTGAAAAGGACAATGAAAGCGTTGTGGCAGAGAACATCAACCCTTGCCTGTTCGCCTTGCTAGCAAGCTCAAAATAACAGGTTCCAAAATTATGAATTATAAGGAATTCGTTCATACTAATGTAGCGATTCAAGCAAAACATGACCAACATGGACGGAGATGAAAACGAGCAGGCACTTGGTGCCTTTCCGTCCAAGTCAGGCCAAAGAAGTTACCAAAGTCATCGGACGTTCTTTTGGATATCATCTTTTTTAACTCTTGGAAGATGTAAATCCCACTACTTGTTTGCTGAAAATATTTTATTAAATTTTCGAAATTTACTGAAGGCAAGTCATTTAGGGTGAATTTATTGAAAAGCTAGTGTAGCTGTATATATTGCTTTTTGGGCTTTTTTTTCAAAGACTGGATTCTGACCACATTCTTCACAGTGACGTGCACTTCTCTTGTGAAGATTATTGAAACATCCGAAGAACCTACAACTCCCAGACTGTCAGACAATCTAATAGATGCTAATAACATGAACGCCACTGACATCGGTTAGGCGCCATATTGTTCACTGTCTCCAGCTAAGCACGGGAAGGAGTATATTGACCCCATCCAGGAAAGCAGACAGCTCCAGCAGTGTCAAAACGCTTGGTAATATTGTTCATTTCCCTCTGCCAAGTCATATTCAGTCCACTTCTAGGTTTCTGATACTTCGTTTTGAGCGCAGCAACTGGCCATCATAGCGCATGGCTCAGCCGTATTAGCTTGCAGTGCTGAAGCACCATCTGCGTCACCCGAGACCATCTGATTGCGAATTTGCTCATTCCAACCTATTCCAGCTATAGTTCTGAGGCGTCGGTGGTCAAAGACCTGAAGAGGTCGCGGCCCCTCCACCCGAAGTGACCAAGTTTCACAGCCATACGACAATACGTGGGCACTGTAGTTTGATATATGTGTCCTCTTAGACCCAGTGGTATGCCATTTTAATGCGCAAGTGGCATAGTTCCGCAAACACAGTTCTGGTCTGTAAGATTCTGTCACACTACCGTCAGAGCTAATGCAACTTCCAACATGTTCCACAACTTCCAACCTCCCTCCTTGAATTCTCAGAGGGTTGCATTACAGAATTTGAAAGAAGCCGATTTGGATACATTGTCCTATTAGAACGGAAAAGCACAAAGATAAACATGACGGACGAAATCACGTGATACTGGCGTCTCCCGATAGACACAGTGAATTTGTACAGTAGAGTGAAACATGGAACTAAAGTTGTTAAATAATCGAAAAGTTGCCATTATTTAATCGAACGTTCACTTTGAAAACTTTTACGGTCGGCTATCGGCTGAAAACTCGCCACGATGGATATGTCTGTCTAGACAGGTAATGCAGATAATGTATTTTACACCGAGTTTTTCTGTCTCCTACCGTCTGCAGAACATGTTCTCAATAGAAGTGGACAGTCAGTCGGAATTATTGATGCACAATCATCATATCAGAGTGAATTATAGCCCTGGTTAGAGTTCCTGATTTGAAAAAACCCGAGCCAGAAAACTGATCTCATTGGTGGGTAATTCATATTGCCTCCTGAATTCCAAATAGCTTCATTGATCCCCACTCAAGCTCACCTGGTCGTAAGCACACCAATGTCTTTTATGGGGGGCAGTCGCCTGAGGCAAAGATACCATTTGAACTGAATAAGGCGTCACAGAGCAAAACGGCTCCATATCACACAAATTTACCCCTCCTTCTTTCCAGATGCCCCTGTGATTACCGGGCCTGAGGGGAAGAACCCAAGGCCTGTACTCCAAGATGCAAGCACAAGGCTGTTCTGCGATTGGGATGCTTCACCCAGGGCCCAGGTTGAATGGTTCAAAGATGGTGAACTTATCGATCCGAAACGCTTTTCTCGTGTAAACATTTCTTCTAGCGAAACACAGGTATGTATCTTTTGTGGATATCTGGTATTGTCAGAGCTGGTCCCGAGATGTCGATCAGCATTTTCCGCCTCGGGCTCAAAATCACTAGCTTCATAGGCCGTTTGTAATCGGCTATTGGAAAATTTAGAAACTATCACCTGGGTGTGGTGTATACAAGTGAACATCTGTAAGCTGACCACCGCTCGTTTTTCGCTACCATTCACAAACCGTACAGCCCATAGTTTTATTCTCACTCCAAGTGAACGGTTGTGATTTGCGGAATTTTCAGCAAAACTATGTCTGCCGTAACCAGGTGGTATATCGTTTCGATTTCGGTCATTCCTGAAGCAGAGGCTAACTGGTAGGAAACTAGCCAGGTTAACTGGAATTCATTGGTGTTTACGCATCATTGCCCAGCTACCCGTAACCTACCCCCTGTGAATGCCCCTATTCAGCGTGGAGAGATACTGTCTCGAAAACTGAGTGAGGATGGCGATGGACAAGCTCCGTAAGACAGATCCTTATTTGTGCAGCACGGAAGCAGATGACAATTTTACAGAATGCTTTAAATAATACATACGTTTTCACATAGTGTGTGTCTTCACGGTGCTCACATTTCGGCCAGGACCAACAAACAGGAGGCTAGGGCTGGCTTGATGGCTTATCTGCTATCTCCTGTCGGTAAGCACACAAAAGACACTTGATCTCATCCAAGTCGTTTTGCACACTTCATGTCCCATTAGGTTCGACAGTTTGAAAGTCCAGCTCAATCGTGGGACGCTTGTTAGCACGGTCTGTTTATGAATTTTTTTCCGAATGACCTCACACATAACCAAGCTGCGTGTGTTTACGGCCTCTGAATAGTAGAGATAACGCTGTGGATTATGTTGCGGGCAGTGCGTTTATTTTTTCTTCCGTACGTACTAGCTCGCCTTCTGACTAACCTTGTAGGTAAGCACATCCCGCGAGTACGCTAACCTTGTGTATCGTCAGATCTAATTTTCTGATCGGTCATTTCAGAGGACTTGGTAGCCCAAAGCTCTTGCTTTATTGACGCGAAACAGTGGAAACAGTAGCGATGCCCAACCTGGCGGTCGAACATCGAATCTCCATGACAGGTGAACAAAATATTTGTTGTCCACCTGCAATGCAGAGGAATCCATTCTTTGTGCCTTATTGACGGCAATACACCGGCGCCTAACTGCCATGCTGGTGAACAAGGTGACTCAAACGGTGTACATATTCCCGGAACGACCGATTTCTCTCTCTGTCGATCTGGATCGTTCTTGGACGAAGCAAGTCCAGATCGAGATGCGGTACTTGACTGTGTTGCTCTTCTTGCGTCATAATCCGAATTTGTGGACAGTCACTACAAATAAATGAAGAACAATAATCGTCCAGTCACAGCACCCTTTCGGTATCCAGCCACCATACTACTCGAAGGAAGCACGATGGCTGGGATACTGCCAAGCTGCTTAAGCCTAGACAGGGGCAGTCGAGATAGGTGGGTCGGGTTTGAGTCACCGACCTGCCGGATAGTAAGTTCACGGAGCCATCTCGAACTCAGTTGGTAAATAATCCACACTAGTATAACAGTTAGTCGTAACGAGCAACCAATTCAATACCAGTAGGAGCGAGGCCAGGAGATGTAAAGGTGATCTCACTGGGTCGCTAGCCTGTCTGAACAAAGCGCCAGTCAAAATAGAGACACGGATATATATATATATATATATATATTTGTCAGCCATGAAAGCTTCAAGCCATCCTTCCTTGTTGTCACAGTGTTTGCGAACTTTTTACCCTTGAAACCACGGAACCCAATTCATCTCTAAAGTAACTCGACGTTTTTCCTACGTTTTGTCGCGCCCTACAGCTCTACCTGTACAATGTACAACCTACGGATGCCGGAAAGTATCGGTGCGTGGTTAGCAACGAGTACGGACAAGCGAAACGTCAGTGGACCGTGCAGGTGATGTGTAAGTTCTATGCCCCCAACAGGTAGATGTGTGCAGCCGCATGAGTTATCGAAACCAAAGAACGACTGAATTCTGTTAGTCTATCGATCAGCGGACGATCCTAAGAGGGTCGCTATAACAGAAGTAGTACGCGTGCATGCCTTGATAAAAGGTTGATAAACTAGATACCTTCAAACATCTCACATCTATCGTTTCTGAAGGGCTTGGTAAACAATCAGTCGTTTTTAATTGGTCAACGTTTCGCTTTTGACACAAAAGTTTCATCAGGCCAAGTGAGCAGGTCGCCAAGTTGGCCAGGTTTTAAGGCAGACGGAAAACCACTTGGTAAGACCTCTTCAGATTAGCACACCAGATCAGTGTTGAGTGTCAATTAACGGCTCTTGTCGGTTAATGTGGCTGCCGAACTCTTGCATTGATCGGCTGGAGGTGTTTCAAATTGGTTCCGATCGATTTTGTTTCCTTAATCTTCCTTTCAAGGTGCTTCATTCACTGGTAGATTTCGTTGGTCTGCGTGGGCTTGTGAGTGTTGCGAAAATTTAGTTGGGGGGAGGGAAGGTGGATTAGGTTCAGATGATGGCTACTCCTCCTTCTGATAATCGCACATCAACACGTGTCAGTTCGACTGATTCAAGACCGTTCTCCACATGCTTGCCAGTTCCACGCTTTCTATTCTGTTAACCC
The DNA here is from genome assembly GCA_003604175.2 of Clonorchis sinensis. Lineage (NCBI taxonomy): Eukaryota > Metazoa > Platyhelminthes > Trematoda > Opisthorchiida > Opisthorchiidae > Clonorchis > Clonorchis sinensis. The sequence goes on along the minus strand of CM030373.1, from coordinate 20,796,612 downwards.
TGCGATGCTTGGAGATTTCTATCGTCTCGGCTATCAATCATGTGAACCCTAGTCCTCGCCTCAAAACCTCAACATTCTCTAAATCTATTTTGTGTCCCGTGTCCAGTGCGTGCTCCGAGTCTTTCAGTAACGCCTGCTATTCATCCGCGTTTCTCGGCGGCCTGTTTATGTTTCTCCTACGCTCTCCGATTCTCATGTGAATTTCCCTGTCCTATGTAGACCTTACTGCAGTCGTTAGACTTAATTTTGTAGACTCAGTCCCTGGTTCTGTTTGCCTGGAGGCGATCTTTCAAATGCACCAGTGCAGAGCGCAGAGTGTCTCTCATCTGGAAAGTTACTCTTATGTCAGCTCATGTTAGCTTATGTGATCCCAGCTCTGTATTTACTTGGTACTGTGTTCCTAGATTTTGTTGTTCTTCTTTGAAGCGGCCTTTCAACTAATATCCTTCTCAGACCATTTTCTACGGATTGATCTGAAGAATGCAACGTCCGCATGCAACGAATCCGATCGATTGCACTCCTAACAAACGCGTTAGCACGTGATCCATTTGCGCGTCTAATCAACTCGTGGCTTAGAGTGGAGTGCATCTGTTATAAACTATTATTGAGCATTGAACCGGTTCATTTGCATCTACCCAATGTCTGAATTCCTGCCTAAGATTCTTGTGGGTCTCGTTCTAATTGCCAACTCGGTACTTGCGTACCCATACTCTAACATCAAATGGTTCCGTTGGCATACTGATGGGAAAAATGGTTTCGATATTGTATCCAACTTCAAAAGTCCCGTCTTTGGAGAGTTCAAAGGCTTTGAGTCACCGAACCCGATGTTCCAAGGACCGGGCTTTTGGGATACGCCCGTATGGGCCCAACAGGAACCGCAACTTTATTTCGGTCAACGCCTTCCTCAGCAGAACGATCCACAAAACCAGCATAAACACTACGAATACCCCAGATCATGGCCTGCGTTGAGGCATGATAAGACAATCGACGATGATGTCAAGTTGGAGGGAGCATCAATGAAAACCAAGAGCAAGAATAAACTAGCATCTACTCAGCAATCTACATCCGACTGGCCTGTGTTTCAGCAGCCGCTTTTCTTCGAGTCAGGAACGATGGGTGACAACTGGCTTTCCACTTGGATGAACAGTCAATCCAAACCGAAATCGTCAAATACCAAAAGCCCGAACAAAGTTAGTGGAACAGCGGTCACCTATACATTTTCGAAAAAAACAACCATGAAAAATGGCAAGGTCAATACGGATGCGTACGGCGCGGTGACAAACGAACAGTTCAATGAGAAGCCTCCCAAAACTGTCCCGATTACAACTTTCAGTCAGCCATGGGCTTTTCCACAGTATCCAGTTGGGGGCTACGATCCGTTCGCAGTGAACTCTGTTTTCCTTGCCCCAAGAAACAACGTATTTGGTGATGAATTTCCGGGTGCCGGATGGGGTGGTCATGGTGGCAATTTTCTCGGACCTTTTGGATGGTGATTTCCTGGTAGTCTTTTTTATTTATTCGTATTTAACCCATTTTCAACTCCCCCTCCGGATACCTTCGAATGTGAATACGGCTTTGTAAGTATAGTGTTCTGTTGTCATTCTTCAGTCGTTGCTTACCGGGCGTTGGACTTGAGTTTGGGCTGAACAGTTGACACGACTTTAGTTCACTCGCAGCTAGATTTCGGACTCGGCAAACCCACTGCAAATGCTTGCACGCAAACTTTCGTCCCAGCGTGTAAATCTTTGACATAATTGAAAAATTTGTCTCAACAAACAGAGAATTGTATAGCACAATCTACAATCTGATGAAGACTCAGATACACTTTACAGGCAGTCCGTACAGCGACTGACCAAGGTTCTTTTCCTGACTGGAAGCCGTTTGTAGATTAAAGGCTTCGAAAATTCCTTTTCTCTCAGCATTCAGCGTGGGTTAGAGGCAATTCATCAATCATTCAAACAAATGGTCTTGGGGTCCTGTTGTCTACATAGCTCAGTGTGCACAGACCTAACAATTGCGAAGACCAGCAAATTATATTCCTTGCGAAACTCAGTACCCAGACAGAGGTATCGAACTTGCACTATGTCCAGCTACTGTGCTGTCTCGAGTACCAGAAAAAAAACCTGCGTGCTCTACAGGTAATGCGTTCGGATAATTGAGATAGTTCACTTCCAGCGGATGCTCAGACACCCTAGCTTAATTTAACTGGACACGTAGGAAACAGCAGTGTGAACAAGAAGTCTTTCAGAAGCTTCTGGGATGTGGGGGACAAAATTTACGTCAGCCCGTCTAACATCTCATGGACGACGATTAGTGGTCGGGCACCCACGGTCGTTCCTTCACCTCTCTAGCACTAGATACGAGTAGATTAACAGTCGGTTTTTCCAGGTTAGGGACACTTTTGATAAACGGATTCAGTGCCGTGTCTGTACAACTTTGACAGCTTATGGGTCGTTACGGTGAGACAACTGGATGCATACTAGGTGGTTTGGCCTGAAGCATTGTGTGTGCGACTGAACAGCCACAAGCGTCATTTTAAAACGGTTAAATTGGTTCTCTCTGCGCCACAATGCAAGGCATCAACCTGTGAATCTACCAAACTGTAGAAAACAATTTCTGAATCACACGCTGGGGCTTTCCAGTATCTTATGTTCCTTCAACCGCCATAATCTATCGATTTTCAAAGTTTGAGTGTTTTATTCCGTCACCCGGAATACCAACTGGAGTCCGCACCTCGTTTGATTCGCTTGTCCTGGCCACGTTTGTATGGGTAGTAAGACTGGAATTGACGGTCGTTGGTTTGCTCGTAGTAGTTTGCTCGCGTAGTGACGCTCCACCACGCTCCCTACCAACGCACTGATGATGTCACCTCGATTGGTAATGAAACGTTTGCAATCAAATTGCCCAGCTAAGCGAACAAACCGACGACCATCTGTACTACCTGAGCTACCAACATTCTCCTCTATAACAAACTGGAATTGACATTTGTCATGGTCTCAGGCATGATTGTGATCGCTGCTTGCATTTATACTTACACCCACATACAAGTTTTGCACAAAAGCTGACAACTAAAACTCGAAATTAGGTTGGAAAAAGTATGAATGCGGAATGTGTGCAGGTGACTAGATTAACCAATCTTGGGATAAATCTCAAGGCGGTTGAAAGATGCCTTTGTTTCTCTCCCAAATATCATCGTTGATTTGAAAGAGTTCTCGGTATTCTTCGACACCAACCTAGACACTGATCCAAACTAACCTTTTTAGTGTCTCTCATTCAAATATGTTTACTGTTTCACGGTCATTTTCCCTTTTTATTTTTCGAAACCCAGCTAATTATCTTCTTTCAAGGCAAAACAAAACACATGGTAGTCTAGAATAGGACTATGAATTTGCATGAAATATTTTCACAAACTACTTGAAAGGGTGTAGTTCAAGTGTATTTTACCCGTTCTCCCTACTCAGCAGGGGGAATTCCGCCAAACAATTTAGTTACGTGGCGGCGCACTTGTATGTGAATGTAAACTGTTGGGTTTTACGGAGAAGTTACAAGAAAAAGGACGACCAGTGGAATAAGCACCTTTGTTTTCTAAACACAAATGAATTCTAGTGCTTACTAGTTATACATGTATTGATTTAAGCTGCTTCTGACCTCTGAATGACATTAAATGTATGCGGTATCGTTTGGGATTTTCTCCTATATGCATTGGTCTGCATTCAGACCGAATAAAAGATCGAAAAAGCTACTTCCACTACTGACGGACTGGTTGAATGACCTTGTATAGTAGTCCAAAAGGCAGCGGGCTTTGTGATCCCTTTTCCAGGGAACTTTTCCAGTCCAGTGATTCTGGAGTTTATGCGCTAGAGCTCGCTTCGCCAAAAAAAGGTTGATCGAGCGGGACAATATCCTTTTAAAGCAGAAATATCTGGACCGATATTAGTTAACTGAATATGTAATAAAGTCATTCAACTGTAGCTGTCGCCTTCGCTTATCAGTCTCCTTCGAACGACAACGTTTTCCCCTCCGTAAACATGAAAATACCCAGGAGGAACATGCAAAGTTGGGAGTTGGTGCAAATTCCTCTCCAAAATAACCACTTGTCACACCTAACTACACTTTCTGAGACTTTCCGGTCAGGTACAGCCGGTAGTTAGTGAAATACCGTGAAAAAAACTCAGTAGCATATCAAGCTGGTCCGTTCGAACTCCAAGACACATTGCCGACAGCCACTATTTGCTCCAATTGGGCGCATTGTCACGGGCGATCGATGACCTGACTACATATTTCATGGCTCTTTTGACCGACGCTAGAATCACTCAAGATCTAAATGAAAGTTCGCATCAAACACTTTGGAGCCAACAGTCGTCAAACAGGAAACTGTTAGTTTTGACCCCTTCTGACTTAGGTTTTCGGAATCATACGAGGTTTTTCGGGGCTAAATGGTGAACCAACAGCTTCTGAGACAAGATGATCTTTACGAACCAGGTAACTGTAGTGTCTGTGTGTATGAGCGAGATAAAGGACTATGTTAACAGTTCACAACATCTGCTCCGTTGAAGCACTATTTGCCGCTAATTTCGAAATGTTATTCACGGGTATCATATACAAACAGTTTCGTTAGATGGGCTATTGGACACGGACAAGCAGTGTTTTTGAGAAAAATCTTCTCATGTCAAAAGGCTCTGGATAAAAATCTAACAATCTAATCTAGCGGAACAATGAAAACAAGTAACAGAAGTCAGAACTCTCGATAGAAGGGAAATTTTGGTATGATGGATACCACTGAAAATACAATCAAAAAATCGATAAAATCCGCTGAAATTTCTCGGAAATTAATACATGAGTGATGAAGACATTCAAGCAAACGATCAATCTTCCCACACTGTTAATGAATAAGTACTTGACCCTGAAATTCATATTTCGTTGCTTTTAACTCTATTATTGATTTTTCTGAACCTTTTTGCTCAGGAATTCCTCAGTTTTTCATTCGGTAGCACAATTTTGGAGCAACGGATCAGTTGTGAGTTAGATTGCCCTGCGAAAGTTCATCTACTGTTGAAGTTGCCCACTATCAAACTGACGCCGTGGGACCAACTTTTGTACTCACTGGTTTTTTTTACTTCGGAGGTGGCTTATTCGTAGACAAGCCGCAGCTAAAAATGAGCAGGTGGTCAGTCTTATTCTACACTAAAAAGGCTATTTCGTCACATTTTGTCGAAACTAAATTAAAAACTGAGACTGATTTCTAAAACTCTCGAATGAATCGACAGATAGTCCCTTTACTTTTGTCCTTGATGCTTTTCAGAGTATCGGAGGAGTCTTGCTTGCGTATACCCTAACACTCAGCCTTACCAGTCTTTAGCGCCGCTGGCCGCCATGGCGCGTTTTTGTAGATAAATTCCAACACTGAAATGACTCTGTTAGTAATATTGAAACAAACCAAGGAAAGAAAAAGTACGAAATCTCCTGTGGGTGCACTCGGTGGTTTCGGAGATGCTTTCATTTGAGTGTCAGTTTAAACAAAACGACTTGATCTTTCCGTTGTTGTCACGCCGTTCGACAGTCATTCCAACACTTTGCCCTTTTCGTTCGGACAGCGCCACCGACAATCAGATTCTCCACACCGGAAGGTGAGCAAAGCGTGTCGTTGGGCTCGGCTTTGGCATTGTTCTGCGTCGCCAGCGGACACCCGCCACCAAAGATCACTTGGACGAGGGACGGCAAACCTATTGATCTCAGTCGTTATTCGATCAGTGAAGATCAAGTACACTTGCGGTTGCCCGAAGTGGCAGAACATGACAGCGGTCGGTATGCCTGTCTGGTGAGCAGTGAATACGGTCAGACCTCGAAGACGTTCGATGTGAAAGTGACATGTAAGTGTCTTGCTTCGTGATTTCAATTTGAGGTTTGTAAAGCTTTGTTATTTTAATTGTTGTATTTACAGTACCGCATTTGTAGATAAACCTCCATTTGAACGCTTTGGCTTTTGGGGTTTTGCGCGTAACTCAACGTGGTCCGACATACTGCTGGGAACAATCTATACTAAGTCTGTTGGACGCTGGCCCACGAAAAGAGGTTGAATGAGCTTGTGCATACTGTTACCGTTCCTCATGAACCATCGTTTTCAGCTTCCGTTCGTGGTCCGATTACTAGTGAAAACCGGTATTTTGATCGAAGTTGTACTTCCCGTTGTCGAACTTATAACGTCTTGACTAGTTTCTCCCGCATACTGTGAATTTCGAACAGACGCACCACGTCTTGACAGTGATGGGCAGCTTCAATACAGCCTGGAGCGGACAGTTGGTGGGAGCGCGTTACTTGAATGTCTGGTATCTGGTAATCCGGTCCCGAAGATCACATGGTATAAGGATGGTGTTCCGTTGGACCAGCTCCCATATAGGTGAGTCGTCATTACCTATCTAGAACATATGCTTTGGTCACCTGTGGGAGTCGTAAATCAGGCGTCGAGCCTTGCTGGCCAACAAAGATTTTTATACCCACTCCACAGACCATATTTTCGAATTAGTTTATGTGACTGCACAAGACCCATACAACAACTGCCGACCTCAGTGTGTGAGACTGTTTCCGATCAGTGTACAATTCAAAACATTTGTCAGACCAGCAGACGTCTGGGCTCTCTAAGTGACTTCGTTTCCTTTTTTGAAGCAGACCGAAGCGTTGGACCATAATGTGACTAGAATGAGTATTGGGGTACTATCGAAGATCCTATGCACTCTAGCTGTAATCTCCCGTTAATTCCAATAATTATACTGTAATCTTCAGATACCGTCTCATCAATCAGGATCGGCAACTGGAAATCATCGCTATGCAGCCATCGGATGCCGGTCGCTACCGCTGCGTCGCAAAGAATCCATTTGGACAAATTGAGATCAACACTGACGTCGTTGTTGGAGGTAAAGTGTTTGTCTTAGTTACTAAAGTTATTTTGCCCACGCTGGGAACCCAAGTGGTGCATTTCTCAACATTGCTCACCACTTATTACGAGGATTGGACTGATGACTGGAAGGCCGTGGGTTCAAACATCCACAAAGATCTGCGTGATGTGCGATGTCTGTGATTCCACTTAAGAATGACACGGCCGTATATTGCTTCTCGGAACAAACAGGTTTCGCCTTCAAGCTAAACATTCCATTGAAACAAAGTCTTTTTTATGAATATTTTTCCGCCCACACACTCACCACTTCATGCAAGGATAATGGGTTACCTTTCGTATCCACATAATTCGAACCTAAACCCGTGTAATGCTGATGAGACCGTTTGTCGTTTAACGCTTCGTTTCGTAAACAACTATGAAAAAGTTATTCGTGCTTGAATCCTTCCCTTGGTCGATAAACTTATGGCAGTATCCGTTCGGCCATCGAGTCACCAACCGCCCTCTCTATATCAGTAGATGACCGACTGGTCATGATCTGCAGGCTGTTGAGTGTTGGCGGGGAAGTGGCCTAGAGAATTGCCACCATTTGAACGACTGCGAACCAATACGAAAGTGGATCTCGAGGTGATGCCCCCCCCCTGTGTTATGATCTAACTAGACTTCACTGATAAAAGGGAGGTGGAGCGAGTTAATTAAGGCTAGCAAAGATGATGATAGGCTAAGGGGCCGATCAAAATTTCCCCAATGCCGCCTTATATTGGCCGTCCGGACCCAATGAAAGCAACCAAGACAAGTGTTAACCTTGAACGAAGGGGAGAAATAACCAACTGATAGCTCAGGCACTAAACTACTGGCTGGATGAATTCGATTCATTTCTTATTCCGAGATCCACGTGCTTGTACGGGAATCACTTTTCCCCGATGCCCTCTTGGGTATCTCTTCATTTATTCTGCTGTTCCAGTGTTATCGAACGTCAAAGTGTGGAAAGAAGTGGATTATTTTTTTCCTCCCGCGATATCATCTATGGGGTCGATGGAAACCTTTGAGAGTAGTAATACTCTGAGAAAAAATACTTCGATATATTGGAGATCAGATTCACTAAAAATGAGGCGGATTTTATTCAGACTTTTCGGTTGCGAAACGGACGACTCTTTTGAACATCACGTTATCATCGAAGAAATTCGTTAACGAGTGATTTTTCATGTGCAGAAAGACATTCAGTTGCAAATTGCGATCGCGAAACTGAAAGTGAGCTGTTCTAGAGTAGCGTCTTCTCAAACAGCAGGCGGTTAGTTTCTACAGTCCCGATTGCCGCCTGAAAATGTCAACCTAATCTCCAATTTGACCGCGTCAGATACGATTGATGCAAGCGGGGATAATGTGTCTTGTGTATGTAGGTTTTATCAATCTCACCAAACAAAAAATGATTGTCAATGACACACACAAACAGGGTTAAAATCATGTAGTTCACAGTATCAACGCGCATTTCTCCAGTGGATAGGCTCATTCATAAACGTAGTTCCACCGCACCCCATACAGGGTTTCTTCGGTAATGTCAAACCTCAGCTACATGGACAAGATTCCTTGGGCGCTTACGAGTGTGATTCACGTTACTATTGAAAATTATTGGGTTTTCAAAACGAGAGCGAATTGCCTCGGTCCTGATTTTTGCACTAAAACTGAGGGACTGCCACCTAGAGAAGATGTGTATGTAATCCAGTTCATAAAGTTTCTTTTGTATCTGTTCTGCTGAGGTGAACGTAATCAGCACCCATTCAGAAACCATTGATCTCGGAGATAAACGTCCCACGGAATCAAGCAAGTAAGCAACTTGGAGCACAATCCCCTCAGTGCAAATAGGTGCCACTGAAACTGAACCTGTAGGCAAATGCTTGTTGTGACGCTGAACGGTCGTGCAGCTCTGTATCGGTCCCTTGGCTTCCTGCTCGACCCACTATGGTATATCAAAGGGCACGGTAACTTCAGACAGCCCATCATGGATTATTACAGCTGTATTTATAGGGTAATCGCAGGATGTTCCACAAGGTCGTGCTAGAATCTCCTTGAGGGGACGGGAAGCGTCGAGCTAAAGATGCTCGATTCAGATTGGCTGACATTCCGACCAATCAGGGCATGCCTGAGCTTCGTCCGTAGCCCCCACGTGACACGTCCGTCCACTTAATGTGACGTTCGGTTATTAGGGACGCTGGCCTCTGGACAATGCTCGTGCATGCATCTCAGTGTGATGGGAGTTTTTTGTTCGTCTAAATACTACATCCCAGGCATATAAACTGAATGCTTTTAGATTATACATACTACTCATAAGGTCACTGAAAAATCTTCGACAACCGTTTTCACCCTCCTTAGGGTTCATCACGTAGGTGAAGTCGTCCGTCAACCTTATGTTCTACTTGAACCCACCTGAAACATGAGGCGGTCCTGTGCAGCACATTCAGCTGACAGAGATCACTGTTAACGAGCGATTCAGCTGAGATTCTGTTGTCTTCCGACAAATTAGTGTGCGGATGTGAGTATTTTGAAAATTATCAGGCCATGTTTTTTTCCGTGCAGCCTTGGGACACAATCTCCACCCACCCAGAGCAAAACTTTTAAAAGTCAACTCTCTTTAAAGTTACGGTATGCAGTACCTACAATTATCCAAGGAAGGAATGTCGATTAGAGATCCTTGTACCCGGTTCTGCTAAGTAGGAGCTTCGGATTGGGTCTCTTGTCTCAGCATGCTTCAGGATTCCCGCTGATGAACCTATGTAGTCAGCAACAGAAGCGAAGGATGAAATTTTTCCAGAAAAGTTGGGAAAAAACGACAGCCATCTGGATACGTGAGCTCCAGTCTTTCTGTATTTTTCGTTTTTTGCTGCCCATCTGGCAACAGACAAATCGAAGTGTTATCAAGTTCACTGTACACAACAATCAATGACAAGAATGCGAGATTTTTTCCGGTAAATCCTTCTCCACGGTGAAACTGTCCATCCAGCTCTTCGTTAAATCTTTAGAACAGCTCTTTAATTCACTGTCCCTCACATCAGTTTTTTTGGAAATAAGCCATGGAGACCCGTAACCTTGGAATGATACTTTTTCATGGACAGCGCAATTTTGGCAGGTTCCAAGAGTACGTAGTTTTCGGGTAGAGTCTTGAGGTGGTATAAAGCCTGTGTACCACAAGTTTACCATGTGTCCGTCAGAGATCTTGGAAGCTCATACCGGAGAAGGATACTCTCAGACCAGATATGCAAAGCAGCTGGTTTGCAGTCCGCCTAGAGCCAGTATCCTTCTCCAGTTACTATGCCCCTTTGAAGCCATCCAGCTATCCAGGATACTTAATACCTCCAAAACTCACGTCTGTCTAGTGACTCTCTGCAACTGGGATATTTTTCAACCTGGAGTTAGCCGTGAAACTGAAAAAAAAACTCAATTTGAAAACCCGAGAAATAATTTCCGATTGGTATATCCTTATTGAGATTCATTAGTATTACACATCTTACGTCCATCCTGAACACACGATCACGTGATCTGAAGGACAAGACGTGCTGCCTCCTGTCTAGGGAAGAACTAATCACATATCCCATCAGCTTCCATCGTTGAATGGTACACGATTTACAGTAGTATCCGGAATTTCCTTCTAGAAGTTCCTGCAGTGTTCACGTTTGATCCTCAAAGAGGATGGGATATGTGCATTCCATTGGATAGTCATATTTACAGGATTTGGTTTACATATTTAATTGGGCAGCACACCTACAATGAGCGTAACCTTTCAAACAGCACTTCATTGTATACTGTCCACACACGTAAGAGCAAAATCTTTCTTTCAATCACCAAGGTATCTGGCCATAAATATATAGCCTAGAATGAAGTTTTCAGCAATCTTGTGAGTAGTGTTCGCTCAAGAAAAGGATTACACCTTATTTTTCTGCTCATCCCAATAGCTGTTGCATGACGGTTTCCCAAATGCAGTACTTAGAACCACATCTGTGGAATCCATTTCAGTGGATCATCTTCTAGGAAGCAGTTTTCGAAATCAGTCCAATTTGGGTTCAACTAGAACATAAGGTTGACGGAAACTCGGGGACTGCGCCTACCTGATGAGCCCCTAGAAGGACGAAACCGGTCGTGGGCTGTCGAAGAATTTTCAGCAACCTTATGAGTAGTGCATTACGAAAAATTAGCCTGTTTTTTCTTGTTTACTTGGATCCATCAACTTGCATTTTGTTTATCCCATTCCCAACCGTCTTTTCGTAGCCCCAGCACGCGTCGATCGTGGACGCGTGCGCACGGATTATACGATACGTGAAGGCGATGAGTTGGTCCTACCCTGTCCAGCCAACGGATCACCGCCACCGAGGATCCAGTTCTCAAAAGTAGGGGATTCCGGTTCTGGATGGAACGAAAACACTATGCCAAGACATGCTGTAGTCTCTCAGGTAAGTGACACAAAGGTGTGCCAATCGTGGACCAGAACACAAGTGAGTTGTGAGCTGCGGTGTGACCAAGCCTGCGTAGTGGGTGAGCTCATGAATAGCAACAGATATTTATGGTGAATGGACGACCAAATCAAGTTGACAAAATTACTTTCACGTAACAAAACACTGCTTACAACGAACCTTGTATTTTACTTGCGAATAGTAAAGTTATCCGACGCCTTAGTAGGACTATGACAAGCCATATAAGGTCTTCTGAATTTCGTCTGCTAATAGGCCCACCTTGGACCCCCACCACGCAACCTCATCAGCGCGACTAAATCCAACCTGGAAGACTGTCGTTTCCAAGTATTATTCTGGGATGTCTCAAACCCTATTTGTTAAAAGCAGCGCTATTTGGGCACGGTTTATTTGAGCTGATGAATTATATTCGTTAAAATGACCTGATGTCATTATGCGGGTTTGAAGCTTGGAAAACAAATATCGCCCAACTCCGAGCCGACCAAGTGAAGACATCCGGCGATGGCGACGATATTTCAACCTAAAAGGGACATAGTAATGATATATATAAATATATATATATTCCTCTCAACAATTGCAAGATAGCTGGCGAAATTGTGGATCAATATATGGTGACAAACGATCGGAAATTTCTTGCTCAGCGAGCGGTTGCGTGAAGATATCTCTTCACATGATGACAAAACGCTTGCAAGTCGGTTACCAAACTCAGCGAATAGATCAACCGCCAATTAACACACCCTGGATACCAATATTCAGACAGAAGGATACTTGTCGGATAGGCATTCCCAGGCCACTTCACCTGACTTAATTCAGAATCCTTCTCTCCTTGGAGTTCGTTTTCCATCCTGAGGATTTAGACTAAGATCCTCAGGATCTAGACACCGTTCGGTCTCGCTCGGGAATCGATCCATCTACCTCCACAAAAAGTATCTCCTCAGGTGGATTATGATCGACTAGTGTGCGATGACAGTACGTTGCGACACCCGAACTTTTGCAGTATCCGTGTTTGTACGTTTCCAGTTCGACCGGTTGTCTGAAGACTCACTGTATGCTTTTTTGCACACCAGGACCGACAAACTCTGGCCTTCTTCCGTACGAGAAAATCAGACAGCGGTACGTATCAGTGTAACGCCAGCAACGCTGTCGGCTGGGACATCATGGAGTATATTGTTCGCGTAAGGGGTAAGTATAACTATTTGCGCAAGAAACTCGACAATTTGTGTCACGGTATTTCCGGTCTTCGAGATTTTTCATTAACGTTTCCTAAGCTGACAGAAATTTCTATGGTTCCATTTACTTAGTCCCTGAACAGTATGGTTTGAATAGGGGGCTTTGTGAAATCGTTTTTTTTCAACGATGAGCGATCGGTCCCTCTTCTGAGGTTGGGATGAACAAAATTGGTCCGCGACTTAAACGCATGAGTACCCCAATCCAAATCAAGTTCAAACGAATCCCTTATGGAAACTAAATGCTAACAAAGCATAGTCTACTCAACGATTGATTCATTTATGCACAACTTTCAACAGAAACTGTGTGACGCTGCTTTTCGTATATGTGGATGAGAATCGGTACGTGAAACTGATACTCTTCGAAGTGTGTATGGTAAACCGTAGAGTTTATCGAAGCTTTATTCGATTGTTTAGTGAGTCGTGAGATCAGACTCGAACCAGACAGAAGACTGATCGATTCCTGGCTCCCATTCGTTTTAACCTCCTCTTCAGTTCCACCAACCTTCGACACATCGAACGTCCAACCAGAAGTGCATTGGTTTGTCAATCAAACGCGTTCATTGGACTGCACCTTGATGGAAGGAATCGATCCTCCACCGCAGATCAAGTGGGAGAGACGTGGGGTACCAGTGGTGAGTGGTCCAGATATCCAAATATCAGCTGATGGAAGCAAGCTGACTGTGCCCCAAGTTCAACCTCGAGATGCTGGCGAATATATCTGTCACGCACAAAACGAGGTTGGGAAATCTACTCAGATTTTCAATGTACTGGTTTATGGTAAGTATGCTCAAGTGGATCGATAGGGTGGCTATGCCTAACAAGAGTTCAGCCAATGTGATTTAATGATCGTAACATATATCCGAATCCCAACTCTGTTTGCTTGCTCTTTATAACCATTTGACATGAGTTCGTTGTTTGGGTATCACCTGTTTGCATTTCACAAACTCCTCTCTACAGTGCGACCAAAGTTTGTTGATGCCACAAGACGAATTCACGTGCAAGCTGTTCAGAACGAAACCATCCAGCTTCAGTGCGAGGCTACAGGTGAACCACGACCTCGATTTTCCTGGTTCAAACGTGATGTGGAGATTCTTAGGCCCAAGGTAATTGGATCCCCCTTTGGTGGCTCTGAGCGGTCGAACATAGCCATCCTCAGCGGTGATCAGATATTGCAAATTTCCAATATCCAACTGAAAGACAAAGGTGAATACGCGTGCACTGCAAGCAACGGTGGTGGAACCATTGAGAAGAAGTTCAACGTGTCGGTGATTGGTGAGTAGTCATCTATGTCTGTTTGTGTACTTTGAGAAGCAATGCTCCATTCCCCCCACCGCCATGTACACATACCGTTATCGTGTGAACAGTCAGTCTGAATGAACTAATCAAGCCGGTGCTTTTTGCCCGGATTCTACAGGGTGACGGAGGTTTCAAAGGACCAGTCAGAAATAATCAATTTTGGTCTGAATGTGTCCACAAACATATGAGGAAATGTACAACCGATGACCAATTTTAGGTCGATTAGGGTCCTCAACCAAAACCTTTGGCTCAAAAGCCTAACCGCAAGGCAGCGGTGTTGGGCTGGAAATGCAAGTACATTACCATTTTTACGGAACACGTCGCCAAACATGTTCCAAACCCCAACCTGGAGGGCCAGGAGTCTGTGTTCGTCAGACCTCTACCCATGGACCAACCTGGTATGAGAGACTCTGTGAGTGTCACGCGGGCACCCCCCCCCCAGTATAGCTCAATGGGTTGCCGAGGTACGCAAACCGCCACACCACGGTAAGGTCCAGTCTCTTCGTGGCGATGGCTCGGTCATGTGCTACGCATGCTGAAACACCGTCTACCGAGACGAGTGTTGTTCTCCGTGCCTCCTTCAGAATGGCGCAAACGGCGAGGTGGACAGCGCATGACTTGGCAGAAAGGCGCGAAAGCGATCACGAAGGGTTTGGGTGTTGTTGGTGTTGTACGTTTTCCAGGATGGGATCCCCGTAACCCCACCTGTGCTTGGCTGGAGAGGTTGCAAGAAATGGCGGCTTATCGATGTCAGTGGCTTCCATGCTGTCAGTTTCTTTCCAGATTGTCTGACTGAGCAAAACTAGTAACGATGGAAACTTATTTCGGACGAAGTTTATCCATATTTGTTTGGTCACAGCCTAGTGAAGATTAGACAACAGCACGATTTTTCAAACAAGTCGCTTCTAATCGTTCTTTCTACGAAGTCAGTATCGGCTCTCTTATTGTCAAACTGATTATGATCGGCCTTTCTTGAAGGCCATCAAAAATCCAACATAGCTCATATATAGAATTTCTTGGTCTAACCAGCTACTGAAATATTCAGCCATTTGTCTGATAAGTGAATAGTCATAATCTCATCAAGCAATGTTTTTCATAACTTTTTGCGAAGCGGTCAACAACTGCGAAACAACTCACAAGGTTGCTGAAAACTCTTCGACAGCCCTCGACCGGTTTCGCCCTTCCACTTCGGGCTCATCAGGTAGGCGCAGTCCCCGAGTTTCTGTCAACCTTATGTTCTGCTTGAACCCAAATTGCACGGAATCAGCGAAATACACTCATTTGTAAACAAATTTGGTTTTGTGAGAGATTCATCTAGAACCCAGCTGAATCTCTCCTTTATGATGTTTCTAAGCAGCTGAATGTGCTGTACCAGGCCGCCTCATGTTTCACTTGGTACGATATATGAGATATCACATGAGGCGGCGTTTGTGCAGCCCATTCAGTTGAAGAATATCATAGACGAGAGATTCAGTCGAGTCTCTTGTGAAATCCAAATTGATGTGCATTTGTATGCATGTATGTATTTGTCTGTTGACAGCTATTTTGCTCCCACTGTGGCTCATCGAAACTCTGCGCGCTTCGGTTCGAACTTTGGAGTAACGAATCCGCTAGATCCAACGAAACATCAAAGCAGAGTGAATAAATATGGAGTAAACGATTCAAGTTTATGAAATTTGTGGCTGTACAAAGACTTCATTCGGAAAAGCCTGACCCCGATGTCGAACGCGTGCGATGCCTGTGCGCACGTAGACCAACCACAAAGGGGCCAATTGTCGTAAGCCACCGATCCACAGTATCTCAATAAACTGAGACTGGACATTGTCCAGTCCACGGGTTCGAGAGGAAACGTATCAGGAACAAAACAAAAGATCATAGGTTTCCTTCGCGCTCATGACAATCGTTCACACCTCTCTTTTCACCAAACGCACCTGTGTTGCTTTCAGTTGAAATGAACTTGTATTCTATGCAGTACCCCTGTGAAATCGTAACACTTAGTTCTTCATATCAAAACATGGTGGGCAGGTCTTGAAAGCTGATTTGAGGGCTGGAACTTTTGAATTTCCGAGCACAGAGAAGAACTCAACAACGACACATTTTGAACAGCCTGCGAGTTTTTTTTGCCGTTGTGGAAAATTATTGTCTCATGCACTCGGAAGAGTTATCCTACTTCTTTCACGAATTTATCGATGCTTCCCGACCGAAAATTCACCAATGCTTTTGGTTATTAGGTCTGTAGTCTACTTCGACTTCACCAGAACCCAAATGTAGAGCAAGAAAGACGTCGTTTTTCGGGAATAACCGATGAGAACCACTGGATTATGTCCCATTTATCTCCGCATTTAGGATCCAGTCCTGGCTATTCTCGCCTCATTTGCATCTTTTTTTGCCTCAGTACCTCCAATGATAATCAAGCGAGGCTTCGCCTCATTTGCATCTTTTTTTGCTTCAGTACCTCCAATGATAATCAAGCGAGGCGTTTCCCCAGAGGAACACCGAACGAAGGAGTATGTTCCAATCACGTTCTACTGCCTCTTGCGAAATATTAACGAAACTGATCCAGAAATCACGTGGACGAAGGACGGTGCTCCGGTGTTGATGTCAGCGGATAGCGACTATTTTGTTATCCACGATCAAGGTCAAAGTCTGACTGTGGTTCGGCCCACTGTAGCAGAAGATGGAACGTACCGCTGTATTGCCAAAAATCGTGCAGGCGAAGATAGCCACAGTTTTCAATTGTCAGTGATCGGTGAGTTACGATGCGCAGATCCTTCAGAACAAAAACCAGCGCTTGCTACGGTTACTGACAAAGTTATGCTCGCATTTAAGGTACACCGCAATGGTTCGCGAACTAATTAACATTCCTCTCACCACATCACAAGGGCCTTCATTCTCCGAGTTTTTCTGTCCCGCCGCACAGAAGCTACTTATGAGTAGTAAAAACTTGTATTATTTAATTAATAGTCTGCTGTGCACAAGGAACAACATTAAAAAATTTGTAGTTTAAAACGGCGTCAGTTATTGGAAGCCAACTGTGTTCTTTTCTTTGTTGGCTTCAAGAAAAATGTGGCATACTTCAAATAGTAGAACGCTTGTTATTTTTAGATGTTACTTTTCTCGCTTCTATGCTTTAGACTTTCAAAGATTTCAAAATCCTGACTTTCAGGGGTATGCCGGTTCAAAGAAATCTAATCTGCTAATCTGCTAATTTTATCTAAGAGGTGCGTAGAAAAGGGCGAAATTAGCGATTTTGTCTCCCAAAAACCTAAGTGGTCTAAGAAAAGTCTGTGAGAGTCATCTAACCACGGCTTATAACTAATGATGGCGCTTGTGGATCAAGCCTGAGGTTCACTCACTAGCGATAGCACCTAGATTTTATGCGGTCTCTTACTTAATCTCAAGTGCATATAACATCGTAGCAGAATTCTTCTTACCGGCTGTCATCCGCTAGCATAGGTTTGACCATCGAGTGTGCATCTCAGGATCAGGATCATAACTGACAAACTCCCCCCCCCCAACTTAACAGCAAACAGCGAATCGGTTTTCGTAAGAAGACATGACAGAACGAATCCTCTCTGGAGTGAATTAGGTAGGTTTATTCACGTCCGGAAGGAATTTTACACTGCCTGTCCGCCTGAAAACAGTCAGCAGTACAAATGAACGCTCTACAGGAAATGGTAATGCCCAAATCTGACTAAGGAAACATCCAATAAACTAACACCGCAAGTCAAACTGGGGGCGGCAGGCCATGCCTGCCCACATTGCAGGCATGGCCTGAACAGCGGACATCGTGTGACAGGTTTTTTTTACACCGGGTGGGTCGGTCTTCTTTTGTTGCTAGCGCGGCAACTGTGGATGTGCTCTGGCTAAGACGATGGTGCGATGAGCAGAGGCTTGCTCAAACATCTTGGGTGCTCTAATCGGATTTCCTGCCGCACGCGTCTTTGAATCGGCGCTCAGTATTCACACAATGGAACTGAACTTTTGAAAGTTACGACGTGTCCCTGATGGACTAAAACAGACAGGCAATTGAGTTCAGAGTACCAGTGTAAACTTTTGAGCCCCATCTAGGCATCCCGGGGTCCAAGCGATGTTAGGAAAGTATTCCAGCAGACTTTTTCCGCCAGAGGTATGAGTGCTTCAGTGGACGAGGAAATTTGGTGAACTGCGAAATTATGAATGTAGATTAGGGCGGTTTTTCTGTTCGTGCACATACGCAACAGAATGCAACATTTAGGCGTTGAAAGTTTTATTCCCCTCACAAAGGTTTTGCAGCTAAGAGCTTTGTGCGGCCAAGGAGCCCCGTTTGTTGTACTTGCATTGGTGCACAATTTTGCTGGAAGGCCCCATGTAGATTGGAGTGCCTCTTGAGGTGCGAGCACATGTCTTGGTCACACGACTTGCATGAGTTACGCACATACCAAGGTAGTGAGCGGACAACAAACAGTCCTGACAGGCGACAGGCAATTCAAACTTCAGGCGGATCAGACTAACCACCACTATTCCGGTAGCTGGTCTCTTGGGCCTCCAGGCCCCTGAGCCCATTAGCTTTCCTGCAGAGAAGAAGAATGCCCTTACAGTTGGAAGTCCCTGGTCTAGAGCATTGTTTATACATATTCCGATCGGTTTATTTCCGTTACAGCCGCACCTCGATTCCCACCTGATTTCGTCCGATTCCGTGAGAAACTCGTCGCGCGTCTCGGTCAGGAAGTGGAACTGCCCTGTCCGGTACTGGGTTCACCGGCACCCATTGTGACGTGGTACTTAAATGGGGCACCACTGAATCTATTTACTGCCCCGGCCAAATATGTTTTTGAAGAGGACCAGCGCATTCTACGAATTCCAGCCGCAAGCAATAAGGATCCAGGCGAATATCAATGCATGGCCCGCAATGAAGCTGGAAATGTGACCAAGGTCTACGAGCTAGATGTCATCAGTGAGTCACATTCGATCGGTTTTTACCGTTTTCGTCAATAGCTTAAAAATGTGGGTGGTGTGACAGATCTAGTCGATGAATGTGTTGTTTCACTTCGGGCATCCCATGTGCAATGTCATCGAAGACTCTCAATGTGCAACCGTGTTTTTGGTCTGAGATTCGTTTTGTTTCCTTTTTTAGTGCCCCCACTGGTTCGGTTGGACAAGACGGAAGTGCGTGAGCGAGAAGGAGCAACTTTCACAGTTCAGTGCTCAGCTGAAGGACATCCTCAACCAACCTTGGAGTGGTCACGTGAGGTTGGTGGACTATTCCGACTTGGGACAAGCGTGGACATCACGTGAGTGCTGCAGTGTGAATAACTCGGTTATTTTTGGTCTAATATTTCTGTCCTATTTGTTTGGTCAATCTGACATGTAAATTTTTTTTTCAGAACCGGTGTATTAACCATCACAGACGCTAAGAAGGAGGACGCTGGACGATACATTTGCACGGCTGCTAGCAAGATTGGACAAGATACGAAATCAGTTGTCGTGGAAATTATAGGTTAGTTCAGGTGTATGGTGACTGCTCTTGGGCTTGTCGCACTTTTATTCAGGTGCGTATTTGGTCTCAAGTGTGTATATTCCATCGATGTGAGTAAATCACGGGTCACTGGATTTTTGCATACCTCAGACGTTAGTTTTTAGTCTGTACCCGAAACTCAACCCTCATTGTGGTTTCGTGTTCCCAGTCCCGTCCGACCCAAACTTGTACTTATCAGACAGTATCAACATGGTCGATCTCTGACCTTGTAGCGAACTTGTAACCGCCCCTGACTATTACTAGTTCTATCCACTTGCCTGTACAACGGACACGCATCTCAAGTTGAGCGATACATTCCTCCACCAAGCCAGTTTCCATTCGCCAACCACTTATGAATCGGCAATGTATCTGACATTGTGTGAAGTAGCTTTGTCCACAGGGGCATGAGCATCCTATGGTGGTTTTTCTGGTCACGGTCAAATCGTATATATCATGTATCCAAATAACCTTTTTCTGAACCGTTCTGCTACTGCCTCAATGGACCACGCATACCTGTGACATAATCGCTGCTCGAAATCCGGAACACTACATCATTAGCCTGAGCCGAATGCAACCGAACTTTCAAGTCTGATTGTACAAACCTAATCACGCTCAGCCGACTCGCTTAGTAGGCTTTTATCACTACCAAATTGGATTTGTCTTGCCTATGGGTTCAGTGTGTCCTTATCGTGCCTGAATTATGACAGGCCTCTTGGTCATCGGTTTATTCTGCAGAAAAGAACAAACTCCGACGCCTTGAATCGGACCGTGAATCCGGACCTTTTGGCTTGGAAAGAAAAAAACAGGTCGGCAGAACCCTGGAGTTTTTCACAAAGCTCCACAAACCACCCGAATACCGAATTCTACTAACTTCATCAGCAGCCGGTAGACAAGTCTGGATTAGCAAACTTTCAACTGTACACAGTCGTGTATCTAACAGATAAATGCAGCTGTCCAAATGAGGTGAACACCGACACTTGCAGGAAAAGGTTTCCCAATATAAAACATCTGTTAGGTTCGGTTAAGGATAGGGTTATATCGTTTAAACGTTTAAGAGCGCCCACATATCAAAGCGGTATCACCGAAATGATTTCGATGACACTCTAACGGGGCACGCAATGACTTCCTTCTGTTCCCTCAGCCCAGTTCCTCCATATTAATACGTATCCAATTTCTGTTTCTGCATGCAGAACGTCCAACCATTCATACCTCTTTGGAGCCAATTCTCGTGAAAGAAAATGCCCAAGTTTTGTTACCATGTCAGGCAACCGGAACACAACCTATCCGTATACAGTGGCTTTTGCCATCGGGACAACTCATCACGGCAGATCAACCTGGTGTATTCAGGCAACTGCCAGATCAAGTGAGTTGGCTTCAGCCCTCGTATTCGGAATGTGCAAAGCGCCCAAACGGTTTGAATAATTCCTTGCTATTTTTGTCAGGTATGCCACTCCCTTTATCAATTGATAGTGCTCGGATGAGCTCTTGTCGATTCGTGAAGCGTGTGTCATTGTACTATAGCTAGCTAGCACTGCCGATTCACCCAATGCATCCTCTGGGATTTCTGCTTGCAGTAAGCTTGTCCAGCAGTGGATGAACTTGAACAAAACTAATGAGCGAGCCAGTCTCTGAATACCGTGCGTGCTTCAAAGGAGTGAAAGAAGACGGGTACAACTAATAAGGCTGTATAACACAACATTCTTTGTTTCCTAGAGAGAGAAATGTACTACACCTTCTGTTGGTCTACTTTCATTCGTGAAGCATGTGTTGCAATACACTAATTTTGCAAAAGATCTCATGCTTTTTGGAAATAACTTTGAGGATTGTTGTGTTTTTTTTTCTTCAGGGACTTTTAATTGAGAAGGTCCGCCCAGAACATGCAGGCCGCTACCGCTGCTCGGCGAATAACGAAGCTGGATTTCAGAATGCAGTAATCAGTTTGGAAGTGCTGGGTAGGTTCTAGCGGAAAGTATCTTTCGATGACCATTAATGTGTGTTTGAGGTTTGAGCTTGGCTTATCCCCATGTTAAGCTGGATAGCAATTTAGCAGATTTAAAGGAAAATTACTCGTGTGTAGTGTGAACCGTTGTTCAAAATAACCTTTGATGATAACTACCAGAAAACTAGCGGCCAAAAGAAACTCCTCCCAATGACTGTCCGTCGATATACCTCTGTTTGTAGTCCCACCAAAACTCCGAAGACCAGCTTCCTTAGAACTTTCTGGTCGACTCAATTCGGTGTTGCAGTTGCACTGTGAGATCGAAAGTGGCTCTCCGACGCCAATAATTACTTGGGAACGTGATGGACTCACTTTCAGCCGCACAAGAAGTTATTATACCACCACAGAGTCTGGATTGTTCATTTTCAACTCGCTCAAGTGAGTACTTGTGAGGCGGTCTCCGATAAGAAACTTTCTGACTGAACAGGACGTTGAACTATACTGTTGCATGTAACCACTTTTTCCCTTTATTTCAGGCAAGAAGATGAAGGCGAACTGACATGCGTTGCGAAAAATCCTGCTGGAGAAGATCGACTGACCTACAGAGTTTTTGTACAAAGTAATCATTGTTTACTTATCGGGTTCTCTCGTCTCATTGTCCAAACACACACAACTTTCTTTTTTTCGTGTGTTTTCTTTACCAGTTCCCCCTAGGGTATCGATGCCAGTCTCAACGATTGGATATGAAGAACAGTCGGTGACAATCACGTGTGAAGTTGAAGGTCAGCCAGAACCGGAAGTTTCTTGGGAGTTTAGAGGTCAACCGCTGTCAAGCTACCTAGCCAACAGGGTCCGATTTGAAACTCCTACCCAAGTGACTATCTACAATCTAAAGGTTTGTTATTTGCAGATTTCAACCTATTTTTTCAAGTACAGTCGGCTTCTCGATCTACACGAGGCATTCAAATAAAATGCACTGAAAGCTTCTAAAATAATTGGGAATTTTATTCGACTCTCTTTCCAGCCCTCAGATGGAGGGAGTTACTTTTGCATCGCTCGTTCGACCGGACAAGATGTCGCTATGGATTCCACTTATCTGACCGTGTTCAGTAAGTCTGAGAGGAATTTTTCGGTGTTTAATTTGAAGCTGTTGATTTCCGGCTTCACGCCTGTCAGCCAACTGCTTTCGGAAAAATAGAGACAGTCTTGATTACAGCTCCAAAGACTGCCAAACTCCTAGAAACATGGTCTTAAAAACAAGCTAAAATGTGTTGAATTCGACTAGGCGAGAATGTCTTTCATTTCAAATCTGTGTGCGCTCTTTCCTTCAACTTCAGTAACTCTTATTGTCCTGAGGATGAATACACACTGCATTTTACTTATATGAGCCGCTTTTTATATCCCTTTCAACCTTCGCTCCATCCCTGTTTCAGCTAAGCCCACTTTCGAACGAACCCCGAACAAAACAACGGAGGCCTATGAATCGCGATGGATACAATTCAGATGTGTGGCGAACGGTCACCCGAAGCCGGATATTCGCTGGACCCATAAAAACGATCCTATCCCAAGTGAGAGATGCTAAACAGAAGTTTTGCTTCACTGTTTCGCTAACCCGTATCAAGGTCTTTAAAATTCACCAGCTCGCGGTGGCTCGCGGGCATCCGAGGAGGACTGATTGAACCGACCAATCACAAGAGATTTGCGCTGAGCTGAGTATAGTGCTACATCCCAACCGCTGATGTTGATGCAAACGTGAGAGGATAGGGTCGACGCGCACAAGTCTACTGAGAACCACCGGCTGGTCTAAGCAAAATAGCATCTTGATGTCCAGCACATTTCCATCAAGTTTTCGGATGTCAGTTACTGAGTCGTTTATGTTGCATCTGAATGCGGCACTTCCCGAAAAGGCATTCGAGTGTTTCTCGGTAGATGTTTGGTGGCGCTGTATTCACGTGGGAATGGACAGCTAGGCAATCGACGAGTTGCTGGGTGGTTGATACGTCTTTGTCCCCGCAGTGTGGCAATGAATCGGAGTAGATGTTGATTAAAAAGAGAAGAAAACCTAAATGGTAAAGTACGCTTATTTGCAAACAAAGTTTGTGTTAACAAGAGACTTAGCTGAATCACTTGTTGGTAATTTCGTCACCCGTTAGCTCCAGCCTAATTTGTAAATGGGTGTAGTTCATCACTCGCCTACAGTTAAGTGTTCAAACAGAGAGTAAGGTTGGTGAGACCAAATGAAGTATAAAACTGCAATTGGGTTACCGAAGAAGTTTTGAGTGCGGTGTTATATCAAGGAAAAAGCCCATTTGGAATGGTTTTCTAGTGGCTCCGTGGACTTAGGAGTACGTTGGTGACCAATGAGCCCGATTCCACTCAGACATGTACGTCAACAGGCGGTACGGGCCCATGTGGTTGTGTTGTACGGCCTTTTCAACTGTTTAGCTTACGTCCGGTAGGCTGCCTTTATGGAAACCACGGCCAACCGTTTTGTCAAGACTCAGGTTCTCAGCCTTCCTCAGTTAGCTGAAGGCAGTCGTGATAGCGAAGCCTCAAGTTTGGGCTGCATGCTTCTATCGGAATGTGGTTGTCAGCCTCTGCTTTTATATGGCCTGATCAACGTAGCTGGTGGCTCATCAGACTCCCCTTAATTTCGCTGGGTATAGTTCGTTTGGGACCTTCAATGGTTGACTGAAAATTACCCCTGCTTATGAATGAAACCTGTCAAGGTCCTGTGTTTCACTATCATTCCGTATTAGATGAAATACAACATCCTGATACACTACAAAATTGGTTCTCAAGCTGTTCCGGACACGTTTACATGCAGTACTTTGCTCGGTAATCCAAGCAAACAGTTCAGTATCGATTGTCGGGTTATTAGATAGAGTTCTGCCAAGTGAACAGAAATCCGTATAGCACACAATGCTGCCACAAAGAGTGAATGCAGAGTTATTTGGCTCACTCAATTTGCTACCATTCATAAGACCAGCTATCGTAAACCGGACCCTTGGATCACACTGACCACCTCATTAATGCGACCAACTTCCTGTGATTAACCTTGGTCGACCGAGAATTTGCCGAGAGCAGCCTGGATAGACAGGACAGCGAGTTATTGTCTTGGCAAAAACATCCACATGTGTTTTGAGTCTTCTATCTCTGTTTAGAAGTATTCTGCAGCTCGGTATTCTGAACTGAAGTTAATTTGCCTCCATTCTCATCTGTTTTCACCGCTAACTGTTGCTAGTTACAAATCTTCACTTTCTTTTTACTGTTCCTAATCTGTTGACCCAATGTTCCATGATTGATTTCTGCTCCTGCATCAACGACTTGTTGTATTGATTAGCTCGGCTGTGGGGACTATCTAAGTCCAAGATGCACTGATGTCCATTCACTAGTTAGATGCACTTTGAGTCCCGCCAGAATCTCTGTATCCCTAGGTAGTTCGACGCACTTGCTAATTCGACGGTGTCTACGGTAAACCTTCGGGCGATCGGAGTGTGCGGCTCATAGGTTAGATTTGCCTCATCCCACCTCTTCTCCGAAGAACGCAGCATCCATGCTTCCGTAAGTATGTGGCCACTGTGTGAAAGTACACCCAGATCTCCAGGCATGACAGTTGCTGGTGAAAGTAGGAATGTCCTTTGCTACGAAGTTGTCTGACAATAAACACGAACCATGCGGTTACAAGCCACTAGACATAAAAGTAAGCATCTCATCTGCAAAGAGTTTTCGAAAAGTGAACATTCCCAGAGTCCTCTTGGACTTTCTTGGACGTTCTTTGAATATTAAACGATTGCAAACGAATACTGCAAAGCGATCACATAGTTTCCGCACTAACCTTCACCCTCTATCAGAAACGGGGTGGAGCCTGGACACCGGACAATTGACTACTTGCATGCCTCATCAGTAGCATACACCGTTACAATAGTAATACGGTGACCCACTGGCACCGGGAAACCCTGAAAAGCAAAATTCCATCAGTAGTATCCCGCAACCTCGTCGCACGAGGGAAGCCCGACCAATAAAATAAGGCGGCAACTATTGATCAGAAACAATGTGGAAAACAAAAACATTATGGTTTGACATGGTAGGACATACACAGCTTGTAAACAGGGCGACCCAATTAACTTGCTGTGGCAATTTTACTGCTTCGAGGAGGAAATGCCACCACAAGGTCAAAAATTCAGAAGCTCCACTTTGAATGTTTGAGTGTTTTTGTTTTTTACCAAAAGAACAATATTTTAATCCAGATCTCGCTCCGTACATGAAGTTAATCAAGTCGAAAAGTCAAGAAGCATCTCCATTAGGAATCCTCAGCAGTATACACCTCACGAATCTCCAAGAAGATTCGAAACCGCGTTACCACGTCGGGTGAATTCAGTGAGTTAACAATGAGTGGCGCCATATCATGTTTGGGTGTTAATTAATTGCACTATTGATCTGCCGCTCGCTGCCAACCGGTCAAGATTTCAAGGTACTATCCGGGAGGTCATGGGTCCGAAACTCCCTGGAGTTTAGTGAGATGCGTACTGTTGATAACTGTAATAAGGACTGGACAAATGCATTGTCTCTCGTCTTTTCGACATAGTTTAACTCCACTTACATGCTGAAATCTCCTTCCAGGATTTGCATATGTCATCAGAATACCAACAAACTTTAGGGTCTCTAATAAGTTAGCTTAAGAAATTTATCAAGACACTTCACAAAATATACCGGGACATCTTACTTGTGAAAAGTAACGTGCGCAGACTACGTTGGGAAGCGTAACCGCACTGCGAAACTGTGAGTGTGCTCGCCATATACTGAGATAGTTCTTTTATGAACTGAACGCCTGGCACGCAGTTCTTTCTAACTGATTGCTTAATTCAGATATTATTTCCGAACCAGTCATCACAGGAATAAGTGTAGAGTGAAAACAACTGTAGATCGGAGTTAGTTTAGGCTTGAACTCCGGGCTCATGATAAGATCTTTTGTGTGCTGAATCCCGAGTTCGGTATCAAACTTTATGAAAATTCACAATTTCCGATCAATAATGGGCAGTAAAATTCTGAGCGTTACTTTTGGGTTGATCCTGTAAACCGACCAGTTAACTCTGGTGCGAGCCATCTTGTCTTGTCAATTTCAGGTAATCCGAGCAAGAACGGGATTGGTTCACTGGTTCTTGGACCGCTCAGAACCGAACAAGCAGGAATGTATGCTTGCCTTGCCAAGAATGAAGCCGGCATTGTGGAATATCCGTTCGAACTACGTGTTAAAAGTGCGTTTACTGATAAGCATCGATTTTTTCAATGAGTTCAGCTGTTGTTATCCGAAGCACTAACAATAGGACTTTAGTGTTCTATGCACTTCTTTCCGCCACCTACGTCCTCAGAATTCATACTTTCTGGACTTTTAATTGTGCTGTAAAGTTTCATATGATATATATAGGACATTCCAGAGAACCTTTCGTAAAACTCTTGCTGGTCGGTCTAGTCTTGAAAAACGCAATCAAGAAACCCCTCGTCGGACAGATTCCTCAACAGTGTTGGACGTTCCTCTAATACATAAATGGAAGTGGTTTTACTAACGCATTCGTAAAGATGAATGGTTATGTGTTTGAATTGAACAAAGCTTGTCCCCCTGGTTCAGGGTCACTTATATCGCTGAAGACATGTGCGAAAATTCTTGAGAAACCAGTAACAGCTTTTTTCAGGCAATGTTTCATTAGCAGCAAATGTTCTTCAGTGCAGCCTAATGAAAACTACGGTTATAACTATCCAAGTAGCTACCAATATGAATACCTGGGATTCATGTGCCAGTTGACGCTGCATGTTTTTTTCGGAGAGCAGCTGATTGTCAACATTCTCTACGTACTTCCAAAAAAGTTATTTAATGTGGCTAACGTTCGCGGGCAGTATTCGGTCTACAGCATCACTGGTAACACCTAAGGGTCTATCAGCGAAATCAGGGTTTGTAATCGTCATTCACCAATGCACTAGCCGAGTTCATTTTGACCCCTTCTTCTCCATGTGCAGCCCGACCTCGTGTTCATGTGTACCAGTCGGACGAACCAATCAAAGTCAGTGAACCAACTCGTCTGCACTGCGATGTGAGCGGAGATGTGGACTCAGTGGTGTGGCTCAAGGATGGTGACGTTGTATCTAATTCCAGCCGGATAAGTATTGTGGATCACGGCAAAAGTTTGGTAATTCGGATGACGAAGGTGAGTTATATAAAAAAGAAGGTTCACCTTGCTTCTTCTAGTTACCTTCTACAGTAATGCCTAATGACACATGGTGCAGATCCACAAACAGCCCCTTTCAAATTCACCAGTGAACCATTATTTAGGTGAACTGAAGTTGACACTCATGTTGCAGTATGTGCACAACACAGCATGGGCTAGTAATGGCCAAGGTATCTTTCATTCAAAGGAGCCCTTTTCGGTTGATGTGCTATTCACACAAAAATGCGCCACCGGTACGCAAACTGAAGTGGGCTATTCCAACTATATTCATTGATCCCTGGATCGATCGTGTGAGCTGAGCTACTGAACTAAACCTAACTACCCTAATCAGACATTTATACTCATGAAGGCTGCTTCCCAAGGTCTGATTTTGCCAGGTCACGTTCACTGTAACAGGCATAGCCCACAGCATTTCACATATGACAGACTCTCAGCCATCATTGGTTCGTTTCAGCTGCAGTCGGGACACCGGAAATCGCAATGGTGTCATAAGAACGTCACGCCTGATAAGACAAGTGACTGTTTCTGCTTCACGCACCATCGGTTCGGTACCTGTGATATGGCCCCGAATGGGAGAGTGAAGCTGGGGGCGGCACAATGAAAGGTTCTGTGGTGAACGTTGTTTAACATGTTCCAGAGTCTGGCGCGATGATGCCACTGAAGGCTTTTTTAGTGAGATGAAAAAACTCAAGTAAACCTTCAGCTACATACTCAAATCCTCGCGAGAATGCGCAACTCACTTTAAGTTGTCTTTCAATGCCAAGAAGTTTACGTAGGTTTTTCTCGTAAACTGCATACATACCCCTGTTGATAGTACAAGCGCAGATAGAACCGGTGCTGGCGGAGTGAATACAACATTGTTCCGTCACCAGTTCAGTCCCATTCGCTGGCCTGAACGAACACGAAATACAGTAGACCCAACTCGGCAGCTAATTTTAATAACTTTACACGTGTCCGTCAAAAAACGGGTGTGTGAAATATTTTCCCTTAAAACTCCATGTCATTTTGTGAGTGGGTCGAAGAACTGTCAATAAATAGGTAGTGGACAAACAGTCGTTTTCGTTTGTTTTCAAAAAATTACTTGCTTGCATTTCGCTTGAGTTGGGCAAATCCGAAATCCGAAATCTTTCATGGAATATAGGGACCAGCTAGCCCCGTATCAGGGGTAGCTTAAGGTCTTGGTTCGAAAGTAACACCGACTTGGGTGCGTAACTTCCCAATATCCTCTCTACCCGTGCTTCTTCTAGGTTGTGTAACCAAAAGGTTGCTTTGTCTGGTTTTATAATAAGGTGACCAGTGAATTCGCTGACAATAAAATGCATCTTTCCTTACATGAGAAGGCGTGACAACTTGTCACGTCACTTTCTTGTAGTGCACTTGGTAACAAGGAGAGTTGTTAAATTTTAATTTATGCCATTGCACAAAACTTGGTCGAATGTACAAGAGGTTGGTTGTTTGACGTTTTCCGATTTTGAAAGCCTTACTAGTGGTAGTATGAGGAGATTTGACAACCCCCCCCCAATGGGGGTTATCACCTTGCAAATCAAGTCAGTCTATGCTGAGTGGTCTAGAAGAACCGCACGGCTGTCCCACTCTTTTTGGGGAGCACCAGCAGTGTTCATCTCATATCTGCCAAGAAAAGCTACTCAGCAGTGTGATGAAGTAGCAATCAGACCGGATATAGCACCACTGCTTTTTTAATCAGAGGATTCACATCACCTGACCACGTGTCATTGGGTGATGACCTTGGCTATGTGAATTATCTTTCCATCTGGGCTACTTATATTTTGTTAACAGTATGAGCAGATTTGGGGATTTTCATTCTGGATTTCCTCGTCGGGGTGAAGTCAATGGCGAAAGGAGCCAAGGAGCAACGTACATCTGTTTCATTCATCCGCAGTGCGCATCTCACGAATCTCTAAGATGATTCGGGATTTTGTTGGCTGTTGGGCATGCGAATAGAGCACAAAAAACAGTATCTACTATAACCGCTCTACAGGCTCCCTGCTTGAGCACTTGGAAAAGTTGCACCATTAATTTGATATCTGTTTACATATGTAAACAAGGGATCCTCTTTTTGGCGCCCTTGAAAATAAATTCGATTTTCTTTCTTCCTGATCAGGCTCGCGACACTGGTACGTATCAGTGCATAGCGACGAACCCAGTTGGAGAAGATCTTGGTGAACTGCATCTGGTTGTGGAAAGTAAGCGATTGTGTATTCCTCTTAATTTGTGGTCCATATTGGTGGTGAGCAGTGAACATCTGATCTCATGTGGGGATCAAAGACGACTGAAAAGATGCTGACAGGAAACAGCTAACCATGCCTGACAGAGTGAGAGATCAGCCTAAGAAATAAGGCCTTTTGATAGAAACGGAAATTCCAGACTGAGGAAAGGAATTATCGAACGCACTCACGTGTTTTATCCGAACAGTGTCGAAACTAAAGGAGACTGTGGATTAGTTCTGTGTGTACTACGAAGATGTCATTGTACCGAATGTAAAACAGAGTGCATCTGGGGTGTTGGGATTGTAACACAACTTATTTGGAGTAACCTAGTCAACAGATGGAAGTATGCATTAATGAGTTTAGAACAATTGGTTTTCGCCCCAAAACCCAGCCTAGCTTAAAAAAAAATAGAAAACCGTTGTCTAACAGACCCTTTTTATCAGGCCTGCTTGACGGTAATATGTTGAAACTCTGCACCGAGCAGAACGATGCAGAATACTTACATGCTAGTTTCCTCGTTCTGCTCCTGATGATAACTCGCAAAGATTGAAGCGTTCAGCGATAAACTGATCAATCAACAGGTTGACCTTTCTCCTGTAAATTTTCCAATTACGTCTCATGGTGGTTAAGCCTTTCGAATTCATATACACTGGACTCCGTATAAAAACATCGGAATGAGAGGGGTAGTTAACCTGTCCATTTTACCCTGGAACTTTGCCTGAGTCTACTTAACGGTTGTCATATCCAGTGCGGTAAATTCTCCAAGCCCGGCGTTTGGATGTGCTTTGCTCGTCTGCACATTTTGCTACAGCGTTTAAACCTTGTGGCTTTACTGGCATACACACGATATTGTGCCAAAAACTGCATACAAAGCGATGCACACTGATGCATAGCTTTGGGCACATACTGTAGTATTGTAGAAAAATCCACCCAACCAAAGATTTAGTGGACATGAATTTCGCTGGTTTGCCATCGCGATTGTCTGATCTAGACGATTCAGTGTACAGATGTATTAAAGTTGAATAAACCTGGACGAAAGGGTGTGCATGAGGTTAGTAGAAACGACCCCCCAACAAGGGAAGCTTGTGACCAAGACAACTAAATGCGCATGCGGTAAAAAGAATGTTGCTGTCCCCAAAGTGTTTTTCTCCAATACTATTGGCAAGAGACCTTGACTAAGTGGTAAACAACTGACAATATGCTCCGACATGCATACACTCCTTTACAAACATACCTCCCATTTTGAGGGGAAGGCAATCTACTGAGAACCAACGCGTTCAATGATGCCATTTGATTGTTTCTACTGACAGAAATCTATTTTTTCATCCTTGTGAGTTGGGAGCACAGAGCATTTGAACAAATCTTGGTCCCTGTGACTTTTGCTCATGAGTTTGTTATCAAGGCAGAAAACCAGACGTCGTTAAGCCTAGAGACCAAGTCATCCTAGTAAAAGATACTCCTTCTATTGTATGAACAAGGCTTGCAATCACATTTTATTCTGCTCGGACCGTCCACCGCAATGTTGGTTTTTCATCTGCTGTTTTCGACCAATACTCTATCCTGAGCAGCTTGGCTAAATTGATGGCTTTCGGGAAACTCCTTTGACTTTTGAGCACCGTTCCGAATTGAAAGGATCAAACCGTCTTTAGAGAGTAAAGTAAGTAGAGTAAAGTAAAGTCCAGATACTCGCTGCAAACGAGGCATTTCGCATCATCAGAATGTCCAATGATGGATAGCATTTTGTCATCAAAAAAACAAATTCCCGGGTGGTATAAAATCGGATTAAATTGACTTAACTTGATACAAGTGCCTAAAAAATCTCAATGAATAAATTCGGGAGCAGCTGCTTATTGTAAGAAATTTATTTTTACTAGAATGAATGTGTTTGTCTTCCGTCTTCCCAAAAAAGGAGGAACCTTCTTTAGCGAAATACGCGCATCTGCAACCAAATTTGGTTTTGCGGGAGACTCACCTGGAACCCAGCTGAATCTCCCGTTTACGATGTTTTTAAGCAACTGAATGTGTTGCACCAGGCCGCCTCATGTTTCAGTTGGTACGATATTCGAGATATCGCGATATATGTATATTCGTAATGCACTACTCATAAGGTTGCTGAAAATCTTCGACAGCCCACGACCAGTTTCGCCCTTCTTGGGGCTCATCAGGTAGGCACAGTTCCCGAGTTTCCGTCAACCTCATGTTCCACTTGAACCCAGATTTCACGAAAGTAGCGGAATACACTCATTTGCAAACACATTTGGTTTTGCCTCAGACTCACCTGGAACCCAGCTGAATTTCTCGTTTATGCTTGGGTGCTTAGAATTCATACCATATGAACTTAAATAGCAATCAGCTGCTAAGCTTTCAACAACTCTTGTCAGCAGATGTGGAGGCCGGTAACAAAACCGGCCGTTAGTTGCAAGCCGAAGATCTGTCTCTCGATTAACTGTGCCGGAACCCGGGCTAAAACATAGCTGAAGTGTTTGTATCGGTAATTGACCCCGAATGAAAGGTATGACAGGGTCGTCATTTTCGGTAGGACGAATCGATAGTCTCACGCAACGTAATTTCCAATGATTAGTTCTGACAAGTGAAATTCAGCGGGGAAGCGCTAACCTTTTCGGAAACGTTCGCTAACAATCGGTAGATTTATTGCTGGGCAACGTTTCGCTTTTGACACAAAAGCTTCGTCAGGCCAAGTGACTAGGCTACGAGGTTTGTCGAGATTTAAGGCGGAAGGAGAACCAATCAGCTAAGTCAAGCTAAATCTCTGTTGGGTATCGGTCGAGGGGATTTTGTGTGTTAGGTTGTGTGACCAAGTGTTAGGCCAATGGGGAAACCTACATGGATTTGGGCCCAGCCTAGGGTCTAGTTCTTCCGGTTCGGTCAATGTGAGGATCCCCTTGAACTAATGCTACGATAGTTGTGTAAAGAAGAGGGATTCTGTGGGCTTTGGTCGAGTTTGGATTTCCCCTCCCCTGATTTGCACCCCTGATTCTACGTGCATTGACACCCGCACACAGTCACGTGTCAAATCCGCTTGTCTAAGGCCGCTTTCCATACGCTCCCCACTTCCACACCTAGCGTCTGTTCACGCTGTGAGGCTCGGTAACTTCCACCGCCTCGGCTATCAGCCGCTGTGGTGTGAATCGCAGTCCCCGTCTTAAAACTTCCGCATTAGCTAGATCTATTCTATGTCCCGTTTCTAATGCATGCACCGCCATCGCTGAGTCTTTGACCAGCATTTGGTATTCTTCCTCATTCCTTGGTGGTTTGTTTATTCTCCTTTTATGCTCACCAGTTCTGGTGTGCAATTCCCTGACGGTTTGTCCTTGTAAACATTAGTGCAGTCGTTGCAGTTAATTTCGTACACGCAGTCCCTAGTCCTTTCCGAAAACGATGACTACTCAGTCGGTTCCAAGCGTTTTTCAGCTGATTGAAGCGCTAACCTTTTCACGTTATTGTCTCAATATTGGAAACTCAAACTGGCCTCCATCTAGTCGTATATTAACAGTGTTCTTTTTGTATACACGTAATGCACTACTCATAAGGTTGCTGAAAATTCTTCGACAGCCCACGACCGGTTTCGCCCTTCTTGGGGCTCATCAGATAGGCCTGGAAACATCAAAAAGGGGAGATTCAGCTGGGTTCCAGGTGAGTCTCTCGCAAAAACCAAATTGCTTTGCAAATTAGTGTATTCCTCGAAAGTGTTCTTTTTGCTTATATAATGTGAATGGAGGGACATCAAGCCTGATAAGCAAACTAACTTCAATACACTCGGCTAATGCATGAGTTATCCCAATTTTCCATATATCAAGGTAAACCGCAGTTCATCACTGTTCCGCGCAACATGACCGTTCAGATGGGAGCACTGGTGACGCTGGAGTGCAAAGCTGAGGGAGAACCGCAACCCACAATCACCTGGTACAAGGATGGTGTGCTTCTGGAATTGGGTGGAACACGATCATTAGTGAATAACGGTTCTTTGAGGTGAGGCTGCAAACACATCGCGTTCAAAATCGAGGTCCTAGAGATAAGATGTTGGTACTGTCAGTTGTTGTTTTGTCATGGTTGTAGGCCATTCTGGTATTATGCCATTCCGTGCATAGCAGAGTTTTTTTACTTCATTCATCATGTTTTCTTCTGGCGAGATGCCTCACGTTGTTTCTAAGTGGCTGCCATAAAAATAACTGCTTGACCGTGACTGTAACCAGTGAGTGGAGGGTGAACGGAGTCGGTGGGTAACTAGCGTCTGCTTATGGAACAATACTTTGGTAGTTTCCCCGATGGCTATTGATCTCACTTATGTGGTTCTTTTTAAAGTCCACAGACTATTTAACTTGACCGGTTGTTCGAAATTCACGTTATCTATTGTTTGCTTGGTCCATTTTCGAATTGTGGTGCGCTGCGGTCTATCTTCCGGCCTTCCTTCCAGCAAGGCGGATTACAATGAAACACGCATCACAAACGGGTCAGTCAGAACGAACAACGAGAAAGTAAACAAAATAAGTAGTATCTAATGTACCAGTCAGGCGCGGGAAAATCAGACCAAAACACAATACGATTCGCGAGTGGACTAATCGAATTACGAATGAGATGAATTCCAAACAGCCAATCACGGTAGGGGGTCGAAGACACTCTTTATAAACTCAAACAGGAGGAGAGAAACCAGCCAAAGTAATAAAGAACAAGGTTATTCAGATGGTCTTCAAAGGCGGTGCTGATAAGTCTTGATGAGTACCATGTCCTCAGACCCTCCGCAAACTTCTCCCCAAATTGATGCGTATATTCCAAGTTGAATAACGTGGACGATTATCCGAAAAAAAAGCTTTAGCTCACATTTTCCACGTTGGGTATAGGTTGGTTACAGGTTGGCTGTCGTTGAAGTTTTCGAAATCCCCAACGGTGGATTACGATCCCGTGATGAAGACGACCCACACAAGATGGAGAAAGGCACATAGATGAAAAATCAGCCTCAAATGTCGATCTTCTAGGAGCTGAATCAAAGAGCTGGACGGTTTATAAATGATCTTATGTATGGTATGTGAATAGTATATATGAGCGTGAATTAACTATTTAGCCAGATTATTTTGGACCATTTAATATCATGTGAACAACCTCCTGACCAAAGCGCGACTGACACTGTAAAAGAACAAATTATCATCCTTCTACCTTTTTCTTCGCATAAAACTTGTATGAGCCTCGTGTTCTTAACACGCACACATGCACAGAGGAACCCAAATATGCAGTAGAACTATCGTGAAGATGGCATATTTGTAACGTAGATCCCATCCGAATAGCTCCGCAATTTATTTGAAAAGACTAACTGGAAGTTTCATCTCGAAGCAATTGAATGAGGATACGTTTCACCAATAGGTTTCAACTTTCGGGTCCATGCATACACGCCTAAAAGTACGTTTTTGCTACTATTCACTTAGAATCGTTGGAGTTTCAAACGACGATGAAGGCAACTACTACTGCGTTGCGTCATCTAGTTTGGGCGAGGACTTCTCTCCACCAGCGACACTTCAGGTGCAGTTGGATGGCAATTGGGCTGCGTGGTCAGCTTGGTCCGCATGTAGTCACACATGTGGTCACGGGAGCCAGACGAGGTGAGTGGGTACATTCTCCCCTAATTTCTAATGTTTGTTTGTATCTGTATGTCTTCCAAATTCCCCAGAAGAACAGGTATTTTTGAGCCTTTGTCAAGGGCTCGTAGCTTTCGACGGTTTCTCATTAAACCTCGTATGTTCATCGCAAGCGAAGGATTTAATGTGAACAAATCTAATGACAAGATTTAGCCGTCGCTGTGCTTGACCGGCGATCGTTTAAACTTCTACTCTGACTTCCTCAGGTCGCGTACTTGCTCTGACCCGGAACCCAAGAACGGAGGTGCCTACTGTCCAGGTGAAAACACAGAGGCTCGCACTTGTCTAGTATCCTTCTGTCCAGTTGACGGTGCTTGGGGCGCATGGACTCCGTGGTCTGCATGTTCTGCCACATGCGGAGCTGGTCTGTCGCAACGTCAGCGCCGGTGTGACAACCCTCCGCCAAGCAACGGTGGCAAGGTTAGTGCTTCATGACCAATGTGCCTTCTGTCTTCTTCTGAGAAGTGGAGATACTGTTAGAAAATAAAAATGTGTAGGATTTTTCTGTTCTTACCAATTTCTTCTGTAGGAAAATTAGGTGGAAACCCATAATAATGCCTTCGGTGTTATGAGTTCAACACAGAATCATGTTGGTCTACTCAGGACCTATTTTCTAATGGTTCATCGAAGTCCCATCCCCTCAAAAACCTACAGACTTGTGCCGGCGAGGCAGTGGAGGATGTCATGTGTCAAGGACTACCTCCTTGTCCAATTTCTGGTAGCTGGTCTCCATGGTCTCCCTGGTCTGAGTGTTCCGCCGCCTGTGGAACTGGAGGTACACAGAGCCGCGAAAGAACTTGCGACAATCCACCGCCGACAAATGGAGGACGCGCATGCCCAGGTAAAGGGCTCATGGTAAGTCCCATGAATTCCAAGTTTCTTGTTCAATTCGCGCATTCTGTCCGGAATGCGGTCGCCGAGTGGACCGGAAATCACCCAACTCTGCTGATAAGCAATACCTCTCTCTCGAGACCAGCATCCTTTGGAGCAAACAAACTTTTTCATTCCTAAATGGTTTACCATAGACGACCCGTGGATGCACTCATGGGCCAAGAAGCTCCTCGGAGCGGAAATTTGTAAGCTAGTTGAGTTGTTACTAATTGCCCATAGAAATTACCCATTTCACAAATCACAAATCACATTTCACAAAGTGGCAAAAGATACAACACTTTAGGTGGCAACCTAGCATTGCGCCACTATCTGTAAAATGATAGCACATGCAAATCATATGTACTTTTGTCAGATGTTGCGAACTCATATGTTTACAGGGTGAAGTAATCTGACGAACAGTAGCTCGACTGTCAATCAACTATGCACAGTCATTTATAACACCAGGCCACCTCGCCTTTAGACCCGGGGTGGCAGGGCAGTGCGGATGAAATAATCGACCAGCTGTCACGTCATCTCATACTGGTGGCTGGCTCATCACCAGCGCAATCTAAGCAAACTGTTAAAGGGATACTGGTGACAGGCTCAGTACCAGCGCAATCTAAGCAAACTGTTAAAGGTTTCGTCAAAATTTTCGCTCATTAGATCATGACATCTCGCGTTCGGACGGGTCTTCAACGAGGATGCCCAACGGTTCCAATGCCCGTTTGCCTCTCAACTGACTGGTGTGTGTGTGTGTGCTCAGTCTATGGGTGCGGATAAAGAACAAATCATGTTCAAAGTTTATCCTTATGATTTTTATTGACAAATGGTGAGGCTACAATAGCTAAGGGTACTGAAGGTTTGTCACGGGACAGAAATTATAACTTACAACGAAGGGATGGATGTAAATATTCTGCATAACAAACCGGATGGGAACATTTTTCGGAAAGGATTTATTCTCGACATTATTCACAATATATTTGTGAAACAGGGATAGATAGATATATGGACGTAATTCACTACTCAGCAACCTTATTAGTAGTGTATTACTTCCATACATGTATCGGGCTATCGATCCTCTAAGTTCACATTAAGGAGACGATTACTGGCGAAACAAACCCTTAGTTGTGGTGAAGACTGTTTTTCTGATAGAAGCTGTTAGGCGGCGCGTTGCAGCTCCAGAAGTGCTGTCACTCGTAAATTCTGACTGCATGTAGAGGGTTTTTTTTGGGACCGTATTCTTATCCCTGATTTTTGTCTCATTGTTGCATGCCAGCTTCTCTGGGTATCCATTTTTGATCATGGCTGTCGTGAGGGTTTTTAGTTTCGCATGTGGCTGTCACAATGCTAAACTAATTCATACCTTGGCCTAATTTGACAGCAATATCGATGTGCGTTTAGAATGCTTTTCACCCCAGTGAAATGCGACGATTGCAATCATATGTTATCTCCTGAACCTTTCCACATCAGCGAGTGCTGTTTGATTAACCATGTTTCGGGGCTCAAATTTTGAGCATGATTAGAGGACTAAGTGTGAATGATCGATCCATTCTTGAAGAGCCATTTGTACCGATAACTAGGCAGTCGTAAAACTGTCACATTCCTAAGTTAGTACCGACATATTTGACCTTTATCTAATGAGATCGGACAACCTGAGTGAAATGCTAGATATCTTATTTGCGTCACCAGCTAATACTTTCAAATCGATTTGGGCCAATTGACGTAGTTGATGAGCGAGTGAGTGTGAGCCTATTAAGTAACCACGATCATCATCGTCATCATGATTGATAGCAACGACAGGGGAGAATGCTGGAGCTTCATAACCGTATACCTTTATCGATTTATTTAAATAAATTTTTATAATTGAAATATAATGAAAAATATGATGAGAACTTGGGAAGAGATGTGGGCTTGGGTTTAGCCTAGCCCAAACATCCAATGTGCCTATACCTTCAACACTCGGTAATCTGGATAGAAACTAGCGGTATGAAGGTCACTGAAGTTAGTTACTCGCCACATTGTTAAGTATATCTAGTTAGGCACAGCTTGGGAGGCACACAGCACCCAAAATTTCCGTATCATTCTTCATTCTCTTATTTCATGTCAAATTCTGTCAACCTCTAGGTTTTCGCCATTTCGAATTAGGCATGATGAACAATGTTTTCGGCCGACAATAATGCGGTACGCGTAGCGCATGGCCTACCTTGGAATGCTATTCGCAGTTCTGCATCGAAGTAGCGCTGCTTCACCAAAACCCGTCTTTCCATCACCTTACTGTGTTTTCTGATCAGAGTAAAACGGTTAAGTCAGAGGATATAAGTAAGGTCATGAAACAGAAATTTTGAAAAAAAACTCACATCCCTCGCTATCCTTGGGTCAGACCTCTGAGCCAGAAACTACATGTGCAATTCTCCAAATCATCTCCTTGTTTGACTCAAGAACGTGCAAGTTTCAACACAACTAGTAGGGTCGATGAAAACTCGGCACAATCCTTCTTGAGGCTCATCATCTACGCCCAATCCTTGAATCTCTGTCCACCTCATTTCCAAATTTAAGGTCAGTTTGTGTCTATGTTGCGGTTAAAAGTTATTTATAAGTGTTGATTCTGCCGTAGCTCAGCAAACAAAACTGAATTTTTATTCTGATTCCGAGGTTACCATTGACAGTACTTCCTACAATTGACCGTGTAAAATCCGCAGGTCTCTTGGTGGCAGCCGGAAACAGGTTACACAGATTTCGAAAAACGTCGACTGATGTCTTTGGTAGTGTTGTGTGGACTCGACGTTTTACGGGCCAAACAGAGGCGAATTTGTACCCCTCATCCTCCGGTAAAGTACTAATCACGTACACATGTACATTCCTATGCAATCGGCAACGGTGCGAGCGTCGTTAATGGCATACGATCAGTTCTAGTTCTCTGTTAGTTTCGTTCGTTAGTCGAACTCTGTCTGTTCTAACGGTGGCTACTCACCTCTTTTCAAGCCAATTCATCGCCCGCTCAGTTCATCACAGGCAAAAGTTGTCCAGACAAATTGCATTCGAGGCTTGGAAGTAAGCAGAAATTGGGTGATTCGTTACAGTTAACGGAACAGATACACGAACCACCATCTATTTTTTAAGTCCATTTATTATTGATTGATCTGTAGTGTGTGAGAGACACTGTGAACATAAATCCGTAATGTTGTGCGTTATTGCGTTCCATATTCAAGTTGTTACGGGAAAATGCTACGTTGAATGTCCTACAAGGCCTACACGTTTAAATTTGACGGGTGGGTAAATTCTTGGCGGATGAGTGGTAAAGATGGTGAAAGGAAGAAGGCCTTCGCCGCGAAGTTGTCTATTCGAGAACGCCAACTATTGAACAGGGGAGCAAAACTCTCATATGCATCTCATTTACAAAACTGAATATCCACCTTCTTCTTGAACGCCTCTTCCTGAACTTTTCTGGATATTCATTGGCTGTTACTCAAATGCAAGCAAATGCTACAAAGCGACTCCACAAATTCCGTGACAGATCTCACTTTTCAAGAGACGCAAAGCGGATTTACGAGAAGACGTACTACTCGCATGCCTCATCAGTAGTATCCACCGTTACAATGGTAGTTGACCTGTCGTAGTTTGTTTGTTTTTAAGAAAGGGGTCTTCACAACAACAGTGGCCTTCAGCGTCTTCCCGTGTCCTAATCAAACCATGTTATGAGTGTTTCCACAACGGTGGCACTGAAAAGCCTCGGTCGTCAGGATGGTACACAACTTTTACGCGAATACCCTAGGACGACTAGACAAGTATAGGTAAATAAAAGTTCCGTACACTTTAGTAGGGTTTTTGTAGCACAGTCGGTCCGTACAACATGGGCAGATAATGCAGCTGGTTATTGTATGATCGGTCAACCGCAATATTCTTCCGAGGGCTGGCGCTGTGCAAACGGCAACCTTTTCAAACACTGTCAAATACGCATACGCTGGAATCCAACGCAGGATTAAATGAGGAAACACGGCAGCCAATCGGAATGCGGCATCCAACAGACGTAAGCTGTGAACGCTGCGAACGGCACTGTTTGCTGCGTGGGTAGGAGTTCCGCCCACATTGAAGCCTGAGTGTTCGCAACAAGCAGCATACCTAGTTATTATGGAAACGCTGCCTAGTGAGTGCTCAGAGATAAATGCAAAACTTGTGACATTTTGACAAATGTCCCGGCCTAGGCTATCAAAAAGTGCGCAGTAGATAGGGAGGTGCCAACAGTTACTACTGTCATTCATTTCCTCCTGTGGGTATAAGTATTTCCCTGAAATGTTTTTATTTACCCAAGTTGATCATCCAGAGTCTGTGTTGAGCCATAGTCTTAATGTTGGATACTTGGTGGTCCTCGTAGGACAAGACTATGGAAATCAAACAACGCACCTTCCTTTCAAGTGACCCATCTCTGTTCATGTTCACACCTCCTGCCCCGCATGTGTCACTGTTACCCTTGTCGCTTGCGTAGGCCTATTGCCACAGGCTGCTCCAAAGCAGTCTGCTGATCAACTATCCGATTGAATCCATCATATGCCTGTCATGTTTATGTGGTTCTGCAATTCCATGCTTGTCCGCCAATGAGTGGCTCGTTCTTAGAGTGTAGAGTTCTGCCCATAGGACAACAAACGAAAACCGCACTAGGTGTAGAAGTTAACCAGTGGCTACCAATTCAGAGAGTTAATTGTGAAGACGCGTAATGTATTTCGCAGGAATTATTGAATAACGCTAAACACCTGGACCATCTGAAGCCCGAAGGTGACACTTAGGGTTTCGTGGCTGCGGTAGTATTCAGTCATTAGGCTAGTTGTGCTGGCGGCACATTTGTCCACAGCCATCTTCAGGTAAGCAGTGGCCTTGATCCCCCTGCTGTAGCGCTTTAGCACTTTGGGTCTTCAGATTCGACCCATAGAAGTAGCCACTTTTGTCCCTTCGAATCCCGCACACTTAAACTACTTAAGTTGTTATGTCTGTTGATTCGCCAATCTGTTGTATCTGACTGCTGACACGCTCCAGTGCCTAATGCCGGGAAAAAAGGCTCACAGAAGGGAACCCAACAGCCATATTCCGAACAAGCGAGTACGAGAGCCTGAGTGCGTGCGAGTGCGAGAATACAACGGTCTCAAGCTAGTTATTAGAGAGACACTGTCTAACTTGGTCCAATGCTGACGCACGCGGTCTGGCCTTGGTAAAGGCTGCGACGCGCTGCGTATTGCGGGGGCGTTGTCTGACCTTGATCAACTCTGACTCGCGCTGCCTGGGTTTGATACAAGGCTGTGAGGCGCTGTATATTGAGGGGGCGTTGTCTGTCTGATCAACATCTAGCAGAGCTGAGGGTCTCAGTAGATTTCGGCCATTCAGTGGTTGCTTTCAGGAATCTGACCTTCCTGATATAAGTATGGATTCCGTAGATCTCCGATCATTTTCGGCAAGATAATCATTCATAATTTTCGTTTTTTATGTTATAAACATTACTGCATCCAGAAAGCCTCAAAGGTTCAATCTTAGCTCTTAAACTACTAGATGTGCAGCAGTGGTGTACAAAACACTTTTAATGTGGGTGCTTATGAATGTCCATCCAGCCTAAACAATTTGATCTCATCTCACCCCCTCTCTGTCACATGCAAGTTAATGGTGAGTGGTCCAACTGGTCATCCTGGTCCGCCTGTTCCCGCACTTGTGGTGTCGGTCTGCAAACGCGTGAACGTGAATGCACGCAGCCTGCGCCCCAGTTTGGTGGTCGTCTCTGTCCCGGTTCGGCCAAAGAAGTGCGTACCTGTGAGGTCAATCGACCAGGCAGTTCGATTGCTTGTCCCGGTACAGACCAAGTCACTCACCAGGCTTCCTGGTCAGAGTGGTCAGTCTGGTCAGTCTGCGAACGAGACTGCCTGTTTAGCGGGCCTCGATCCGAACTGGGTGGATGGCAGCGACGTAGCCGATCTTGCAGACTGGCCAGTAGCGAGGGTGAAGCAGACAAGAACAATGGACAGCAAACGCATGGATGCCCAGGTCCAGCAGAAGATGTACGACAGTGTACACCCGAGCTAGGATCTCTAGAATGTGCAGGTAAGAAAGTCCACGTTCATTAGTTCACCTATGCGTTCCCCCACACTCGAATAGCACAGCAGTGACCGTGACAAACATTCGTTTCCAGACTCCACGGATCGACCTAGATCTGGTGTCATCTTCGGCCATCTTCGTGGACAGATAAACAAGGTAGATATTGGCGCGATACCCATCAATGCCTCATGGTCCATGCCCGAAGGACGAGGACCAACAAACTATCATTTC
Organism: Clonorchis sinensis; assembly: GCA_003604175.2. Classification (NCBI taxonomy): domain Eukaryota; kingdom Metazoa; phylum Platyhelminthes; class Trematoda; order Opisthorchiida; family Opisthorchiidae; genus Clonorchis; species Clonorchis sinensis. The sequence goes on along the minus strand of CM030373.1, from coordinate 20,754,029 downwards.
GAACTTTCTGAAGTCCCTCCCGAACACAGCGCCTGTTTGCAAGCCATGTCGGAGTTATACGGTCCGGTATTTTGGTATGCTGCACAAGAGGTAAGTCGTGCGCATGGAGATAAACTTGTGTTTCGCATTGCGGAACGAAATCGGCATTTAAAGGTGTCCAGAGAGGAGGTTTGACCTTCATTTTGTGCCTTGATTCACCCAACATTTGTTCACCCCGAGTACTCTTCTGACATTTGACAGTGATGTGGAGCTTTGTGCATTTTCAGAGCATACTTTTTCAAGCATTCGGGTACGCAGTTCAGATAAACGTATTGTGAACAAAAAACGCCTTTGGGTGGACTCGAGCCACTGACGGGGACCCTGCAACTCAGCTATCAATGACAATGGCATGTATAGCCTGACGTCATAATATTTCCCCGTTCATCTGCTTACTCCGCCCACGTACTTTTGGTTTCCACTTTTTTTTGTTCATCCACAAACCCCCACTTCCACCTTGCAGCAAAGGATGTTCCGTCCGACGCTGGTGCACCAGCATGTGGATGCGTGTGTGGGGATGGGTGTGCGTATCTGACTTAACTCATACTTGTTCGTGCCCCGTTTGCTGGGCTTGCCCTGACTAGTTCTGCCGTGATATGTGTGTGATCGCACCGTCAATCAGAATCACGAGACTGGACTCGGAAAGAGCAACCACAACCCACACCACTGAGCGAACATTCCGCTCGCCGTTGTCTGATCTGCGAGCCTTGACACTGCGCTGTGCGGACTAGTGACAGGCTTGCGCACTTGTTTGCTCCACGTATATGGACAATTGAGTATGCATTCGAACCCCCTTCTTCCTTTTGCTATTCGGGATCGTCAAACCAACACGGGACCCAAATTTCCGCATCGAGAACCTCAACAAGTTGTATCAACCTATATGGAATAACCACCAGAAAGCCAAGACCATTTGAATGTTCTCAACTACTTTGATACACCAAAATCCCCGCATGGGTGCTTCCACCTTCATAACTCAGAGCACCATCGAGACGATGGATGTATTTAGCAACCAGCTTAAAGCAAAACTTATGGTCGGTACCATAGCGAGACATGGTTCGATTTTTGCGCACTTGCAAAGAATAAAAATGACTTTAAATGCCCCAAACGGAGACTCAACTAAGCTATTGGTACTGGGCTGTTTGCCGAGCTTGGCAGTTGGATTGCAAACGTTTCATCACCAATCGAGGTGACATCGTCAGTGCTCAGTTAGTCACTCAACCCCGCGCTGGCGCTGTCACCTCGATTGATGATGATACGTTTGCAAGCCAACTGCCAAGCTCGGCGAACAGACCAACAAGCAATCAGCGCACCCGAGCTACCTATATTCCACAACATTGTCAACTAAGTTATGTCGAAAAAATCTACGTTTACTGGTATTTAGGAATGAACTTGCCCCATTAAATTTGAATTGTTTCATACCTTTTGCCTCAGGCTCTACCCCATATTGTCATACAGGATATTCCTTTCCTGCTGTTATTTCAAATAAGCTCCCCGTAATTTCCAGGTTTCTGGTGCCTCCAACGGAAATAGCGTGGGGAAAAATGGGGGCACAATAAGCTGGGAAAGCCTTGGCCAGTTTTCCGATGGAAGCCAGATAAAATTATCCACCCGTCTCACACCGACCAATGAAGGTTTTCAACAAACGGTTGACAAAAGTCAGCGCTTACTCAGAATGGACTCCTATGTGACAGGCTCCTGTTCAGTATCCTTGTCTGAATCTGCTCGAAATGGCGAGGACCTAGTGATCAAGCTGCATCCGTTCAAAGAGAACATTGTTCAACTCAACCCACATAAAGGTTAGTCCGATTATGCCTTGTCTTAATTTGTGAGTTGCGCGAAGTGTTGGTGAGAAGTCTGTCCCTTTTCGTCCCTTTTCTTCGTTTTGTCGCTTCCAATCGGTTAATCCCATTTTAATTGCACGCACCTCTTAATTTGTCCACTCATTATAGTTTTGATGAAAATAGGCAACGAGAGCAATAAAAGCCTGATTATCTACGTTGGTGATGTTGCACAAAAGCCTTTTTGTATATATGCTACTCGAATCCACCCCCTATGCTCTTCACCTGGTCCCATCAAATTTTTGTCCTCCAAAGGTGAACTACATGCATATTCATCTCGGGCATTTGGAGTTCAGAAACCGGGTGATTTACGGTCCCGAATTGAGCCAAATGCATGGACCTCGGCCATCCAAACTACAGGCGGACGCCGTCAGCGATATCTAAACCAAGAACTCAATGTGGAACGAATGAATATAAATGCCAACAAACCTAACCGAATCATCCAACTGTGGGCTGAGGCCTACATCACGAAACCCGCAACTGGAGGATTTTGTCCAGCAGGATTTGAACTACAACAGACACGCTTTTCCGGGATCGGAAGTGCTTTAGAAGCCCAACGTGATTACTGTCAGGGTGAGTTTGTTTCGGATGAAGATGTAAACTGTTTGTTGTCAGCGAAACGATTTCGAACTTCCATCCCGAAAGTAAACTCAACCTTTGCTGTTTCATCCTTGACTGGAATCATTGATAGGGTGCATAATACCACTCCCTAGTGAGACTCGAACCCAAGACCTTCTGTTTAATAGTTGCACACTGTATGACTCGGCCACGAATGACTGATCAATACTTGCATCCCATCGGCCGCTGAATGATCACACAGCGAGAGTACTCAAATGTGTGTATTTTCTGCTTGACTTTACTTATAAAAATACTAAGCGGTTGTCAACGGCTTCACGTAACTCATACCTCCTCAGATTCACAGACTTCCACTAAGATTTTGCACAGCAGGAGTGCAAATAAACCTTCTATAACTTACCTCATCTCTATTTCCTCTCATTTCTCTAGACGTTGATGAATGTTCCTCAAGGAGCTTGAATCAGTGTGACCATGTTTGTGAAAACACCATACCACACTACAAATGTGCCTGTCATTCTGGCTATCGTCTATCATCTGACGGTCATTCTTGTGTCGACATTGATGAATGCGTGGCCAACCCATGCACTGATGAACAGAAGTGCGTCAATACTCCGGGTGGTTATGAATGCAAGAAGTCTTGCGCAGCCGGCTTACGCGAAGTGGCCGACGGATGTCAAGGTAAGCCCAACGTGAGAACGTTTCTGATTGGCTTAATTTTAGTGGAATTACACAACGTTAACGTACCAAGACTAATTGCTGTGTGCTTTTGATACGGCGGGTGACCATGGCCAGGGGTGGAAGAGTCGCAATTACAAAACAAAACCAAGGGGACAAAGCCATACTCGAAGTAGTCTTTTGGTTGTTCAAGGGGGCACTCTAGCTTGTTTAATTTGTGGTTGAACTTACTAACTCATGCCTCTGGAGAGTTTGTTCAATGATTAGTCAGAACTGACTAGTTTGCATATCAATTTGGTTTTGACGGGAGACTCACCTGGAACGCAGCTGAATCTCTCGTTTGTGATATTTAAAAAAAACACCCTAAAACATCTTAAAAACATCAGAGATTCAGCTGGGTTCGAGGTGAGTCTCGGACAACACTTTACGAGGGTGTTCATTCACAAGTTATGCACGTTTTGTCATGTGTTATTACTGAGATGACCAGTTTATCTTGCTTTCCATTTACGTCTTCCCCATAGATATTGATGAATGCACCGAAAAGCCAACCGTTTGTGGTATCCACCAGTGCGTGAACACCTATGGTGGATACTACTGCACATGTCTTCCGGGTTATGTAGAAACGGAGGATGGGTGTCGAGGTAAGCACTGGATCCTGGTACTTTTTGTCGTGAGACAGAAGAGTCTATTACAGTTTTCTGTGAAAACCACCCATCTACCTAGTTCTTTAAATTCCTCTGTATTATACTTTTAGCATCATTGTGATTCAATACGTTTACTTATTTAGTAACCAGGACAAATAAATAACAAAGAGATAATCTGATTTAGATTACATGACACTTATCCCCTCAGTCACTACCGCAAGCCCTGACTTGATGAACTTGTGAAGCCATAAAGGTCCGTGTGAATCGAACACAACATGCATGCAGTTTCAGCCATCTCTAACTCTAAAATATGTTAAAAAAGGACCGAATATCAGTTAGAGGTTTGAGCTGGGTTCCTCTGAATAGCAACCTTTGAACTAAGTGATGTTCACTTAGTCAAACAAGTTTGTGTGCCAATGCCATGTTAACAAAAGTGCGGGATCTGGTAATCAGGTTGTGTAATGTGTTATCGCGGTCAATCGAAGTATTGAGCTAATCAAAACTACCCTGTTGACGGCTCTCGCAAAGTGTTTCAAGCTATTCAAACAAAAACACCAGATCTGGTAATCAGGTTGTGTAATGTGACATCGCGGTCAATTGAAGTATTGAGCTAATCAAGACTACCCTATTGACGGCTTTCGCAGTGTTTCAAGCTATTCAAACAAAAACACCGCATTGGATAGCAGATCGTGCTTGAAAAGTGACACTATCAAACGTTTCAATCAACAACGGATCTCGGAGAAGAAACTGAGCATCTGCACAATCTTCTCACAGATAGATAGTAGCGAAATATTCTCTAAGTACCTGCACAAGAATGCTGGTCAAGTACCAATGTCGAAGATGAACTGCTTCGTCTCAGATAATTCACAGTGGATCGAATGGATTGAGATGCGGGGGAAAAGAAAGTCGTTGCTGGGGTTCTGGCATATGGAAATTTTTGCTGATGCTCAAACTGGAAACCCACTTTCTTTTTCAACTCTTCAAACCTGAGCTCTGTGTGTGGGTGTGGGTGTGCGGGCTCAGTTCCCTGAGTACCTTAAGATGCCTCGTGGTTGTGAGTAGTTGCAGTACACCTGATTGTTTGACAATCTCCCGGAATTCTGGTCCAAAATACGCATTTTCTTAGTCTGTGCTGACCCAAAACACTTTGAAATACCTCATAGAGACGCCTGGAATGAAAAGCAGAGGCCAACTCTTGTCTGAGTTTTTACCCATCATGCCTGCCTGATATGCCCGCAGTCTTAATGCACCCGTATATAGATCTGATGACTAGGGAACTACGTTTACCTGAGGGGCTCCAATAAGAACGAAACCAGTAACGAAGAGTTTTCAGCAGACCTTTGAGTAGTGCCTTATGACAGGACCACTCACTACATGCTTTGCCCAGTTTAGTGCTGAGCACGGAAGTGTGACCCATTCATACTAAGAAACAACAGAGATACAGGTTTTTGTTCAGCTGACCGAAATTTAGGTGTTATGTTGACCCGATATGTCTGAAAAGGGATGAAACCGGTGGTTAGCTGTCGATAGTTGTTTACCGGTGCAATGGATATCAGCTCTTGTGATAAGTAAGACACACCTACATGATGACGTAATGCACTACTCATAAGGTTGCTGAAAATTCGCGATATCTCGAATATCGTAGCAACTGGAACATGAGGCGGCCTGGTGCAGCACATTCAATTGCATGGAAATATCACAAACGGGAGATTCAGCTGGGTTCCAGGTGAGTCACTCGCAAAACCAAATTTGTTTGCAAATCAGTGTATTTCGCTAAGCCCATAGGTAGCTTCTGCGCTGCACTCCAGGATCGTCTGAATCTTCTGTTCACGCCATGCGCAAATATGAATGACGCTCGCGAACTAATCGTTCACATACCATTATTAAATGCTCATTTAGCGTCTTAATAAGTGCATAAAAGATCCCCTAGTGCCAGATTCTTCCACGGAAAACCTAACAAGTTATTGAACGGCGGCAAATCTGTGAAGCCTTTCCTTCTTTTGATCACAATGTAATCAACCCTGTTTTTATTTTCTCGACATATCACACTGCGTATAAGGTCGGTGAAACTCAGCCTATTACGGGGTTTGTGCTTCTTAGAGCTTGTCTGGTTGGCGTAGTTCGCCAAGTTTTCGTCGATCTCAAGAACGTTATAAACGAGAGATTCCGCTGAGTCACCAGTTCATACCAATTAACTTGCAACTGTGTTTCGTCAATGATCGGGCGCCTAGTTGTTTAGACGGAATACTGACATCGCGCTACACATAAACTTATCCTGCCGCATCCAGGTAGGTTCCTGATGAGGCCTTTTGTGTCCTTAGCTGAACGAATCCACGATTATTCCCGTTCCTACTTCCTGTTTCTTCCTTCCTCGGTCTCCCGTGAACATTGAATTGGTATGCAGTTGAATGCTTTAGTCGACTTGCATGCAATTGGGATTCAAGTAAAGCATAAGCTGACGAGGACTTCACCCACCTGATGAGCCTCAAGAAGAGCGAAACCGGTCGTGGGCTGTCGAAGAGTTTTCAGCAACATTATAAGCAGTTCATTACGCCTAAAAAGTGTATCTAATTTTTTTTCTTCGTATTTGTAGTGTTACCTAGCGCACTCATTTCCAGCTCTCTTCTGGTTGCCCTTCAGATATCGATGAGTGTGCTGACAGCGCGGCCAACCAGTGCCGTGAAAACGAGCGCTGCGTTAACCTGCCAGGTACCTATAAATGTCACTTAGCTTGTCCAGTTGGCTACCGTGTATTGACCAAGCCAAATTCAAACACCGTCGAATGTATTGACTTGGATGAATGTGCACTGGGCACGTTCAACTGTCCGCCAGGTTCACGCTGTTGGAACGAACCGGGTAGCTATGCATGTCGGTGTGCCAATGGAGCGACCGCTGGAGCCCGGGGCTGTGACTGTGAGTGTTTTGGCGTAGCGTGGGTTTGAAGTTTTGCTAGAGCCAGCGCATACTTTGTTGGTTTTATGAACTTGCTGTTGCTTAGAAAACATAGTTCAAATTAAGCCTGCTGGACAGCACTGACTCAACTTCCAATTCTTTACTCGTTCTCAGGTTTTCATGTTCCGCATTTGCTCTACCGTAACCGAGACTTGCTAGTACACGTGTCCTGATAACCACAATTTTCACATAAGACTGTGCTGTCTTTAATGTGCCTTACACAACAAAACGCTTTCGGAGCTGCGCTGAACATTAGTTTTACACGCTTTTTTCCATCCGGAGCGGTTCTGTCTGTGTGTCCGTCAGAAGTACACTCACTACCTGCATTACAGCAGCATACAAAACATGAGTCTCCCGTTGCGTCTGAAGTGCTTGCTCCAGATATTCGCCGCATTTCCGTGTGCGGTGGGGTGAACCTCAGTCATTTAGGTCATGGAAGAGGTAGAAGATTTCTCATCAAGCACACTTAACTAAGCAAATCAACTCATCATGAAAAGTTATTCTTACAGAATAACGGAGACAATGATGCTTGTCGTAAACTTGATAGAGCACTTGCCCTCCAAGTGGGAGGCCCCGAGTTGCAGTCCTGTCCAAAGACTGTTTTTCATTAGCAGTGTGTGCTTGGGTCCATATTCGGGATTTTTCGATGCCCCATCTCTGCGACATCAATTCAAAGTCAATTATCTTCGGGTGACTGAGTCCTATCAGCGCATATGTATAACCTGAGACAGCCTGCGCAGTAGCTCAGCTGACAGGGCACCCGTCCGGTAGCCGAGAGGTCGCGGATTCCGGTCCCGTCTTTTGCGTGTGTTGAGATGGTTTTTAAGAACATTTCTGGAAATGTCGATTTATCGTTTGTCGCCTCATCTCTATTACCCTCAACCGGTATTTCAACTTCTACATGCTTCACTGTACGGGGTATGTCTACGAATTCCCACTCAAATTATCAGTTGGATCAAGTCACGGCTTGCCAAAAATAATCCATTAATATGGTTAGTGTATCAGCTGTGTTTGCGGCACAATCCCTCTGAAGTGATGTTTGTCGCACAAGGAATTTCCAAGTGGGCTCTCCTCCTGGAGGAGTACATTAGCCATTCTAGGAACCGCAAAGTGTTTCCTCCTCGGTTTTTTTTCCCTAGAGAGGATACACTGTGCCATCTCACTTTCTATAATCGCAATCCTTCCCCTTTCATCCCAAACAGATCGAAATGAAACACTTTGTAACGAGGGTTTCCAATGGGATGAAGTCAAAGGTTGTGTCGGTGAGTCCAGTGATTTGCTTGCAAGTGACCTCAATATGCGAAAAAATCCAAGCTAAGTTGTGCATTCTTGCCTATTTATTTTATACACCAACCTTCGGAGGACCGGTATGGACCAGTCCCTGACAGACATAGATATCAGCAGGGGAAGTTCTAGCAGTAACTTTCCTTCGGATAAGTGGCCACTTGCCCAAGATACAATGTGATTTAGAGGGTCTTACAAGATTCTGGGACGTGCATTAGAGGAAGATTGTCGAATCTATTAACACAGTGAAATGAAATACTGTTCAGTCATATTCTAAATCAGGTATCACTAAATATAATCTATGTTAGGTTAGTTATGTAACCAGGTCCATCACATGCAGAGAAAACGTCCAAGGAGGCTTGGAAATGAACACACAGGAAGGGCAAAATGAAAACATTGAGTCGGTAGAATGTAGTCGTCCTGAGAGTCATTTTAACGTCGGCCCAATACAGAAGCATCGCTGAAATGACGCCCTGTTCACTGTCGGTAGAATTTCCAGTGAACGGTGTCCTCTCTGAACCTTGCAGCCGAAGCCGTCATTTGATGGTCGGGTGGATAGTTGGTCATTCGGGTAAATGCGGTTGACAAAAATGCGAGGAACATTCATAGTCCGGCGACAGCAGTCGGTACACTCTTGCCACTGGATCTGCCCGCGGGGTTTTCTTAAAATCATAGTGTCCTTAGACGGTTGTTGCACTCTTCTGGGGTCGAATTCAGTGTTCTCTGCGCAGCTCACGCTTAACTGAACACAAGTAACATTGCTGTGTAATGTGTCATTGGGTGATCAACAGGTAGGTTTCTGATTCGAACGGTCGTGATGTGTACTCATCTGCGAAGACTGAGTCAACTAACCACGTTGGACACGTTGGACGCGTCCAAACACCGAAATAACACGAACAGAGCTGTTGCAAATAATCGGACACGAAAGTGAAAATCTCCTTCGCACGGAGTTTGAGAGACTCAAAGAGTGACGAAGTTTAGCCACAAACTGACAGAGCGTCAATCGAAGCAGCGATCAGTACATATTGGTAATATGTTGGAATACTGGTAGCTTGGGTGCATTAGTTGGTATTTGATCAGGTGGCTGTTGATCTGTTCGCCGAGCTTGGCTATTGGTTTGCAAACCTTTCGTCACCATTCGATGGGACATCTTCAGTGCGCTGTTGGGTGGGTAGTCCCTCTCTACGTGCTTGCGTTTATATAGTTTACAAAGAGCACATATCCACCGTGTGGACAACCAATTGCATGACTAGCTAACCTCAACTTCAAACCACGCAATATGTGATTGCCACATAGTGACCAACTGAAGCGCTCCTTGAAGGTTGGTGGCTCAGTGTGCTAGCCAGTATCTCAACCACATACGCCAACTCCATTTTCTCCTCTAACTTCAGACGTAAATGAGTGTCAGACGAATTCCGGACAGGGTCCGTGCCAATACAAGTGCATCAACACGTTCGGTGGATTCTACTGCGAATGTCCACCTGGATATAAGCTGGATAAACAAAGCAACACATGTAAAGGTAAGTATTGGTGGAGAGATATTTGCAGTTACTCATTCTACCTGGTTTCGCGTCAGCCCATTTGAGCTGCTGATTGGTTTTCAAGGTGATAGGACAGAAATTCATAGGATCTGTGATTTGGTAAGAAAACAGATTTAATGAGTCAAGCATGTCATCCTTAGATCTTCTTTCGCCAGAAACTAGAACCTGGGTTGTCTTGGGGGTAATTTTTCCAACCGGTACCTCCAACCCAAATGTTGTTTCACCAAAACCTGTCAGGTTTTGATTAAGCAATGCAGAACTTTCAGACAGCCTTCCAGTCAACTCAAAAGTCCTCATTCATGGTCCGAATACGTGCTGTGTAGATGCTTGCAGAAGCGGGAACATCCTAACCTGAGATTCAAGTTGGGATTACGCAGAAGCATTCACAAAAGTCTTGCATTCCTGCAGCGTAGGCATGAATCAGAAGTTACGAACCCACCTTTAAGTGGGTACGCTTTCAAGAAGCCTATTTCCTTACGAAAGAGGCTATAGATTTTGTTCGCCAAGCCCCATTAGCATCTGTTATGACCTCGTTGTCGTTACCCAGCACCATCTACGAAGTCAGTGAAGTTGCCGTTTTCTCAAAAACTCACAGTCATCAGTGTAGTATTAAGCCATTTTAAACTCCTCATGTATGGTTGGCTGACATCCAAAACATCTGCCAAACACCAGTGGCTGATCCGCTGGACGCCTGCGCATAATAGGCAAATCACAGACTGTTTGCGCAGAACCAGGTATCGTGCCACATGCAGGTCGCTGACGTCGATGTAAATCCAATGGAATTAGATAGGTGGACAAACACTTGGAAGCCTCTTGAGTACTCTCAGCCGGCCTAAGCTTGATGACAAAGCCATGAGCGCCAGCACTAGTTCTCCACTCCACGGCGCTCGTCTCAAGCATTAATTCTTTTGAGGTTCAGCAGGATACTGCACTTCCCTCAACTACATTGCTGTGACAAGGCTTCGTTTTGTCGTACCAGGCTAAAATCCATTGGTCGAATTGCTGTTGATACCGGTGATTAGTGTTCTCGCAGTGTGACGATAGAATCGGTCAGATGTTGAGTGAATTTCGGAACAACTTTTGGTAAATGCTGATTAGAAATGAGAGAAACTTACCCAATACGATTCACTGGCGCTTCGGTGGTGGTTTAGAGTGAGTACAGTGAGTTCGATTCTTCTGAGGTATATGCAGAGTTTTGCACAGTTCCAAGTGGTTGGTAGCTGTGCTGGACGACCGCCTGCGTTCGATTATTGATCTGCGTGCGCTATCCTTCTAAGCTCCTCAGACTTGTGCAGTTGGTGACCAGCAAATCCGCTCTGTCACACGTCCTATTATTCTAAGACTTGAAACCAAGATTAAAATTTCCCAGACTTGTCTGAAAGCTATCACGATAGCGGAGTTTCGGCCATCTTCCGGTTCCAGCTATCTTCTGCATTCGAATGTAGATAAGTTCTACTTGACCAACGTACATGTGTACCTATATTTATCCCACTCTATGAACTAAATACCATTAACTTACACTCGACTCTCAAAAGCCACGTGACCCGTTTGTCAATACTTACTTAAGGAAACGTGTGTTTATGGGGACGCCCAACTAAACAGCAGACGCGTTTCAACCAAAGCTATGGACTATTGGTGTGCACCAGTAAGAGCGGAAATCGAGCCTAGTGCTTTCCCACTTTGCGACAAGATAGAGGTAATATGGATGCAAATTCAACAACTCTACTTGATGAACAGTGCTGTTGAGTGATTCACGACCAATTTCGTTTGATCAGGGTCCTAAGAAAGCCTGGGACTTACCCCCAAGATCTTTAGGGCAATGCTACCAGTAAGCTGATGGGGGGTTGCATGTAGCCAGATAAGCAGCACCTGGAATTTGAAGTCTCAGCTCACGTTGCAAAACAAACGGGGATTGGAAAAACGACTCGGCAAATCGGAATTCGCGTGCAGTTTGGGCCTGAGTGACTGGGGGACGCCCCGTATAGCGGCATGAATGAAGGAAGGTAGTGTTCTGCGTGAAAAAAGGTGCGGTGTGGACTGACTTACATCTCGATGTGAAGAAGGAAATTCGCAGTGGCCATAGCGGAAGTCAAAGGAATTTGGTAGTTGATGCAGGCCAATGCTATTTGTCCATGGACTGTCAAAAAAACGTACATTTTTTCTCTCCGAGTTGGCGAAGTGTACTTTCAGAGTGAAGCCGCCTCAAGCGCGCTTTTTTTTGAACGAAATCAATACTTCCATTCTGGTTCAGTGGATCGCTGAACTGTGTTGCCTACTAGTACGAACACTGGCCGTTTTAAGGACGTAAACCTGCATTCAGCTGCAAGAATGCAATTCTCGGGATGGCCTGTCCAAGAGAAATGTGGATGCTTGAGGATAGCTGAAGTTAACATTTTTTCACAGTTCGATAAGAAGCTGATAAGAATGTTATAGTTAGGTGATGAACGATTAAAGACATAATACCTTGAACTGCACTGTTTCTCACAAACTTCTGGCTGTACTAACTAGTGTTTTTTGCGAGTCGGGAGATAATGTGAGCCCTATGAGCTCTAGACCAACCATGAATTTAATGAGCAAGTCGCCCTGTAAAAAATGTATTTTGAGAATGTGACTGTTTTACACTGTACGAGAGCCCACGAATGCTTTGAGCTGAAGGCGGCGATCCAGTTAGGATTTGGCGGTTGTGCAAAACGCACAAATGCACCTAAAATGACTATTTTGGCAAGCGTTGAAATCCTATGGCTACCGTCTAAAATTATGAAGAAGCCTATTACAAGTATCGATTGAAACCTAAGGCTGCACCAGTTAATTTTGCGATCCCAGTATCCTAGGGAAAGGTGACCAACGTGAAAAGTGCAACCCATCTTGCTACTTCAGTGTGAACATGCAGGAAATCCGGCGTTGAAACTCTCCACAATCCAGACATAGACTGAAAGCTGAAATCAAGAACAAATATTAGCTTTAAAAGCATTCCCCACACACTGTTTTGTGGTGCTCCCACCTCCGAACCAACTCATTCAATGTGCCTGGATTAGTCAGGTTATTACTCATCTTCAACAGGTAGCTTTTCCATTGTGTATTGACTTGTGTTTAGTGAATAGGGGATCCCGGTAACTAGGACAATATTATCTCAGTACTTATTGTATGGATGTAATAGCCAACTCAGTCGACCTTCTATTCTCTTATTTTTACCCCTTCCTCGTTCTGTCTTGTCCACTTCCAGATGTTGACGAATGTTCATTCAAACCCTCAGTTTGCCGGTTTGATGAATTCTGCCTCAATGTCCCGGGAAACTATACGTGCGTACAGAAAAAATGCCAGAAAGATTACATTTTTGATCATCGGAGCAGGTACGCAATGGCTGTTTTGCTCGCAGGTTGGCATAACACACTTCAAAGAACAGGTAGCCAAGCTAGCTTAAGGTCAAAGAGCAACTACTCCTCCGTAGGTTGACGTTTTTCTTCATGGGTGGTCCATCACTGTGTTAGTTTCTGTGGTCCTAGTTGCGCGTCGTCCCCAGTTTATCATAGTGTGTCATAGTAAACGTTAGTGTACGTATGATGCTGGATAGTATCTTACCACATAAGTGTAACATGGTGTAGGGTAGAATGCCCGGGGAACATTCGTTCGGCACTGTGACAGATGAGAATCGATATTACACTGAAACGCTAAGGATTTAACAGACGAAGTTGTTGTTTCAAGGATGTATACAAACGCAGATTAGAAGCTACTGCTTTGTGCGAACAAACGGACTACAGTATGCAAACGAGTATTCAGATCATAGTATTGAGCCTGAAAATTGATTACGACTTTTGCATCCAACCCTGCTTTGCTAGATCTTGTCGCATTCGATGCACAGACAGCAAACTCCCTTGTCCCCATGGGGCAAAATACGCGGACACAATAGACTATCTCATCGTCAGTTTCCCAACACCTATCCACGGAAGAGCAACCGGTTCCCGAGTGAAACTGCGTGTGGTGGACTGGAATCAGGTGAGTTTGTTTTGTTTTTTCAGCCCTTGTTTTATAGGGCATGGAAATGACATTTGTGATTCAAGACGCTCCTCTCAACATGCACTTAAAAGCAGTGACGGTGGTAGCGTCCGCTGATTTTGACAGCTGTGTTCTGCACAGCCGTGGGAGTTCAACTGTGGAATGACGGATATGGATAGGGACAACCATCCAAACTGAGTAGTTCGGACTGGCCGAAACCTGAATTTGTTGAAAGATATTTTATTTTGCTTTTCACACAAAAACTTCATTCATCCAAATGGGTAACTAGCTCACTCCATCGTGACAAAACCCAGTAAAAAGTGCGTTGAGACATCCGTTATTCTGCACGGGTGGGAGTTATTTGAACTAAAACCGGGAGTTTTAAGGACATATAATATATGATGGAAAATCCTAACGCATGACCCTGGTCCTGGTTCGAGGACTCACCCGTTGTTGACAGAATCATCCATACTACTCTCCCTTGCATGTAGCCACATTACAGCTCCAGATGTTCACATCAGAGTTAGTGAACATGAGAGAACACTCTACAACTTTCCAGGATGTGGCAAGCATATTCAACATTATGACGTACACGTACCAGAGATAAAGTGTGGCATAATTTTAGAAGACCTGAAAATTTTTTGATGTAGGTCTACATCTCTCACCACAGCGACCGATCGCCGACGCTGTGAAAACTTAGCTAACCATCGTATACACAGACACGGCCCTCTGACCTTGACTTTAGCACAAACCAGCCAATCAGATCTCCGTATTGATCACCCGCTTTCATGATGCTGAAATCATGGCTCCTGTCTGCTTTGTAATTCAACGCCTTGTAAGTGAGAAGTACCCCGTCGAAAATGTTTAAGTTAGCTCCCATATTACCGAAAACAATGTTGTCAAACGAATCTATGAACCTCCTAAAAGACAAGGTTTGGAAGAAAACCGTCAGGCAACTCAAAGATCCTAGTGCCAGTCGGACGAGATGGTTACAAAGAAATTCATCTTTTTCCATCTTAATTTCTACCCTAGATCCAACAATCCAATTGTCTCTACCGCCTACTGGAAAAGGCCCCCAACACTCCAGTGAACTACAGAGCCGACGACGGTGTGGTTTATTTGACTCCAGTATGGAACACAATGACTGACGATAGTTTCCTTACTGCTGAAGTGAGAGCAGCGTCAAATGAAACTCATACGACTTATGGTGGACAACAGCACCCGTCAGGTGACTTGTTCTATCTCTTCTTCCGCGTATCGTGCTACAGGTACCCTCTTCCAGTCGATGAACTGAAACGAATCGATTGGGGTGAACCAAGTACTGCACAGACACAATGGCAACTCAAACAGAACGTGCTTGTTTTTCAACATTCTTTCTACGTGTATATTTCCATAGCCAAATATCCATTTTAACTAGGAATACCAAAAAACAGATAGACTAATGTTTAAACTGGTCCATTCGGGAGTAATCATTTCCGCAGAAGCAACCAATGAATGCTTGTGGTCCCGGTTGATTTGCTTTGTTCTCTTTTTATTTGGCTACTAGGCACTTCAATCTTTACACCTCTCTTTCTCTGTCTAGGTGAGTGAAACAGTATATTTTTTGTTCACCATCTTTTCTACTTAATAACGTACTCAAAGCTTCACAGACACAACCACCCCCTGCCCTCCAAGTGTCCCTCTATCGGACTTGTTTCAACTGTTCTACTAACTTGTTCTATCACAACTTCTACAAATAGTACTAAATTGTGTCGAATTTACTTGGGCTTTTAATGAGTAATCAAGAGAACGGGGGGTCTCCACCTCTTAGCAAGATGTGGGAATTTTTCGGTGAAGATTTCGTTCTGTGGATGAAGCCAGTCTGTGTCGAAAACTCCCTCAAACTCATTTGGAATCATCGGCAGCGCGTATCTTACGACTATCTAGGACGATTCAAATTTCTGGCTATTAGTTGAAAACTGAACCGTTCCACCACGAGGGCGGCTGTTCAGTAGAATGACTGACTCGCATTAAGACAGGAAATCGCGCCGCTGATCCTGCAGTCACGGAATTCATACCATATGGCCATGAGTTGACTGACTCCCTGGGTGACGGCTTTCTGGACTGAAGGTTCTTTCATCGTGGGATCATTCTTCCCTCTCAGCTGCTTGTACCTTGTTGTAAGTATAAAGAGGTCGTTCGTCCTAATGTTATGCACTGGGTATTAGAAAGCGCTTAACCTTCCGAGCTTGTCAGGCATTGTGAACATATTACCTAGGGTCAGATACAGAAAAAAGTCTGTATTAGAGATTTCACGACGTTTTCACACTTTAACTAACGTAGTTTCTTCAGAAATGTAAACACTCCACGATTCAACTGAGTTCTCCCCTGAGAAGCCACTTATCCAAGAGCCAATAAAAACCAGGTCACATGACCTGAATTGGTCCGTTGCCGGATATGTAGCGCAGTATTCCAAACGCAAGTCAATCACGCTCCTAACTGGCCTCCAGTAACTTGATTGTAGAAGGTTTGGAAATCTTCGTAGCTTTCCAGCATAGATTCACTCCAAAATGGAATTCAGTGTTTACATTTACATCATTCTATTTCGAGCAGTCCTCTACCTCTTTTGGCGCATTTACCCTTGGGGAGAATAAAAATTCTGCAGACCTCTCCACAATCTACAGCAGGCTTGGAGCGTCCATGGCACTACCTGACTGGGGAGTCCCGACGGATGGGTCCAACCGGGACAGTTACTGATTGGATCGTCGTTCGACGCGTCCGGCAGACTAATCACATTGCTCAAGCGTTGAGACATGATATCTCAGATGCGTCCATTGGTGGATTAGTGCTAAGACGCTTGTTTCGCATGTCAGAAGCGAAGTGGCATTGCTAATGTGCTCTAGTAAAAGCGAAAGTTTAGTCCGATGCTCACCTCTTTAGTGTGAACTCACCAGAACAACTGCGCCATGACAGTAGGATGACTCTTCAAACGAGAGTGATGTGACTGTTGCACAACCAACCACCTACAAGGGATCCAGAGTGAAAAGATCAATAACTTCTGAACACCTGCAGAAAAATATCCGGTAGTCCAAAGGTATGCGCGATCCACTGGTGTAGTACTAAAGCTCGCTCTCCATGAGAGCCGCCAAATGAGACAGCCAGAATCTGCATACGGATGTCAGCAACAGTCAGTGCACTAACGATGTCACCCCGATCGCTCTGTCACTACAAACCTCAATCACTCGGTAAGCAAGCGTTCAAATGGTCGCTCCCTTCATACTATAGGTTAGGAAGCCGCTTAATTGGATTGGTTCGTGTTACAGTATGGTTTCACGAAACGCTTTTTGAAAAAAAGTTACAGTCAAGGAAAGCAATCGTTCAGCCATTTGTCTCAAGTTCCAACGTGTAATGAACACAGGTGTTCAGAACACAGTGTTCAGATTCGACAAAAGCCAGTTTACACAAAATGTTTACCACAACAAAAGTGTCATCAACGTTTCTCAGTCAAACGCACAAAGGTTTGTCAAAATAATGCAAGATTGAGTTTTTGCTAAGAATTAAGTGACCAGTGTTTCGGAGAATGAGAACCAATGCACCTCCACCAGTGTGCTGTTGAAATCGGTCTTCAGACGTGAATACAGTGAGTGGAGAATGGAATTTCAGACCCTCGGTGAGCCCCCGCACTATGATTGAAATAAGGCTAAGCAATTCTTCCTGTTCTAGGAGGCATTCGATATAACCTAGGCCATCCGCGATGCGAAAACCGGTATAAAGCAAAAAATATTAGAAAAAGGACAACGTCACATCATCATCAACTACTAACTGACTGGCCGTCCGGACAGATCCATGAGAACGGAAAACTTGATTGGATATCTTGCGCTGAAGTGGCTGATGCATGTTTGGACCACCTGAACTTGAAATAACCGACAGAACAAGTGGGGGTCGTATGTTCTCGGTAGTCTGTGGTCGACAGCAGACCAGACTCAGATATCACTTGTATAAACGTGCCTATACAGAAGTGTAATTCCGTTGTGTCCAGTAAGCACTGGCCGAGTAGTGCCAACAGCTTTGCTTCGCATTTGCGATGTCAGAGGTTTAAATCCGGGCACGAACGGCATGTGCTAATAAGGGTGAAACTCGAGTTCACTGCCTCGCCACTTTGGCGTCACATAACTAGAAATATGGGGTCAAGAAAGGAGAAAGGCTATCCGAATGAAAGTGATGTGAGTGAGGTTCAAAAGTATTGTAACGCAGCTTGATACAGGATCAGTGGATTGCTCCATGGAAAGGAGAGACACTTTTACGTTACAGGGAGTCAAAGTCTGCCAAGGAACCGAAGCAGTAAAATAAGAAGAAGCAAGATGGGAAATGGTCGAATTTACTTCAATACATAAAACGGGGAAGATATGTGACATACAGCCTCAAAAACGTCTAACAAGTGGCGCACGTGCAAGCATCTGAAAGTTAGTTTTCTGAGCCTGAAGGCAGATTTCCTATATCCCCTGATGAATACGTGTAACTTCAGTAATAAGCCACAGATCGCTTCCTGTTCAACACTAGTTTAACTCTGAAAACACGGCTGCTGGGCACGGCGTACAGTGACACTTTGATGATGCTACAAGGGAACTAACCGAGTTGTTTCCAGCCCATGTTAAAAATGGTCGAAGAATGCCGGGTTAAAACTGTGGACGCTAAGTGTTGTGCTGGGTATAGCAAACGTTGGTTATGCACAAATGGAAGCTATTTCAACGATGCCCGGGTGAAAATCTTCAGGAACCACCTCAGGTCTCATTGATATGACAGTGAACCTGATTCGACTTTTGCCTAGTACCGTTTCTTGCGAACGCCTTCCTGTTCTAATTACTCCAACCCCTTTCCAGTTGAAACAACTCCTATCAAAAACTTGCCAACGCGTCTATCACCAGCCTTTGAACAAGGGATTTTGGTTTCTCTATTATACAGTAGAACATAAGGTTGACGGAAACTCGGGGACTGCGTCTACCTGATGAGCCCCAAGGAGGGCGAAACCGGTCGTGAATTGTCGAAGCTTTTTCAGCATCCCTGTGAGTAGTTTCCTTTATAGAAAAACTCCTTTCTTTTAATCCATCCAAAAATCATTTGGACGGTCAGGTGGGAGCCATAAGCTTGTTTTCTTCTATCGTATTTGACCATCGTTCATCAATAAGAGCAGCGCTGCAATTCGCTTGCAGACGACTTTTTTTAGCAGTTGTCCTCTTGTCCTGTCGCAATTATTCTCGTGAGTCCACACCAAAGAGGGGAAACACCAGACTCCAGTTTCTCTCTTATTAGAGCTCGTCATCAGTGCATATCCTTGGCCTCACCAGAGTTTCAGCTCCGGACATCTGACACGTGAAGCGAGTGTGCTACCAGTGTAACGGTGGATACTACTGATGGGGCATGCGAGTAGGATGTGGTTTCTCGTAACTCCGATTTGATCTAATGGAAGGTGGGGTTTATTAAGGAATTTGTGGAATTGCTTTGTAGCATTCGTTTGCATTTGCGTGATAGTCAATGAATATTCAAGAAAGTTCAGGGAGACGCGTTCAAGAAGACGACGGATATTCAGTTTTTAAAAACAAGATGCATATGAGAGTTTTGCTTTCCTGTGCGATAGTCTGTAACTGTTCAGTTGGTGCTTCCTAGTAAACACCGCAACGGAGGGGTTCCTCCCCCAACGGTGCTCAAATGGTGCGCGCTACATGCACCTGAGTGACCACGTTTGAACAGGCGAAAGCTCTCACATTTGATCGATGCGAATGCTTCGTCCGACGACTCGGGAGGCGGCCCAGTAACTGTCCTGAATGTGCCGGCCGATTGACGGGCCTGTCAGGCGGCGCTGCATACAATTGGAACCTGCTGAACAATTTCTTGTCCGGGATATGTCAAAAGATGCACTGTTGATGGGTCCAGTGCTTCCCTCCAGAATGTTTGCTCAAGGACAACAGGACTTCTCAAACAAGGGTGATGTCAATGTGACTTCTACAAATTCCGCAACCACCGGCTAATTTTTAGGACAAGACTCAGGACGGAATTCATCGTTGTTGTACATTGTGGTAAGTCACCTCGAAATGAGTCCGAAGTAGTTGGGAGATTTTTGGCGATGTGACAGTAGAAACACTGGTGCATGCACAGTGAATACAAGAACCAACACTTTTTGACGTATCCAATACCAAAGGCGGCTTTTGTGAGGGAACTAACGATTTACATTTAGGTACTGCCAAAGTGCTAACCTGTGAAACGAGGCTTGTTGAAGGAAGCAGGATGCACACGAAACGTCGCGTAAAGCGTGACATACACTAAAATTATCACAGACATAAGCGCCTGTTCAAAAGGTTGATATGTCATTACCATAGGGGCGCGCATAAATGTGGCTTGTCCCATCCTCAAAGAATTCAATGGCAAAATACTTTCAGAACAAAGACCACTCACGGGGAAATGCTTTAATGTTATGCTCAACGGGACGGTCTTTCATGACGGGGCGACAGTCTATCGACCGTATAGACAAATAATGATTGACGTCTCTCAAATTTCGGTAATACGAAAGCGATACACTGAAACTGTTCTACTATCAGTATATTCCTCCTTTATAGCACGCGCAAAACAGTACACATACATATGTATCCTCACCGTGGTCAAGGTTGGGACCAGTTCGTTAAACAGTCACCAATTTGAATATGCCATCTGGAATGACAACAGAGATACTCGTCCGGATGCGTCTTTCTACGGCTTTCCAGTGAAATGATTTCCAAATTCTCAAACACCAGATAGTTGTGTATTTGTTTCCATCAAAGAACAAGTTAATGGTTGTTACAACCAAAGCGGTGTTCCCGAGTGACGCGTACTGCCAGAACCTCAAATTAGGCTAGAGAAGGTTGGAGCCATGTTTCCACGCAGTACCAATAACTCATGGAAAATTCATAAACCTCGACTGTGGATACACGTAGCCAAAATGCAGTCCGTTTGGACTACAAGGGTACAAGCAATGCACGCGAAACCGGTTCAGCACGTGAAGCAATCACGCATGCAGGGGGGCGGCCGTAAGCGACAGTGTGATCTCAGTCTCTCCAAGTTTATTTTAGTTGTAAACTTCTTCCCAAATGAGACAAACTCATATAACAAACCACTTTCTGTCGGCCCTTGACGTGACCCTTCTAGCGAGGTAAACAAACATACCAAATCTTAAAAGATATCACTTATGATTAGTCGTCTGGAGTGGTCTCTCCTAATCAGGAAAGTTCAGTGGGGTAGCTCTCTCGCGAGAAACTATGGGCAGGGAGTATAACCAGAGATGGCCCGTTTCGATACCTGTTCTCTTTTAGGAAGGATTTAACTGTTAGAAGAACCTACAAATGACCAACCACCAGAGCTATCTCTCTCTCGGTATAGAGGGAGGGAATTGTGGTTATGTGCAGATAAATACCATGTTATAGCATCCAAAATAGCCTCAAAAAACAATCTTGTCTGTCTGCCACTGATCACCTATCTGGCTGCTGTTGTGCAAACATTTCGCACCCAGATTTTAAAAGGAAGGGATTTTGCGCCTAGGGTACGGTCAGAGTTGTTTCTGTGGGAAATTTTCTCCCAAAATATTTCTAGTTCAAGTCATGTCTCACGGAGTGAAATGGTATGTCTTGGTAGAGCCCTCCATGTGTGATTGTCGATTGCCCGGTTTGCACATCTTGGAAGCACTCCGACTGTTTCTCCAAGGGTAGAGTGAATGCAACAATCTCTGTAAACAGGAAAAGAAGGAACCTCATCCGCAAAAACCCAGTAAACTAAGCAAATCTGCTCACCAATGTTTGCAACAGACAACGTTAACCCTCGTCAGAGTGTGTAAACTAACCAAATCTACATGCACCATTAAACGTGAAGGCCGTAGTACACCAGAGTGTACGCAAGTGTCCAAACTGTCGCTGGAATCAGTGGGTGGAGACTGAGTCTATTAACCAGAGGTCTGTCAGAGATTGTTAGTCGATGGCTGAGCATGATTCAATGTCCAGATGCTCGGCACGACAACCTGGCAGGCCTAGACAAGGGACCTGGGGATTCGAGCTCAGCTGAGCCCCGGTGAGTATGGAATTCGAGCTCCGGGACGCAAGTGGATACCGATTACCGTATTTTTGCTATGTTTCGCTACATAATAGCCTGTCATGGAAAAACGTTAGCTGGGCAGCATGACGCGAAATCACGTGACCCGCATTGTTACGAATAGATCGACCTAGTTTAAGCTGGTCGCGAATTCAAAATAACCCTTAACTTTTAGCGAAAAGTAGAAAAGATTAAGCCAACCAAGAGATAAAGAACACTCAGTAAACTGAAGCTTGCCTTTCAGGGTTTGTTTACCTGCAGCCATTAAATTGGGAAAAACCTACGGAACCTAGGGTTTAACGTGTATCCGAAAAGTCAAAGAATAGCGCATGCGCTTTGTGGTTTCTTCGAAAGATGGTCCCAGATATTACAACTAAACCGGTGAGAAACAGACCACAACCTAGTGGTACGTCAAGTCATTGGGAAAGTTAATTTACAGACAATTGATTTGGTCCAAAAAATTATTCGTATCTACATACAATTGGTTTGGCGTGTGTGTGTGTGCTGAGGAAGTAACAACCACGTGCGTCAGTTGTTCCAAGTCACCCAGACCTAAGGACACTCTATGCACCATGGAAGTGTTACACTGGAAAGCTATACGCATAAAAGTATTGGATATAACGGTGAGATGGGACCTACCGTTGAACTCCGGCTCCCCTGTGCAAGGTCTACTAGAAGAGTCAAGCTGGAAGTCATCGCTCGTCAATGCTGCATGCCGCTTCCGGGGAAATCCCACTTCCATCTCGACTGACTGCTCTGCTTGCGTCTTCATACTCCTCAAGGCCTCCTCCACAGCCTTTCTTCTGAAACGGAAATAAATCCAGTTCACCAAACTGGACAGGGTGATGTCAACAACGGTGGTAGCAGATTTACTGTCGCTGTAGTATGTGTACTGAGGAAGCGCAGTTGAACAGTGATTCTCCTAAGGCAGGGAGTCACGACAATTTCTGTGGCTAGGAAATAGCAAGAAACCTCATGAACTGACGCCTAGTAAGCAAGGTTGCACTAAACTATGCTTACAGAGGAACCAGTTAAACTGGCAGGCTTTGTACACCACATCAGTTGTCACGCAATCCAAACCGAAGCGACCGCCAGGAGACAATTTTCAGACAACCAAGGAACTGAGAAGTTTCAGTTCAGTACAAAATCTCCAATTAACCTTGGCATGCGTGTGACGTTTTAGTTGTTCTCTGGAGAGCTTGCCGCACTTTCACATCTACAAAGTTCAGTTCACCACAGGATGATTACCCTTGGAATTTCCTTCCTCCGATTTTTATCTCAGTCGATTGAGTAGGTTGTCCGTTTTTTAGAACAATTTCGGGATCTTTTCCAGATAAGCCCCGCCAAAAAGTTAACCCCCACCACCCAAAAAAAGTTTAGAAAACAGAGGATATGAAATTTGTACTTTTAGTTTTTATTGAAGAGGGTGAAATTGGGACATGTCATTAATAATTTGCATGAAAAGGTCCGTTTTTCGGTACCTTTGCCTCCAAACGAACTCACACAAGTAGCTGTCCACTAAAGATCGGTGTGTGCCGCATTGGCGTTTATTCTGCATCTTGTAGACGTGCCAAAGAGATTCGATGGTTTGTGTGTGAGCTCCAGTCGTTGGATCCACAAAGTTTTCGGTATGATTAACCGTTTCATGAGTATAATTCATGTCAATCATCGTTTCAATTCCTTGGTATGATGCCCACATATCGGAGATGATGATTGAGCCGGGAGCGATACAGGCCTGGATTGTGTCCATCAAAGTGGCCGCAGTTCGATCTGGCACTGCATACATGAACACCTCTTTAGTTTCCCGGCAGATCCCTCCGAAAATCCACTGCTGGGGAAGGACTCGCCCTGCGTGGTTTTTACGGCGAGATATTAGCGTTTCATCGATCTCGACGTGTAGACCTGGGCCGCCGATAACTGTTGGAGTCTGCAAAAGCCGCCATGTTTTTGGACCAGCAATAAATGAATAGAATTACTGTCTTAAACTCCATCCTAGACCGCTCCAGCCAAGTTCCCTTTCGAAGACCGATGTCTTGCCGACACTGTCGGGCATTACACCTCCATCTATCAGAAACAGTTGAAAGTGTTATTTAGTACCATTGTTGCATAAACGTTGCTGATGCATCACTCCGTGGCTCTGCAAAAAACGTATTGCCGTCTCCTTGTCATGAACGAGAGTCGAAAGCGTCAGAAAGTTCATTTAAGGTTTTACGTCTGAACGGAGAACTTTTCTCCACAAAATGAGCCTAGATGCGGATAAGGAATTGTTTTCATCAAAAATAGACCAAGGTTGTGTGCGTACGGTAAATTGGAGCTGGCAAAAAGTGGCGGGGCTTAACTTTTCGCACATGCACTTTTTGCATTAGTGGCGGGGCTTATTTGGAAAAGATCTCAATTTCGCCGTTAGATTATAACTGAGGCCCTGGTGAGAGACAATAAACGCCACCAAACCATAGTGATTGAATTTCTAGCACCCGATATCAGCCCATTCGCCCACCGAGCGACCCGTGGGCAAACAGCCTCGTTTCACGTTCGTCCTAGCCACTTGGAAACCTGCATAGGTAAACATATTGTTCTACCAATGGCAGTGGCCCTGTTGACCGCCCAACTGGCCAATTATGATGAGTTAGCAGTCGTGAAACTAAAGGATAAGGTGGGGCAAATGCCCTCGATCTGAAACTGCTTTCACAGACAGCTGATTGTGAGACACATAACACCCGGACTAGCTTTTCGGAAGGACCGATGCGACTTAATGCGCAGCGGATCGACGCACGTATCGGCAACAGGTGAAGAAGTCCAGAAAATAACTCATTATCACAGCGTTCCCCTGGGTCAGTCTCACCACTCTCCTGATTAGTTTCGCCACTGTCCCGCATAATTTCACCGTGGCGCAGTGAGTCAGCTTATCACAATACGGCCTCGTGTACAGGGTGGTGACAGAACAACAGCCCCGTCACACTCGACCCACACAGTAGGGAGGCTCTGCGCACGGCTGCGCTGCGGGTGTTAAAGATTAGCGAAGCCCTTAATTAAGGATTTGTCTGCCGGGTAAGTGCAGAGTTGGGTTAAAAAATAACTCACCAAACTGTTTGTCTGGTGTGAGAAAGTACAATTAGCCAACATGTTTCATGAGCCCGTACGCACAGCTGATACAAGCCACAGGGAATGTGGGTACGAACGTGCCGTGAGCCACAGACGTGTCTGGTTGAGAATTGGCTCTGTGGAAGGTTGGATTCCAGTTAGCTTCAGGGTGGCGCTCGGACCGAGGAAAATTCGTGATGCAAAGATGAGAAAAATAACAGGAACTCGAGACTAGGCCCACCATATTTGAGCTCACTTCATTTCGGATTTTCAACCGTAGACCGTACTCAGTTTTATCTTGGTTTGGACTGTCAATGCATTTGGATACAGAATGTTACATTTGTGATGACCATTGTCATACGTGAGCATGTCGATGAGACTGAATATCATGCCATCAATTTTCGAAGCTTACTCGAATTTTACTCGGAAACACCAATGAAAATTAAGCTAAAAGATTGTGTGCCGAAGCGTTTTATACGACAGTTGTTTAGCTTACGTCACTTTCACGAGAAGAATGAGTGCAAAGTGCGTTCATTCGTTCTCCCCCTTTGATGGACACCATATAAGACCACTGTCTCTACCTATATAGCATTCAGTGAGCTAAAATATCAGACTTGAGAAAATCAAATAATTTTTAGGTAGACTCCGTTTGTTTAGGAAATTCAGGATGATCACCATTCATGGGACAGAATTCCCAACAGAGACCCTCCATTTACTGGGCGACCGTGGTTTATTCGGACTGATGGAACGTACTAACTCCGTTTTATTCGATCGAAACTTGTTTTCGTTTTGTTTTGTAGCCTCACGTGCATGGCACACTGAACGTGGCAAATGCAGACCGACCGAGGAAATCATATCAATATGGGGAAGTTTTGCACCAGTTTTGTTTCCTGTGTGCAGCTTTTTGAGGTTGATGAATGTGTTTCAGCGATGATGTCTTATTAACATCCGGTCAACTTGATCTTCAGACAAGCGACAACCTCCAAACCATGTACGCTGACTCCATGACATGAAATGTGCCGCTCGATCGAGCATCAAAAGTTTGGATGCAGCAGGTAGAACGGTTATACCTGTTATGTTGAAATAACAGTGTCGTAGGTGTAGGTGGTGGTCGTTGGTTAGTGTCAGCCGCTCAATCATTGTGCGGAAGAGAGTTTTTTCGGCAAATGAGTAGTCGGCTTCTCAGCATCGCTGAAAACTTCCATTTCAATGTAGTCAGTGGTCTTTGTCGTCACGTTTGCTTGATTTTACTGAATTCAGTTGGAATTGGATTCTCTCCCGACGAAACTATAAGCACAACAGACGTTCTAAGCAGTTTCAATTCAGTCCATACAAATATCAAGGTTACTATTGAGTCAGAGCAGAGTGGACAGTTAAGTTTCCTTGATTTCAATGTTAAAAAGAAGACTGACGGAACCATAGAACGCAAAATCCACAGAAAGCAAACGTGGAAAGGTCAGTATACTCACTTCGATAGCTTCGTTCCGTTGCAACGAAAGCCTAATCTAATTAGATGCCTGACTGAGAAAGCGATGAAGATATGCTCCCCCGACTGTTTAGAAGAGGAACTAAAGTTCTTGGGACGCACGCTCCTGCAGAACGGATATCCTGAAAGGTTCGTATTCAAGACTATGGGATCCGTTGAACCCAAAGCTACTCAATGTTCGGTTGGAAAGAAGCCCGTCTACATGAGGATTCCATTCAAAGGTGACTCGGTTACTGAACTAGTCATCAGAAGGCTTAGAAACTCCGTTGATACGACATACATGGCTGCTAATCTGTATTTGAGTTTCAACTCCAGCCCCGCTATCAGCTTCCGCTTGAAGGACAAATTGCCACGTTCTACCACCAGCTTTTGTGTGTACTCATTTGCATGCTCGTGCCGAGCATTCCAACCCCCCTTCCTTTGATTCCTGTTTCATTAAAGTGTATGTACTCCCGCTTTTTAACCTTTTTTTCAAGTGATTTCTGGTGCCATATAAATTTGTAATGTATTAGCCAAGAGAAACAATCACAGAAAACAAGGTTTGTTCGCTACCTTCATTGTACTCATGATTTTTTCCCTGTAGGTAGGCACACGAAATACGTATCTCTTCAGCTCTGGAAAGTCTATATTCTCGTTCCTGGTGTTTCATAAAGTGTAAATCGACCAGGTTGCCAGCCCTACTGACGGACGAGTCCGCATGATGTATCGTGCAGAACGGTAGGACCTGGGAACTGTCGTATCGGTCAACACCACACGATGACATCTTCATGCCCAGACTGTCTCAGTCTAGTTGACGAAAATCGTTCTCGATTTCACCTTGATCTTCGTCCATAGAGTCCTCTGTGTCGTGTTCCGTGAAAGACCCTTTTTTCATCTCCCATTCTGATGACAGCTTCAGTCACCATACCGTTTGTTTCTCACGAATCCCCCAACGGTACCCAGATCTGATTCGGTTG